>JAAGEH010000427.1:4045433-4096330 GCA_011751065.1 Lasiurus cinereus
TGTGTGTGTGTGTGTGTGTGTGTGTGTGTGTGTGTGTGTGTGTGTGTTGTGGCGGTGGATGTCCCTCTGTCTTATCCCTCCCGCCCACCAACCCTGACCGCACTCCCGACTCCTAAGAGGCTTCTCTCGTGGGAATCGGGAGACAGCGGGTCATGTCGCTGTCCTGCCCCCGCTTTTCAGCATCTCTCTGCTGGGGAAGCCCCCCCACAGCTCCGTCATGTCTGTGGCAACAGGGAAGAACCTTCTCTCCATTCCGAAGAAGGTGAGCGAAAGGGAGCCCGGGAGGCTGGTGCTTGAGGCAGGGAGTGGCCAGGATGGGGCCTCCGTCACCCCAGAGGGAGCGGGGCCAGAGCCGGGAAGATCCTCGCCGGGGCGGGCAGTCCCGGCCCCTGTCCCCGCTCTGGGCTGCCCAGTCACTGCAGAATCAGTGCCGATGCCGGAGCGGCCGTGGCCCCCGGAGTGACGGCCTCCTTCCTCCCGCAGACCCAGCACTACTTCCTGCTCTGCTTCTTGCTCAAGTTCAGCCTCACCATCGGCTCGTGCCTCATCTGCTTTGGCTTCACGCTGCAGAGCTTCTGTGACAGCTCCCGGGCCCGCAACCTCACCAACTGCTCCTCCATCATGCTGCCCAGGTGAGTACCACCCCGGTGTCCCCGCCCCCCACCCCTACCCCCTGGTCTGCCTCCGCCGGGCCCAGGGCGCTGATGCACGCCTCGCTTTGGCAGCCATGCCGACACGGCCCCAGCCTGGTTCGATGCCTTTGCCAATGGGCTGCTTCTGGCTCAGAAGCTCACTGCCGCCCTGATCGTCCTGCACACTGGTAAGGGCTCCCGGAAGGGGCCGGTGGTGGGTGGTGGGGTGCCCCCGGGACCAGGCCTGGGCCGTGGCCGGCCTGACCCCTCCTCTGATCCGTTTTCTGCAGTCTTCATTTCGGTCACCCACGTGCATCGCACCAAGCCCCTGTGGAGAAAGAGCCCGCTGACCAACCTCTGGTGGTCCATGACGGTGCCTGTGGTGTGAGTGGCTCAGCTGGAGGGGGGTGGGGGGGCTCTGACTTGAGGGTGGGGTTTGGGCCGGAGATCGAAGGTGCCCTTCTTGTCCTGAGAAAAGCCGGGGAGCGAGAAGAGCAGGGTGACCGGGCGCTGCCCCCTCCTCCCGCAGGCTGCTGGGGCAGGTGGTGCAGACGGCGGTTGACCTGCAGCTGTGGACGCACAGGGACAGCCGCGTCCACTTTGGCCTGGAGGACGTGCCTCTGCTGACGTGGCTCCTGGGCTGCCTGTCCCTGGTCCTCGTGGTGGTCAGCAACGAGATCGTGAAGCTGCACGAGATCCGGTGAGCCGCCAACAGGCCACTCCCTTGAGGTCCAGGAATGTTCCCTCAGCCCGTCCCCCCTGGGTCTCATTCCCCTGCCTCCTGGCTCCCCATCCCTCCTCCTGTAGCCTGCCCTGACCCCCGATTTAATCTCCTCCCTCCCGCTCCCCCTCTCCCCCAGGGTCCGGGTCCGCTACCAGAAGCGACAGAAGCTGCAGTTTGAAACCAAGCTGGGCATGAACTCTCCCTTCTGAGCCATTGGGCACGGTGGGCACCGTGACCCTGGTCCCCAGGGGCCAAGACCAGGCCCGTTTCTGAGTCTGGGGAGGTGGTATCATGAATGTGTCAGGGTTGGCTCCTGTGCCCCATGGCGCCGGAGGCCCAGACCCTCGTGCCAGGCCCAGCTGTCGTCCTGACCCCAGGGCGGCTGTGGGGCAGCGAAGGAGCCAAGGCCGTGTCAGGACAGCCCGGCTCTCCCTCGGCCTCGCCAGGGGCGTTCTTGAATGTATGACCTCATGTGCTTAGCAAAGGGGCTCCCAGCCCCCCCTTCCTGTGGGCTGTCCCTCTTCAGGGTCCTCCAAGCCAGTGCCCTGGGCAGGGCTGTGAATGTGGGGCCGCCAGGGCCTCGACCTTTTTTGAAGCAACACTGGCAGCAGCTGTGTGGGGGGGTCCAGTCACCTCTCAAGGTCGCCGTTGAAGGCCAGGGTGCGGGTGCATCCTCCCTGCGCCCTCCATCCCGTCTTCCTGGGGCAGGGACCCGGATGTGGCCAAGCACCTCCCCTCCTCCCTCGGTAGCAGAGCCTCACAGGGGCCTGAAGGTGAAGGGGCCCCCCCTCGCCCTGGACCCTCTCCTGTGCCTGCCTCGAGCTGGCCACCAGTCCGTCTTGGGGACATGGCCAGGGCCCCTTCCAGTCCCTGCCCAATCCCTGTGAGAATGTTTTTACTGGTGTGTATTTTTTACTGGAAACGAGCTTTTTAGGAATGAGTGTAGACTGGTTTGTATTAAAACGGATCAATTGCGTAAGAAAAGCCTGTGGCTTCCGTGAGGCAGCCACCCAAGGGGAGGCGAGGAGGGCTCGAGCCCTCCCCCTCCCGCAGCGACAGAGCCCAGACACACAGGCGATCACGTGGAATGACACTTTCATTTGGCATTAGTCGGGGTGAGAGGTTAATTTACAGAGCCGGGGCCCGGCCGACCAGGTCAGGCCGGGCTGGGGGCACTCTTGCTGGGGCCGGAAGCCCCTCCCCACTGCGTCTTCTCAGGCAGTTATAGAATAAATTCCATTTAAAATATATGCATTTCTCTCTGCTTAAAAAATAACATTTACAGTTGAAAAAGTTTGGACTTTGGGGGGGGGTGCAGGTCTATTCATCCCATCGCTGCCAGCTTTGCCTCGCTGCGGGCAGCCGGGGGAGGAACCGGTGTCGGGCCTGGGGCCTGCCACCTCCAGCCGGCAGGCGCCCGGTGGTTTATTTACATGTCCTATGTACACCTGTGGGGGCCGGCCAGACCGCGGCTCCTCCGGCCTCTGCACCCGGACAGCACAGCAGGTGGCAGGAGGACCTTGGCAGAGGACCTTGAGGCACGTGCGGGCAGGGGGGGGAAGGTGGGCACAGAAGCTCTACCACCACCTTCCTCCCTGGGCGGAAGCTCTTACCAGGCTCCCTGACCAAAGGGTGAGGCTCTTTGCTCAGGTTACACACCGGGGGGGTTCTGACTAGCTCCCCTCACACCCCCCCCAACTCCCAGGGGGCTGCTCCCCTGGATCTGCAGTGCTGACAGCTACTGGCTTGGAGCCGCAGACTTCTGTGCGGGGCAGAGGCCACGACCGCCGCAGGTGGTGGGGCTCAGTCCAGCATGGCATCCAGCTGGTCAGCCAGGGCGTCGAACATGGTGCTGATGTCATCGAGAATGTGCTTGGTGGAGGTGCCGGGGGGGCTGTGGGGGGAGCACCGGGTCAGATCGGCCGGCCCCGGGCGAGGGCCGTCGCTGAGCGCCCGGCCAGTGCCAAGTGCTTTCCAAGAAGGAGTAGCTGTCCCTTCCGCACACGCGTGCCCTGGGCTCAAATGACTTGTCCCAGCTCACGTGCCCCTAAGTGGCAGCAGCCAGCTTCCCTGCGGGTCAGACCTAGGTGACTCCCCAGACCCGGGCTCCTCCCATTCCAACGGGGGGTCCCCAGACTGAGACTCTGCCTGTAAGGTTCCTGCCCCCCAACTACCCCAGAAAGGGGATGCCGCCGCCCTCCCCCTCCCCGCCCAGCAGCCGCAGCCTCACCCCTCTCGCTCCTCCGTGCCAATGCTCTTCTCGGCGGCCCGCAGCGCGGCGGCGAGGGACGAGCTGGTCCGCTCCAGCCTCTGCTGGGCCTGGCCCGAGCCCGCGGCCCCCGTGCTCTCGGGACGTGGAGGCGGCACGGGGCGGGGGCCAAGTCGGGGAGCCAGCTTGGGGCCAGAAAATGCCAGCTGGGTGCAGGCCACAGACACAGGCTTGGGCGCCGTTCCTGCAGAGACAGGTTGGCCCGTGACTCAACGGGCAGGACACCACCCCTCCCACAGCGCCCGGTCCCCGCAGGCCCGGCCCCGTACCTGCGCCTGGCACCTTGAGGAGGGCGGCGGGCGGAGCGGGGGGCTCTGGTTCCCCCCGCGGCCGGTGGCCTGCCGAGTTCTCCAGAGCGGGCCCCGGGCAGGGGGGTTTGGGGGGCTGGGTGGCAGGGCTGGGAGGAGGAGGGGCCGGGGCTCCTGGTGTCGGAAGGCTGCTGGGGTCCGGCTGAGGAGGGCTGGGAGGGGCCGCAGGGGGCTCGCCGGGGGTCTGGGAGGGCACGGGGACTGGGGGGCTGGGCATGGCGGTGGCCACCCCGAAGGCCAGGAGGGCCGTCTGCAGCGGCTCTCTCTCCCGGCACTTGGGCCTCCGCTTAACAGTGTCGGACTCTGTGAGGTTGAAGTCGAGGCCGGTGGGCACCGGCGTCTCGCGGGACGGGGGGCCGGCCGGCTTGGGCCGCTGTTTGATAGTCAGGTTCCCCTCCTCGGCGAACGGGAGCCCCTCCCCTGAGCTGCCCCGGGATGGGGGCGTCCCCTCGGGCCCCGGCTCCTCCTCTTCCTCCGTGTCTGAGGCGGGGCCCGCCGGGGCGGGGGGGCCCGGGGGCTCGGAGGGGCCAGTGGGTTCACTCAGCGTTCGCCTTCGGGGTCCCGGGGCGCCCTCTTTGGGCCCGAGGCTCCCATCTAGCGGAGGAGGCTCTGGGGTGGGGCCGGACACGGAGCTGAGGCGCTTCGGAGGAGGGGGCGGGGGGCCTTTGCGTCGGGCCCGGAGGGCGAAGGACTGGCTCCGGGGCGCTCCTCGAACGGGGGTCTGGCTGGGGCCGGTCCGGGCGAGGGCGCTACGTCCGGGCCGCCGGGTGAGGGTGGCGTAACTGCCCAAGGCGCTGCCCACCGGCCCCTCGGCCTCGCCCTCGGCCTCCCCCTCGGCCGGGCCGGGGCGGCTCAGGCTGTGGGACCGGCGCTTGGGCCGCGGGGGGTCAGGGGGAGCAGCAGGGGGGCCGGCCAGGTATGAGAAGGCTCGGGGTGCACCCGGAGGCGGCCCCGGGGCTGGGCCGGAGGGGGAGCCCTGCGGGTACATGAAAACGTACGCAGGAGGCCCTTGGCCAGGAGGCGGGGAGCCGAGCTTGGGGGGCCGCTCGGTGCCCTCCGGGAGGTTCCTCTCCTGCGGGGTGCCGGGGTCTCCGGGACTGGGCTGAGGGGCAGGCTGCTCCTGGGAGTGGCCGGACCCCCGCGAGCGAGCGCCAATGCTCTCCTGGCTTGGGGAGCGGGCGGGGGGCAGGGGGAGCGGCTCCGGGCCCCCCCCAGCCATGGCCGCCTGGAGCTCGGGGCTCAGCTCGCTGCCCTGGAAGGTGAGAAGGCGGGGGCCAGCGGCGGCGGGCGCGTCCCCGTTCTCCAGCCCCTCGATGGCCATCAGCTCGGGGCCCCTGGCCAGCCGGCGGCCGCCCTCGCCCGGGGCCTCCCCGTGGAGCAGGCCCCGCCGGAGCTCGGCCAGCCGCTTCACACCCAGCATGAGCTTCTTCTGGTGACCTGGGGGGCGGGCACGGGGGGCAGGGTTAGCGGGGCTCCCAAGGGTCACCCCGTGCCCCCCAACCCCGTCCTCTCTGCTGGGCTGGGACCCTCGGCGGCAGGGGGGTGCCCGGCCCCAGGCCCCGGCAGCCAGACGCACCCAGCTTGTTGACGCCGATCTCCTGCAGCTCCTCCCACGTGAGGTCGGCCACCAGCCCCATGGAGTCGTAGCCGCTGCTCAGCAGCTTCTTGTGGTACTGCGGCAGCCCCAGCGCGCACAGCCACTCCAGCAGGTCCGCCTGCAGCACAGCGCCCGTCGGAGCTGGCTCCCCCCACGGCCACGGCCACGGCCACGGCCACAGCAGAGGGTGGGAGCCGTGCCCGCCGCCCACTCACCGGGATGTAGTTGGGCAGCCACTCGGTGATGCTCAGCTGGGCGATCTCGGAGGCGATCTTCTTCCTGTGCCCGGGCTTGGTCACGCCGATGGCTGTGAGATCCTGCCCCGGAGTGGTGCCATTAGCCCCTGCTCTGCCAGCTGCTGGGCCCTCCCCCCCGCTTCCCCCGCCCCAGGGACACCCACCTCGGGCGTCATGCGGCTGATGGTTGGTACGTCGTAGCCCGCCTGCAGGAAGTGGGCGGTGTAGCCCTCCAGCTGGAACTCACTGAGCCAGTTGTAAATGGCCTGGGCATCCTGAGGTCGGGACGGGGCTGGCGTTAACGAGCCGAGTGTGCCGAGCAGGGGCCCAGTCAGCCGCCCGCGTGGCCTGAGGAGGGACTGAAGCCCATGCGCCCCCCACCCTGGGCCTGCGCCCCCCTGCCCCGCGGAGGCCACACCTTCCCCTCGAGCAGCTGCTCCGGCCTCACGTCCTGGGTAAAGAACTGCTCTCCGGAGTGGCAGTTGGCCAGGGGCCGGTGGCTCAGGCTGCCTGTAAGGAGGGACAGGCATGGAGTCGGGGGCGGCAGGAGGAGGGGTGCCAAGCCCGCAGCCTCCCCTGCACTCCCCCAGCCCCTGCAGGCCCCGTTTACCTTTCCTACCTGCCGGGGCCGGCGGGTGCGGTCCTGGCAGCCCCGGGTCCTCTCCGGCTGCGGGAAGCGGCTGCACGCAGGGAAGGGGCGACTCAGCATTGGGGGAGGTGGCAGCGGAGGGGGAGCCCTGCCCTGCCCGCACCCCGTCCCCCGTACCTGGGCGTTCTCGATCAGGAGCCCGGTGCCGCCATGGCCGTTGGTGCCCTCGGAACTCTGCCCGCTGCCAGCGCTGCGGATGCTGCCCACGCTGCCCTCACTGCCCACACTGTTCCTGTCACCTGCTGGAGAGGCGGGCGCCGGAGGGTGAGAGCGCCAGTTGGCCCTGCCGGCAGCTGACTGGCAGTCAAGACGCCCACCCTCGTGCCAGGCTGTCCCTCCAGGAGGGGGTTACCTGGGCTGTCTGGGCTGAGGCCCACGCGAGGGAGCTGGCCGTAGGCGAGAGGGTGCAGGGAGTCGTCGGCGGGGGGCTGCGGGGTCCGAGAAAAGCTGGGGCGCAGGGGTGTGGGTGCAGAGGGGAGGCGGGGCGCCAGGATGCCCACCCGCTTGCTGACCACCTCGACAATGCCAGGGGGGAAGTAGCCCACACGGTCTGTGCCCCTCTGGCTCTCGTGGATGTGGCCCTTCCAGCGGCCGTCAGGGTGCTGCTCAAGCACCTGTGGCAAATGGGGGGCGGGGAGAAGGCAACGGTCACTTCCTGTTTCAAGCCAGGGCAGGCGGTCCCCTGCCCCCCAAGAATTGGTCTCTGATGCCCAAATCAGCCCACCGTTCCGCCCCTGCCTTCAGCATCCAGCCCAGGCCCCCGGGTGCCTCTAGGCCAGCGGTTCTCAACCTTCCTAAGGCCGCGACCCTTGCATACAGTTCCTCATGGGGTGGTGGCCCCCAACCATGAAATGTTGCTACTGTTATGCATCGTGATATAAATATCTGCATTTTCCAATGGTCTTAGGCGACCCCTGTGAAAGGGTCGTTCAACTCCCAAAGGGGTCGCGACCCACAGGTTGAGAACAGCTGGGCTAGACTATGCAACCGAGTCTGGGCATCAGCCGGGTTGAGACCCAGCCCCCTGCTTGCTAGCTATGTGGCCGGGAAAGCCGCATCCATTGCTCTAAGCCCCTCTGCAGAGGGAAAGGTCACAGCACCTGCCTCCCCACATCTGACACAGTTCACATCAGACCTTACCACAGAGGGTCCCCATCAAGCGAGTGACAGCGACCCCGGTATTCGCACGGGAATGCCTGCCCCAGGTCCTCACCGTGATGACGTCCCCGGCCCGGACATTGAGGGCCGTGGGATCATGGAGGTTCCAGAAGTCCTTGAGCGCTCGAACCTTCAGGATCCCCGAGGCCTCTGAGAGAAGGGGGAGGACGGGTGTCACCCGGGTCCTTTGGATGGACGGACGAGCCTCTTCCTGCCCCTGCTGTCCCCTCCCAGGTCCCTGCTTCCTTCCCCCCAGGGCATTTCCCCTGATGCCCCAGCCCCGGGGTGCGACTCCACTCCTGCTTCCTGGTACCCCTGGCTGGAGGCCCTGGGCTGGGGCTCCCCTGCCCCCACGCACCCCGCAGCAGCTGCTTAATCTCCCGGCTGGCCTGGGAGGTGGTGAACTGGTTCACGATGTCCAGCGCCGTCTGGTTGTACGTGTTCCGGATGTTCACGTCCACCCCGCCCTGGGGACACAGCGCGGGTGAGCGTGCGCGCAGCGACTCGCTGGGCATTCCCCACCACCCGGGGACTGCCAGGTGCTAGTTCATATTTGACAGAGGAACGGGAGCTCCGAGGCAGGGCCAAGGACAAGCTCAAGGTCACTCGCGGAGAGGCAGAAGTGGGGCTAGAAGCAGGTCCCTCTGCTCTCCAGCCACTTGGCCACCAGCATGTGGGCGGGGCTCGGTGGGCACCCACCTCCAGCAGCAGCCGCACCACCTCGGTCTTGCCGTAGAGCGCGGCCTCGTGCAGCGCCGTGCCCGTTTTGGTCTGCCGGTTGATCTCGATCCCGGCTCTCAGCAGCTGCCTGTGGAGGCAGGGCAGTGACAGGCTGGGGGTGGGGGTGGGGGAGGGGCAGGAGAGGAAGCCAGTTGCGGGGGGCCAGGGTGAAGAGGTCAGCAGGGCAGGACACGGAGGGGACGCCGCTGGCTCCCCAGGAAGGGGATGAGGAAATGGAGGCGGGGGGAGCGATGGGTACCTGATGACCTCTCTGTGGCCGTTCTTGGCAGCCAAGTGCAAGGGCGTGGTGTAGTTGGGGTCACACGGGTCCTTGGCCTCGCCCTCCAGCAGGGCCACGCACAAGTGGCTGTTCAGCAGCAGCTGCGCCACCTGCAGTGGGCAACACCCGGGTGGGTAGAGCCTCCTCTCGAGACCCCCCACCCCCGACGCCCAGAACCAGCCCCCCCACCCCGAGGGCTGCAGGCCGCACCTTGAGCCGCCCAAACTCGCAGGCCAGGTCCAGGGGCGTCTTCTTGGCCTTGTTGACCAGGCACGGGTTGGACTGGTGCTGGAGGAGCATTTCTGACTGGGGGCAAAGGGGGAGTCGAGTGAGGGGTCTGGTCTGGCCTGCCCCTCGGTGCCAGCCCCGGCCCCAGCGCCCCTGCGGGCAGGCGGGCGCACTCACGTACCACTTCGTAGTGGCCGTACTGGGCAGCCAGGTGCAGCGGGATCTGCCCGTCCAGGGACGCGGCGTTGACGGCCGCAGAGGCCCGCAGCAGCAGCCGCACGGGCTCCAGCCGGCCCTGCCAGGCGGCGTAGTGCAGCGGGCGCATGCCTGCGGGAGGGAGGGGCTTCTGAGGGGGGGGCCTGGTCCGGGTGGGGTCAGGGGAGGGAACCCCGCAGGGTCTGGAGCCACGCCAGCGGGCAGGGAGACAGACCCGATGCCAGCGATGCTGGCTGCACCTGGGCTGGGTCAGCAAGAGGTCCGCCACACCCTGCCCACCGTGTGACACCCTGACAATGACCTCATCGCACCCCCTCCCCTGGATTCTGGGTCGCTAGTACCACCCACCTCCCCGCCCCCCGTGATGGGGACTGAAGAGGCGAAGCAGGGCCAGCCCAGAGGGACGTGCCAACGTGCATCAGCTTTGCCACGCTGCGGCGGGAGCCAGCTCCCACAGCGGGGCCGGCGAGGGGGCTCCCGGGGGTCTCACCGTTGCTGTCCTTGATGTCCACCGTGGCCTGAGCCTCCAGCAGCAGGGCGATGAGCTCCAGGCTGCCCCCCAAGGCGGCATGGTGCAGGGCAGAGAAGCTAGCGTGGTGGGACACGTGGGGAGTGGGGGTGTCGGTGAGTGGCCCCAACCCCCCAAATCCTTGTCTTCCACACCAGGCCCATCCCGGGGGCGGGCAGGGCTGGGTTGCTTGCCCACGGTGGGGACCCCCCCTGCCGTGGGAGCGCAGAGCAGCCGGGCAGCGGCATGAAAGGGCTCAGTGTCTGGGCTGAGAGGACTGTTTGTCTGGCCGGCCCCCCCCCAGCCGGCCCCGGGGAGGGGGCCGTGGGAGCAGGAGCCTGAGGGCTCCTATCCTCTAGGGAGAAAAGGGGGCCTGGCAGGAATCTGACCCAAGGAGGCCCTTCAGAGAGGCTCCCGGGCCCTCCCCTCTCTCGGGGGCAGGACCCCTCCTTCCCCCCCCAACCCCCACCCCGACACAGGCAGGCCCAGCGCTTTGGGCAAACACTCCTCCAGGGCCAAGTGGGAGCGGGAAGGGGCTCTCGGCCCCAGGTCTGCCCCCCTCGCCCCTCCCCCGCGGCACAGCTCCCAGGAGGCTCGGGTGAGGGGCTCACTCACCCGTCGGCGTCCTGGTAGTTGACGTTGAGCCTCTTCGTGGAGCCCAGGAGCTCTGGGGGTCGGAGCGGGAGGCATCAGGACACCTCACATGACCCCCCTCCCCGCTGGCCGCACCCTAACCCGTGCTCCCTCTCCGCCGCCTCCCAAGCCCAGCTGACCTGGCGGGGTGCAGGAAAGCACCTGCCCCATGGCCCCTGCGCGTCGGCACCTCGGGCTCCCCAGCAGGGCCCCCCGCCGCCCCAGGACATGCAGTGTGCCCCGTCCCAGCTCGTTTATAGCGCCAAAGGGGCGGGGAGGGGGCTGGCACGCCATGCCCTCCACAGCCAGGCCCACGAGCACATGGTTGGCATTCCTGCCCGCACGGGCCGAGGAGCCAGCCTCATTGTCTCACTGGGGTGAGGGCGGCTGGGAGGGGGACAGGAACGGGGAACAGGGGCCGGAGCGGAGGGGCAGATGCCAGGGCCCCAGTGCCCAGCCCTGCCGCACCCCTGCACGGGGCAGGTAGAGCAGGCGGTACCAGGCCGGCCTTCACCATGCCCTGGCTCTGCCGCGGGCTTAGCTGGCTGCTCTTGGACCAAGTCGTAGACTCTCTCGGGCTCGGCTCCCCATCTAGAGGAGGGGCCGATTACAAAAGCCGCCCACGAGGGCCCAGTACCCTTGTCAGCCTGCACAAGATGGGCGCTGTCCCCGCTGAGCACCCCCTGCGCCCCAGAACCATTGTCCACAAGAGGCTGTCCTGCAGCCAGAGCTGGGGCAGCCCCCGTCCTGGCCCCAGGCGGCGGGAGACGGTGCTGGGGGGTGGCAGGAGGAGCCAGAGGCCTGGGCAGGACGCTGCCTCCCGCCTCAGGGACAGGACTCAGGCAGGTGTGTCCCACTCGTGAGCCAGGGTACAGGAGGGGGTGGTCCTGGGTGAGGGCTGGGGGCCGCGGGGAAGGCCTGTCACAGGCGGCCCTGCCTTCGGCTGGGACACACCCCTGCGGGGAGGGAGAAGGCCTGGCTCACCCCGGGCCGGCGGGGTGCCAAGCAGGCTGGTCCAGGCCTGCCCCCCGGGCCCTGGAGGGCCCCTGAATACCCCAGCGAGACAGGGCCCCCTTCCAACAGGGAGGGACCAAGCCCGAAATGACGAGCGTGGGATGGGGAGGGAGGGGACAGCTGCCTTTCGGGCTGAGCTGAGTTTTGCTACCGCCACACAGGCAAATCACTGAACCAGGAGGGGCTCAGCGGTGAGGGGGTGGGGGTGTGTCCCCGAGAACAGGCGCAGGCCTCCCCGTCTTCCTCTGGCCCCCGTGGAAGTCCTGGTCCCCCAGAACCGGCCGGGGGTCTTAGAAAGCGAGGGCCCTGGAGGCAGGCAGTGCCTGGCCCAGCTTCTTCCTGGCGCAGGTACCTTTCTGAGCCTCAGAGAAGGTGACACAGAAGATCCCGCCACCCGTGCCAGCGGGGCCGCCGGGGATGGGGCAGCGTGGCGGCCTCTCCCGGGAGTGACAAGACAATGTGACAGGAGAGACAGGAACAGGGGCCGGGCCGGGCCGGGCGGGGTGGCTCTGTTCCTTCCAGAACAATGGCCGGAAAGGCGGTGGGGGAGAGGCGCACGGAGACTGGACCGGGGGCGCGGGTGGGAGGGCGGTGGGTCCCTGTTCTGGCCCGGCTCCAGGCGCTTCCCCTGCGGCACCACCTCCTTTCCCGGCCTGGCGGCGGGCGGAAGGGTCGCTCCTGATTTCGGCTGGGGCAGAGGATGTGAGCTCAGCGGGCCACCCCGGCCCGCTCCGCTTCCTCTGGCCAGAGACGGGGCGCGCAGAGGGAGGGGGGACGGAGGGAGGGCGGGCGCGTCCAGAACAATCCAAGGTAATGCTGCTTAGCAGCCGAGTATGAGAGCTCAGGCAGAGGGCCCGGCTGGCGCACCACGGCGGGGTGACCTTGGGCTCCCGGGGGGTCGGTTTCCTTATCTGTAAGTGGGTGTAGCGGCAGGGAGTTAAGGGGACCACAGAGTTCACGAACGGGAGGGTCTGCACAATGTCACCTGCTGGTTTCCTTTTTTTTTTTTTTTTTAAACCAGCTTTCCCGTCTTCTCAGAGGTCTGGGGAGGGAGGCAGAGTGCCAGGGCCTCATGAGGTGCCCGTGCCAGGACCCTGTCACGCGGCCTGTGCCCACTCTGTGCTCACGTCCCTTTGGGGGCTCGGGGAAGGGACAGACATCTCCCCCTCTCTTACCACCCAGCTGCTGAGCACAGGGAACCTGCCCGGAGCCCAGGAGCCCAGCCGTGAGGTTCCCACCGGCCGCCAGCCCCCCCCAACCTGTCCTCCTCCGGACCTCACTTCGAGGCCCCAGGCTAGGAGGCGGACGGCAGCTCAACCCAGGCCCTGCTGGGCAGGCTGCCAAACGCAACACGAGGTGAGGGGGGCAGGGTGAGGGCTCCCACTCGTGGGGCTCCAGGGACCTCTTTAGCACCGTCTCCCCCTCGTGCTCAGCCTGCACCCACTTCCCCAGGGCACAGCGACACCCCCACAGCGTCATCTCCCTCTACCTTGTGCCTCCTGGCCTGGCGGGAGCCTTAAAATCCTTCCTTCCAGCACCCGCAACTCGCAGGCGTGGGAGGGGATAATTAGACGTTTTCATTAGCCAAAGTGGATCTTGGGGCTAGAGGCCCAGCACTCTGGGGGGGACCCTGTCTCCTCCGGCCCCAGTGTGGTGGCAGCCACTGCCTCCTGTCCCCTCCTGTCCCCGCTGGTACAGGAGCTCCCGGGGACCAATGTAGCGTCCTCCTGGGAAGGTCCAGAGAGCTCGCCCTGAGGCCCAGAGGTCTCACCTCCTTGGGGTCTCACCGCAGAGATTCCCAGGAGAGGGGGCTCAGGTGTGGCCACCCCTGCATGAAGCCCCCACAACCCTGTCAAGACGGGTGACCCCAGGCTATGGAGGAGCCTCCAGCAGATTAGCGTAGGCTACCTGCCACTGGGGACACGGGCAGGTGAGTCGGGGGGTGGGAGGGGAGAGGGAAGGGACTTTAGCAGGTGGTTAGGGGGGTTCGGCCTCTGTTTGGGGTCGAACTCTCTGCGGAGAGCGCTTTTATGGACGTGCCCGCTACACTGGGACGGAAAGGCAGGGATGAGCCGGCGGAAGCGGGGTGGGTGGGGGTGGAGCTCTATCTGTCCGTCTTTCCCGGCCCTTTATCGGAAACCCCGTGGCCCCGGAGAACAATCTGCCAAGCCACCTGCTGGAAGAACACCCCGCGGGGCAGAGGGCAGGAATTCCGGTTTGTTTCATTCACGGCGGCCGAGGGCCAGGGTTCCGAGCGCGGCCTGGCCGGCACACAATAGGCGCTCAAACGTCGTTTGAATGGGCCCCGGCTGGTTTGGCTCAGAGGCTCCTGGTCAAGGACACGCTCCCCAGCAGGGGCGAGTGGGGAGGCGACCGATCGATGTGTCTCTCTCCTGTGGATGTTTCTCTCTCCCCCTCCTCCCTGCCTTCCACGCTCTCTGGAGAGCAATGGGAAAAATATCGGGTGAGGAATTAAAAAAAAATAATAATAATGCCCATTTGAACGAATACACTTCAACCTTTTTACTTGACAGGTGAGGGAACTGGCATCCCGAGGTTCAGTTATTTGCCTCCTAAGACGCACAGCAAGGGGGGACCCAGCTTTCTCTCTGGCTCTCCCACACAGAGGCACTCCCGGAATAGGACAAGACAATTCTCCCTGGCCGCCCCCCCCCCAGGCACCTGTGACACCCCTTCCTCGACTCTCCCCCCACCCCCTCTCTCTCTGCAACCAGAGCTCTCAGAGGAGGGTCCGAGCGGGCCGGTCACCCCATCGAGTACTCACTTGTCTTGGCAGCCTTGACCTTCGCCACCAGTTTCTGCACGCCGGTCACATCTCCGTTCTTGACGGCGAGGATCAGGTCCTGTTCACGGCCCATCCTGGTCCCCGGGCCGGGCTCCGGGGCTCGGCAGTCCAGAGGGGCGGCCCGATCGCGGGTCGGAGCCCAGGCGTCAGGGGGCCATGCCTGGGCCCTGCGGAGGACCAGGCGTCCCGGGGAGCGGGGTGTCGGGGCTCAGGCAGGGGGGCTTCTGGTCGGGCGCTGACAGGTACTGCCACGAGGCGCTTCTGGGGCCGCCGCCACCAGCAGGAAAGCCGATCGCCGAGGGGGCGGGGGCTGCCCGCAAATCTGGACAGATATCAGCTTGCCGCTTCCGACAGCCCGCGCTGGGCTGGGGCGGGCCGTGCCAATCTCCCCGGCGGCGGCGGCGTGGCTCAGGAGCACCGGTGCCCACCCAGAGAGCCGCCAGCATTCCCTCGGGCCGTGGGCAGCGGCGGCGGGCGGGTCTCGGGGGTCTGGAAAAGGTGGGGTGCTTTGGCTGAGGGCGAGGCCCCGGCCTGCAAGCGTGTCCCCGAAGCAAGAGTGTCCCCCGAAGAGCAGGTCAGGGCCTCCAGGGAGCCCCCCAATTCCACTGACTGTCCTCGGAGCCCAGGCAGGGGCTAGCCACTCAAAGCGGGCAGGGAGCTGCCAGGCGGGAGAGGTGGCCTTCTGCGAGGGGGGGGGGGGGCTGAGTCACCGAGGCCCCCGGGGCACCCGTCAGCACCTCAACCTGGGCCGGCCTGGGCGGCAGGCCTGTTCTCCACAGCCCCAGGGGCTGACACCCACGGACAGCTGCGTGCCAGGAGGTGGGGCCCGGGAGGGTCAGGCACAGGCAGACAGGAGGGTCGCTCCCCGCTGCCGCCCAAGGTGCCAGCGCCCAGATTTTCCCCCTCCCTGCTGCTTTGCTGGAAGAGCTGGGGGGCCCTCCCGGCAGGGGCTCTTTGTGGATTCAGAGTGCAGTGGGGGAGCTTCTGGGCCCCCCCATTTCTGGAGGGGAGATCTCGCAGCACCTGTTGCTGACCTACCCTCGCGCCTGGTGCGGGTTGGAGAAGCAGCTGGGCCAAGAACGGAGGCCAGAGCTGGGGCGCTGCTGGCAGGAGGGACTGCCTGGCTCCCCCCAACCCCCCCCAACCCCCCCCCTAGCTAGCCTGAACCTCCTGAGGCCCAGGGGCCCCCAACTTCACTGCAGAAACGCTTGCGTCAGTGCCTCACGGGCCACGAATCTGCTGCCCGCGTCCTGCGGCGGTGACACCGGCCCCGGGCGAGCCGGGCAGGCCCGGGGCTGGCTCTTGGCTGGGAGGGAGCCCCCGGCTCCCCAAACCGTCCCGAGACCCATCCAGAGGGCACTGCCTCCGAGGGCCCCGGTGGGGGGGGGAGCAGGGCGCCCCTGGCAGTGCCTGGGGTCGGGCAAGGCTCCCCCCGCCCCCCGGAATGCCCGCCCCAAGCGCCGCGCAAAACCACCCCCCAACCCCAGCGCAGCCCGGGCCGACCCGGGGAACAAAGCGGCGGGACGGGGGGCGCCGCGGGACCCGCGCCGCAGCGAGGGATGCGGGAGCGCGGGACGAGCAGGCGCGAAGGAGGACGGAAGGAGCCGGAGGACGGAGGCGCCCGCGGATCCCGCAGGGAAAGTTAAGTTGGCGCCCGCCCTCAAGGGGGGGTCCCCCCTCCCCCCCCCCCCAAACTCAGGCCACGCGCCGTCTCACCTTTCCCGGCCGCCCCGCCGGGGGTCCCGCGTCGGCCCCGCGCGGGCCCTGGCACTGCGGACGGCGGCTCCCTCTGCCCCCCGGAGCCCCTTTCTCCTCCTCCTCCTCCTCCTCCGGCTCTTCCCAGGCCGGCTCGGCGCCTCCCGCAGGAAATCCCGCCCCTCCCCCGTCCCCTCCCGCCGGATCGGGAGCGGAGGGACCGGCCCGGCCGCGCCATCCGGCTGTCAGTCAGCGCCTGCGGCCCCGCCCCCGGCCCGCGCCAGGCCCCGCCCCCAGCTCGCTTCGGCGGAGCCGAGCAGCTGGCGGGTCAGCGCATGCGCCCAGGTGCAGCGGTGGTGGTTGGAGGGAGGGAGGGGGGGCGAGGGGGGGAAACGAGAGCTCGTGTCCCGGAGTTTCCAGTTGCGGAGCCGGGGCGACCTGGGTGAGTCAGAGGACGTGATGTGGAGACTGGAAACCGGGGATCCCACTTGTGGAGCCCCCCCTTTGGGAAGCTCTCCCCCCTGGCTCTTGGCCCCTCGCCCTTCCCGGGACTCCCCGCAGTGACCTCCCCCCGCGTTCCGAGTCGTCGAGGCCCCGGGCTGGTCGGAGCAATGGCGCCACCTAGCGGACGGCATCGGAGCGGCCCGCGGCGGCGGCGGCGGCGGCGGCGGCGTGGACCCCCGCCTTGAGGAGGTGCTGATGACAGACCGGGGTGGCGCTTCAGCACCAGCACGGGCCGGACAGCGCCCCCCGCCCCCCTCCCCTGGGCTCTCGAAACCCGGCTTCCAGACCCCTCACAAGGGACCTAACGGGAAGACCCCGAAGGACACCCGAGCTCACCCAGCCCGCACCTAGCAGCCCGCGGCGGCCTTCGGTTTGCAAAGCCGGAATCGGGGAGCCCACCGCTCTGCTCTCCCTTCTCTAAACGCCCCCTCTTTTTCCGTCCTGGTCCCGCCAGATGGTGGGGACTGCAGCCGCCCCGGGCTGCGGAGAGGAGGGTCCCGCATTTGCACTTTCAGACGCCACGTGCCTCAACGTTGCACTAGAGAGGAGCCCCGAGGCGGGCTAGGGACAGTAAGGGGAAGCGCCCACCCATCCAGAAACCTGCGAGCGCTCTGCCCCCCCGGAGCCGAGAGCACACGTGTGCGCTGGGAGCCGGGATCGCAGGCCAGGCGGGGAGCCGCGCGGGTGCAGCAGGAGAACCCCGGGGTGGGGGGGTGCGGGGGGGAGAATGCAGCGAGGCGATCCAGCGGCGCTAGGGCCGCGCGGAGTCCCCGCGGTGGGCGGAGCCTGGGCGGGGCGCGCGCAGGCGCAGGCGGCGTCCCGATGGAGCCCGAGCCGGAGCCCGCAACCATCGAGGTGCCGGCGGGGCGCGTGCTCAGGTGCGGCGCGGCCAGGCCTGGAGGACGCGCGGGGGGGCCGTGGCGGTGGGGGGGGGGGGGGGGGGGGCGGGGGGGGGGGCCCCGGGGGGGGGGCTCTGCCGGGCGCCCCCTCGGCCCCCCCCCCCCCCAGTGCCCGGGAGCTCCTCGCCGCCCGCGCGCGGCCGCAGAAGCTGCCGCAGCGCTCGCACGGCCCCAAGGACTTCCTCCCCGACGGCTCGGAGGCCCAGGCCGAGCGGCTGCGCCTGTGCCGCGCGGAGCTCTGGCAGCTGCTGGCGGAGGAGCGCGTGGAGCGCCTGTGAGCGGGGTGCGCGGGGCAGGGGCGCGCGGGGCCGGGGCGCGCCACGGAGACGTGAGACCCCCCCCCTTTTTGCCAGGGGCAGTTTGGTGGCCGCCGAATGGAGACCGGAGGAGGGGTTCGTGGAGCTGAAGACGCCTGCGGTGAGCGGCGGGGGCCGGGGGCGGGGGGACGGAAGCGCCTTCTCGCGCGCCCCGCTGGGCTCCTGGGTGACCCGTGCGCGCCGTGGGGTCCCGCGCAGGGTAAGTTCTGGCAGACCATGGGCTTCTCGGAGCAGGGCCGGCAGCGGCTGCACCCCGAGGAGGCGCTGTATTTGCTGGAGTGTGTGAGTGGGGGGGGGGGACCCCCAGCACGGTGGGGGAGGGATTGGGACCCAGGGACCGGGAGAGAGCGCGCGCGCGTGTTTTGCTTTGGGGGAGGGAAAGGTGCCCCACGGCTGTGCGTCCCGGGAGCGGGTAACCTGGCTGCTGGGAAGCAGGGGCTCCCGGGGCCTGTTCGTGTGGCTGCCGCTCCCCACTTCCTGGTGGAGGATAATTCTTGCTTGCTGCGATGCGGGGCGCGTTGGGGAGGGTGGGGGTGGCGGGGCGCACAGGTATCGGAGCCCGGAAGTTGCCCCGTTGGCTGGGCCGCTGCAGGGCGGGCTGACCAGTTGAGCCAGTTGGCCCCACTTCCAGGGCTCCATCCAGCTCTTCCATGAGGACCTGCCCCTGTCCATCCAGGAGGCCTACCAGCTGCTGCTGGCGGACGAGGGCCCGGTGACTTTGCTGCAGTACCAGGTATCCGCCACCCGTACCCCTGAGACAGCCTGTGCAGGTGCCTCCGAGGTGCTGGCCTCTGAGCCACCTGCTGGGGCTGGGAGCGGTGGCAGTGAAGAGTCAGCATCAAAAAAGGAAGGCTGACTTCGCAGACTGGGTGCCAGGAAGAGGACAGAGTGGGGGGACACACGAGGCTACGGCCTCGTGTGGGTATCATGAGCCCGTGGATGGTATTTATAGTTTTTTTTAAAATACATATTTTGTTAATTTTTTGCAGAGGAAGGGAGAGGGATAGAGAGTTAGAAACATCGATCAGCTGCCTCCTGCACGCCCCCTACTGGGGATGTGCCCACAACCAAGGTACATGGCCCTTGACCGGAATCGAACCTGGGACCCTTCAGCCCACAGGCTGACGCTCTATCCACTGAACCAGACCGGTTTCGGTGGTATTTATACTTTTTTTAAAATAATTGATTTTAAAGGGGAAGGGAGAAGGGGAAGGGAGATGGAAACATCAGTGCTGAGAATCATTGATCAGCTGCTCCTGCATGTCTGATAAAACCTGCAAGGTGGTGGTGGTGGGGGGGGTGGATCGCAACCTGATCTCCTGGTTCAGGGGTCCTGCTCAACCACTGAGCCAGGGCAGCTGGGCAGCACGTGGAGGGCATTTAAAACCAGGGGGCTGTGGGAGTGTGTGGCCAGAGTGGAGGCTGCATCTGACCCCCAGGGCGCTCCCACATGAGGTCAGGGGTGAGAGGAGAGACCGGGAGCAGAGCCTGAAGCGGGCCTAGCATCGCAGGGGGAAAGCCAGCAGGGGTGGCGTCGCAGAAGCCAGCGGAGTCTTTCAAGGAAGGCGTTGTCCATTACGGTGAAGACTGCTGAGAGGTCAAGCATGATGTGGAGGTCCCAGCCTCCATCCCTCTGACGTGAATACGGGGACAGGAGGATGAGCATGTCGGGAGGTGGAGTGGGTGTGCCCCACCGTCTGCCATGTCTTGTCCACATGGTAGTCAGAAGCTTCACTCTGTCAGCTTTAGTCTCAAAAAACGTGAGGGCATAATTCTTTGCCTGGCCCACCCGCTATCAGCTTCTTGCGATTTGCATTTAAAATCAAGAAACTGCTGTGTAATTTGTGCCACGTAAGGTAAGCAAGAGGCAGGAATTCATGCGTACTGAGACCTTAGTTTGGGGAGGGTGTGTATAATGGAGTGTGGTCCCACCAGTTCCCAGGTTTGGAATCGGAGGGGATGAGGGGGTGGCGGCTTCTGTCTGGAGAAACTATGTGGCATTTTATAAAGGACACAGAACCTTTACTTTTTGTTCTTTCGAGGTCTTCAGCCACCTGAAGAGACTGGGCTATGTGGTTCGGCGGTTCCAACCGAGGTAATGGCCTGCTCGTTTCCCT
This sequence comes from Lasiurus cinereus, assembly GCA_011751065.1. Taxonomy (NCBI): domain Eukaryota; kingdom Metazoa; phylum Chordata; class Mammalia; order Chiroptera; family Vespertilionidae; genus Lasiurus; species Lasiurus cinereus. The sequence continues at coordinate 4,064,944 of JAAGEH010000427.1, forward strand.
CCTGGTTGTTCCAGTCCTGGGGCCTGGGTGACGAGCCCCAACGTAGAATGTGGCCTCTGCTGACCCGGAGTCCTTGGCTGGACACGGGCTGGGCCTCTGCTGGAGATGCTCTATTGAGAGGGCATTGCAGCTTGTCCTGGGTTATCAAACAGAGCCCCATCTTCAGCCTGGTCACCCCACAGATAAGTGAGCACCTACAGTCCACTGTGAGCATGGAGACGCAGTTACTGGGACAGAGCGTGGCACTTAGTAGGTGTGCAAGCAGATGTGTTGCGTGCAGGCGTGAGTGAAGGACCAAGGGAGGAATGAGCAGCTGAGTTAACATGCTTTTTGCTGGATTAGAAGCTCTTTCTTTCTGGGGCCTCCGAAGGTCATCACCTTAGTCACCCAGCATTGCCAAGAGCCACTGAGTCCCTCAGACCCGGAGTGGAAGTTGGAACAGCCTTTGCGGGTTCCCAGCAGGTCCTGAAAGCTCTAGAACAGAGCTTTAATTTCTGGAATTGGAATATATCCTAAGATCACCTGTGAGGATGCACATTCATCCAGTCAACGGTATTTGTTGATTATTTCCCGGGTGCCAGCCCTTGTGCCCGTTGCTGAGGAAGAGCAGAGGACAGAGTCACTGCCCTGCGTGGCTCACATTTAATGGGGACCTTACACAAAGCACCACCACAGAAATCAGTGAACTCGGAAGCATCCCGGGAGTGCAACACAGAGGCCTGGTCGCACGGATCAGTGTATCCCTTAGAACAGCACTGCCCACTAGAACTTTCTGTGGTGATGAACGTGTTCTGTTTATATGGTCCAGTATATGTGGCTTATGCAACTAAATTTTTAATTTAACTTTAATGGATTTAAGTTTAAATTATTTATGTCTAGCGGTTACCATGTTGGACAGGCAGTCTTTGAGCCATAACAAAATGGCAGGGAAGAATATTATTTTTTAAAATACGTTTTATTGATTTTTTACAGAGAGGAAGGGAGAGGGATAGAGAGTTAGAAACATCGACGAGAGAGAAACATCAACTGCCTCCCACACATCTCCTACTGGGGATGTGCCCACAACTGAGGTACATGCCCTTGACCGGAATCGAACCTGGACCTTTCAGTCTGCAGGCCAACGCTCTATCCCCTGAGCCAAACTGGTTAGGGCCATGTTTATATTACTGTTAACTGAAACAAAAAGATAACAGAGCAGTATCTCATTTTGGTTAGAAAAAACAAATATGGAGTCGGTATGGTGTTTATAGGAAACAACCATGATCCAGTGGTAGCCACGGGTTTTATTTCCATTTTTACTTTCTGTACTTTCCTCGTCCTTGCGTTTCCTCACCAGTGATCAGTCAATCATTGCTGGCTCTGCAGGAGCCCTGGTTCCCGGGAGCCCCTGTTCAAAGGTGCCATGGGTGAGACCCAGAGGCCTGGGCAGAGGTGCACGGCAGGCCCCTCTGGCCCCCCCCTATGTGCCCTGTGGGCAGGTCTGCCTGGGGCTTAGCTTGGGTGTGGCTCTGACCCTGGCCCGCTGGCTGGTGTCCTGGGCCAGCCCCTTACAAACTCCAGGGGAGCACCGGGCTGAGAAGGCGGGTCTGTTGCTGCCTCATTCTGCCCACAGCTCCATCCTATCCCCGTATGAGAGGCAGCTGAACTTGGACAGCAGCACCCAGTGCTTGGAGGATGGCAAGAGGAAGAGGAGGCGCTCCAGCTCTCGGTAATGACCAACCCCCATGGCCACCACCCGGGGAGTCCCGAGGGGCAGAGCTGGTTTGGGGACCCTGGAGAAGGCATGGGTGGGTTTGAGAGCTGGGCTTGGCAGCTCCGGTGTGGGCTCAGACGCAGTGGGGCACGCATGGGACGTGTGCACCGCAGCCAGCAGGACAGATGGGCTGCGTTTCTCCCTTCACCCCGAGGTCCATTCATAAGAAGCCCAAGACCCTGGAAGTGGATGGGACACCCAAGAGCCTGGGGCCCTCTCTCCCACCTTCCCTCACCCACGACAGCCGGTGCCCAGAGGAGGAACCCCAGGAGGCAAGCCCTGTGAGGGGCCCAGCCGGCCTCTCCCAGCCTGGGGGTTCCCCGGAGCCCTGCCCTGACGTGGCCCGGGAGGAGGTGGGGTGCAGCCAGGAAAGGGGCCAAGTGGAGAATGGCGTCAAGGGGCCTCGGAAGCCTCGCTGGGACTTTGAGCAGATCTCCTTCCCCAACATGGCCGCGGACGGCCGCCACACCCGCCTGCTGGCCCCCGCCCCCGAGCTGCTCCCCGCCAATGTCGCCGGGCGGGAGACGGACGCCGAGTCCTGGTGCCAGAAGCTGAACCAGCGGAAGGAGAAGCTCTCCCGCCGCGAACGGGAGCAGCAGGCGGCGGCCTGCCACTTGCGGGAGGATGTGAACGCGGACCCCGAAGTGCGGCTCTGCTCCAGCTGGCAGGAGTACAAACAGCTGCTGCAGAGACGGCGCCTCCAGGCCACCCAGAGCCGCCCCCCGCACCTGTGGGACCAGCCTGTCACCCCCCTGCTGAGTCCCAGCCAGGCAGACTCCCCAGGTACCGCCTCACCCTGCTTTTAGCCCACAGGCCGCTGGCAGCTAAGAAATCACAAAACTTTGGACAGGGCCTGGACTGAATACGACTGACCGAGGCTTAAGAGAGAGGAGGGGGGAGAGCTGTTCCGTGAAGTGGAACCCTCAGGGACAGTCTGTTCTGGAAAGCAGCAAAAGGACCCACGTGGGAAGGTTCAGAGGTGGAGCATGAGTGCCGGAGGGGACACACGAAACCAAGACCATGTCCTTACCGTCATCTGCAAGATGCATGTGGGTGACTCTGGCACCACTTGGCTGTGATCCATGTCCCCTACACTGTGAGAGGGAACAGGATATGTTGGCCAACAAGAGGAAGGTTACTGCATGCCCCATGGTGTTAAGAACGGAACCAATAGGAACCGATTTTCAACCAGTGCCACAACAAGTTTTTATTTTAGAGGGAGAAACATTGATTTGTTTCACCCATCTATGCATTCATTGGTTGATTTTTATTTTAATATATTTTATTGATATTTTACAGAGAGGAGAGGAGAGGGACAGAGAGTTAGAAACATCGATCAGCCACCTCCTGCACACCCCCCACTGGAGATGTGTCCGCAACCAAAGTACATGCCCTTGACCGGAATCGAACCCAGGACATTTCAGTCCGATGCTCTATCCTCTGAGCCAAATTGGTTTCGGCTACACCTTTTTTTGTCAGCTCGGCGAAGGAATGTATTTTTGGTGTGCGGCAGAATTTTGGTAGGTAGTTTAGGTGTGCCACGAATCGGAAACGGTTGAAAATCACTGTCATAGGGCAAGAACAGTATCAGCGGATTCAGAGCTACTTACAACCCTTATGGGAACATGGTAGATTAGGGTCACACTATCAGTTATATTTCAGATACACAACATGGGACATACCTATACCTACAAAATGTGCTAAATCTGGGAACCCTAAACTAGATGGCAGATTGAGAAACATCAGGGGAGTCTGCAGATGACTGTGCTCCCCAACAACCTACGTGCCCTGTCCTTACAGACGCAGTCCTTCAACAGATCTCTGTGCTGCAGACGACACACCTTGCTGATGGGGGTGCCCAGTAAGTCTCCGGGTAGTGCCTGTCTCCACCGTACTTGGGCTGCCAGCAGGAGTTGGCAGCTGGGATTTGACTCCTAAAATTGGGTATGAGCTGGGGGATCATTCCATGGACCCCCAAGCTGGCTAATATCCTTGTGTCTGGGGGAGTGGGAGGAGTGAGAGACAAGAGGTGGATGTATCCCCAGGGTTAAATAGGCAGTTGAGCCTCCCCCTGCCCCTCCAGTGGCACCTCACAGCAGAACCCCAGTTCCCCTGGACAGGCTGCTTCCTGGAACTGGTGGTGTGGAAAGAAAAGGGGGAGCAGGAGAGCCCCTAAAGTCCCTCCCTCTGTTCTCAGGCTGCCGGGGAAGTCGGGGAGCTTGGAGATCAGCTTCGATGTGTACCAGGCTGACGCTGTGGCCACGTTCCGGAAGAATAACCCCGGCAAGCCCTACGCCCGGATGTGCATCAGTGGGTATGAGACCAGCAAGACTGCCCCCTGGCTGCTAGTCCTATAAACCCCAAGTGGACCTGTTTGTGCCCTGACCAGTTTGCCAGTCCCTGAAAGGTCCAGAGAGATGACGTAACTGAAGTGAGTCCATACAGTTGGTGCTGTGGGAGCCCAGGGTTCCCAGCCCCCAGCCCTCATCCTGGCATTTCCAGGTAGTTTCTGCTCTGCCACTTGGGTCCTGAGCTCAGAGAGACCCTCACTCTCCCCAGCCCCCTCACCCCACCAGGACTCTGGGTTTCTCTTGAACGTAGCCATGCAGTATGCAGAGAGGAGAGCCCGGACTTCCTGCACCCCAATTCTTAGGCTCCCTTCCCTGGGAGCCAGAGGGCTGGGGTCTCATAGCCTGTGGGGAGGCTGTATCCAGGTCTCAGTTTAACTTCTATCCTGCAGATTTGATGAGCCAGTCCCCGACCTCTGCACTCTCAAGCGGCTGTCCTACCAGAGCGGGGATGTCCCTCTGATATTTGCGCTGGTGGATCATGGAGACCTCTCCTTCTACAGCTTCAAGGACTTCACACTGCCCAGGGATCTGGGACACTGACCAGCTCTGGCAGGGCCGGGGGCCTGCCTGGAGGGGGTGGCGGTGGGGTTGGAGGGGCTTGGACTGTCTACTCTCAGGGACCTTCTGCCTCCTACCCCCTGTAGCTGCAGGCGCTAGTCCGGGCCTCGGCCCCTGGTAGCTGATGCTTGCAGAAGCCCCCCTGATCCCCCCCTAATCTGGCTGCTGCAGCGCTTCCGAGCCCCAGGACCGCCTCTGAAGCCGGCAGTGATGTCCTTGGAACTCAGCCCTGGATGCCAGAGACCCAGCGAGGGGGCGGCCGAAGAGAGGACTTGTGTGCCTTGAAACGAGAGGGTGCCTGCTTCCTGCGATAAAGCCAAAAGCCATAGCCATTAAACAAAATAGATCCTTTTGCTTCTGTGGCTGGATACCCTTACTGCACGAGTCCCCCGGCCCCACCCCGTTGTCCTGGGAACTGGACCCCAGGCCCGAGCCTCTGCTTTGCCCGCCCATCAGAATGCTTTTCTCTGGGGGGGGAACTAAGAGAAGCCCGCGACCCCGCACCTGCAGGGATGACAGATCACGGGCCTCTGGTCAACTTCTCTCTCTGCACAGTGCCCCAGGGAGGGGGGCAGCGCTCCACAGGCGGGTCCTGGTGGCAGGCTGGCGGGGAGGCGCCATGTCGGTGTGGTTCGAACCCTAGTCACCCGGAGTTGTAGCGGTGGATCCCGCCTTGCACGCCCCGGGCCTGGCCCTCCCGCCGCTGCAACCCGCTCCGTCGAGCTAAAAACGCCCGTCACTGTTGCAGGTCCCTCGGGGGCCTCGGGCTCCGGCCGGCCCGAGCTGGGCCTCGGCGGAGGGCAGCCCGGGCTGGGAGCCCGCCCCGCGGGGAGGCGCTTCGCGGCGCCGCCGCCCCCGTCCTCACGCGCCACCTCGCTCTCGGGTCCCGAAACCTGGCGGCGGACCCGAGGGCCACCGTGTCTCTGCGGGGGCCGGGCGCGCTCGGGAAGAGCCGGCCGGCTGTGCCCCCCTCCCTCCGCGCCCGGGACGGCGGGGGATGGGAGGTCCGGCCGGCGAGGAGGGCCCCGGCCGCGGCGCGTTCCGGGAACTATTTCTCCCCCCGGGGGAGGCGGCGGGACACGGGGCGCGGCCAACCGCCGGCGACCAGGTGCGCGCAGGTGAGGCCGGGGGGCGGGGCATATTCACTGCGGGGCGAGGCCCCGCCCGCGGCCGCGGATTGGCCGAGGCGCGGGCCCCGCCCCCCCCCGGAGAGCGCCCGCGCGGCGACCCCGCCCCCCCGGCGCCGGGCGAGGGGGCGGGGCGGGGCGGGCGCTCGGGGTCCCGCCCTTTATGCAAATAGAGGCGGCCCCGCCCCCCGGCGCCGGAGGTGAGCAGGAAGGAGGCTGCCGCCCAGCGAGCCGTGGGCCCGCGGCGCAGCGAGCCGAGTCGCCAGCGGGCGCCCGGGGACGCGGAGGGCCTCGGCCGGGGGCCGGCCTGGGGGTTCCAGGTGAGGCGCGCGGGCCCCGGGCGGGGGGTTGGGGGGGGGGAAAACCACCGAGCCGGGCCCGCCCCCTCGGGGCGCCCGCCACTCGGGGCGGAAAGGCTCGGGAGGGCCGGGACCCCGCGCTTCCCGGGCGGGCGAGCGGGCGGGGCGGGGAGGGCTGCGTGCGCTGCGCCCCGGCCCGCCTGCCTCTCCCCGGATCCCGTCGCTCCGCGGGGCGGGGGGACAGACACCCCTCGGAGGGAAGCGCCGCTGGGGATCTTTCTCCCGGGCGCGCCCGCCGATGGCAGAATTTTGGGTGGACGAGTTTGCACAATGTATGGGGTCGGTTTTGGGGGGTGCAGCGGCGGCGGCGGCGGGGAGAGACAGGTGCCCCGCCCGGCCGAGCGCGAGGGTCACGGAATGCCCGGGCCGGGGCGCCCACGTGCAAGGAGAAGGGGTCTGGCCGGCGACTCCGGTGGCCTCTCTCTCTCTCTCTCTCTCCGCGAGCGGAGCCCGGGCGCTGCCATCTGGGCCCCTTTGTGCCTCCTAATCCCCGGACGCAGAGAGCCCGCGCGCGGGGAGGGGACTTGGGTCGCTGGGCCTTCCCTTCGCCTGGTGGCTCTGGCTGCGCACCCTGAGGGGGACGGCACGGCCACCCAGCCCCGTGCTCCACGGACCGCTGGCCGGGGCGCCGAGCGGACATGTCTGCCTTCCCAGAGGAGGAAAGTGTGCAAAGAAGTTTGCGCTCGGCCCGGTCGGTAGACACCGAGGAGCTGGCGGCGGGTGGGGGGAGAGCTGAGTGTAACCCGAGAGCCCTGGCGTGGTCCCCTGAGGCGCTCACCTGACGCAGGTGAGCGTGGGGTGAGGCGGGTGGGGCTTCCACTCGGGCCCCTTCCCCTGGGGATGATCCAGTTGCCAGATGCAGGGAGTCTTAACCCGGGGTGGGGAGGTGGGGGGGAGGGGGCCCAGCTCTAAGGACCTTCTGCAAGTTTACAGCTCAAGGCTGCAGAGGGGAGTCGGAAGGGGAAGGGGTGGGGCGGGGAGGGGAGGGGGGAAGCTGGGAGCAGATGAGAGTGTGTCTGGGAGACAGGAACCCCCAGGTGGGAAATAGCAGCAGCTGCATAGAGGAGCTGCCGCCGGCTCTGGGGACACCAAGGTGAGAAGTGGCCTTTGAGGAAGAGCAGCAGGGTCTGTGTGAACTGGGAAATGGCCTGTTTTAGGGGCAGGGGGTCCAGACTGGGTTTCCCTCAGCGCCTGCCCACAGCAGTGAGGACTCAAACCTGGCTCTGGGGGCTCTGACCAGGGCTGGCTCCTCTGCTCGGAAGTTAGACGGGTCCCGTCTCGGGGGAGGCCGGGGTCATGCTGCAGCCCTACTGTGCTCCTTCCTCACTGAGGCCACGGACTGTCCCCTTTGGTGGCAGATTAAGGTAGTTTTAATAACTTAGTAATGCAGCACTTGGTAACTTTTTTTATTTTATTGATTTTTTACAGAGAAGAAGGGAGAGAGAGTTAGAAACATCGATGAGAGAGAAACATCCATCAGCTGCCTCCTGCACATCCCCTACCGGGGATGTGCCCCCAACCAAGGTACAGGCCCTTGACCAGAATCGAACCTGGGACCCTTCGGTCTGCAGGCCGATGCTCTATCCACTGAGCCAAACCGGTTTTGGCACTTAGTAACTTCTTAGTACACAATAGCATTCAAAGCAAAACAGCCACAATTCCCGATGACCCCTACTGGTTTAAAAATATAAAGGTAATAGGTGTCCATAGTGGGGGAGATGAAACGTTTCAGAAAGTGTCTCTCCCCTCCGTCTCCCCTCGCAGAGGTTCGTTAAGTATTCCAGGGTCTCTCCACACCCAGGTGTACGGTGAAACGGTGCCTCGCCCATGTCTTGCTGCATGACCTTGGCTCAGCCAGTTAGCCATTCCGAACGTCCGCTGAGCCTTGTCATACAGATGTCGATGACTGGAGGAAAAATGTCACAAACACGTGTGGTCTGGCACAGCGCCTGCGCCAGGTGGGGGTGTGTCTTAGCAACACCATGAAGCATAAAAGCCGTGGTTCCTTGTGGGCCTTTGGAGCTGCCTGGTGCAGTGGTCGGCAAACTGCGGCTCGAGAGCCACAGGCAGCTCATGAGCCTCGGTTTGCTGCTCTGTTGACTAATGAGTTTGCTGACCACTGGCCTGGTGGATTGTGAGGGACTCTGGTTTCTCTGTCCAAATTCCAGCCAGGGGGCCATGGTTTCTGAGAGCCGCTGGAGGCCGGAGCTTCTAAAATGAGGGCAGGAGTTGGGGCGCAGAGGTGGAGGGCAGTGGCCTGTCCTCACTCTATTCTCTTCCCATGGTTCGGGGTGATTCTCCTGCTCCTTGGTGGAGGTAGGAGAGGCCCCATGGCCAGACCCCAGCCGGGGCCTATCGGGGAGGGGGTGTAGAATCTGATCTGCTCTGCTTTCCGCTCAGGGAGGGCTTGGCTGGAGACATTCTGCACCCTGTTGGGGGAGGGGAGCACATTCCTGGGCTGCTCTGTTGTCACTGAGGAGGTTTTCTGAGACTCCAGAGTGTTCGCTCTTAACCTTAGTGAGGGAGTGGGTTCCTGGCCCCAGGACCCTCTTCCTAGGAGAAAGTGGTGGGTGGAGCTGGAGAGTTCGGAGCCTCTGCTGGCCGTCTGTGACACCCCCACCCCGACCCCCCATTCTACCCCAATGGAGACCTTTAGCAGCCCGGGCAAGAGTGTCCAGGAGCGATATGGGGCTGCCGAAAGGGTCACTCAGCCTTCCCGGTCCACCCACATGTATCAGAAGCAGCTGCTGAGGCACCTGAGTTGGGGTGGAGGGTCGGTGGTCAGTGCTCTGAGCAGCGTCGGCCACTGGCACTGCTGCCCTTCCCCAGCCCTGGCCCCCAGGGCTCCGCAGGCGACACCCTTCCCTGTGCCGTCACCATGGGGCTCTGCCCAGCTCCCCCTGGTGTGACCTTCCCTTCCTGCCCTGCCTCTCAGGGGAAACTGGCCCTCTGAAAAGGCACCTCGCTCCTTTCCCTTCCCAGGAACCTCGGCGAATTCTTGAGCTAGGAGAGGCTGCTCTGGGCGTGGAGATGGGGAGCTGCTAGGGACCTGACTCTACCCTTCAGGAATTCAGCAGTGACCGGAGCCTGCTCTTGAGAGACCTGTGTTGCCAGGGTTTGATGAAAGGGACCTCTGAGTACAGGCCTGTTTGACTCTTATAAGTAACTAGAGGCCTGGTGCACGGAATTCGAGCATTGGGAGGGTCCCTAGGCCTGGCCAGCGATCAGGGCCAATCTGTGGGGTGATCGAGTGGTGGGGGCCCCCGCTGACACCCGCCTTGGCCAGCCTGGTGCTGCCCGCTCGCCACCTGGCCCCGCACCCTGATCGTCCTGCCTCTGCTGCCTGTTGCCTCTCTCTGCAGAGCGACCCGTAGGGCCATTGAGTGTCCTGCATTGAACGTCTGCCCCCTAGTGGTCAGTGTGCGTTAGAGCGACCGGTCGTTCCTCCTGTTACACAGGTTTGGTCGATATGCATATTAGGCTTTTATTATATAGGATGATATTGTTGGGTTCTCCTTGCTAAGGAGCTGGGTGTCCTGGAGCCTCGGACTGAGGCAGAGCCCACAAAAGTGTCCCCAGCAGCCGAGACCGGTTTGGCTCAGTGGATAGAGCTTCGGCTTGTGGACTGAAAGGTCCCAGGTTCGATTCCGGTCGGGGGCATGTACCTTGCTTGCAGGCACATCTCCACTGTGGGGCGTGCAGGAGGCGGCTGATCGATGTCTCCCTCTCATTGATGTTTCTGACTATCTCTCTCCCTTTCTCTCTGTGAAAGATCAATAAAATATATTTAAAATCTAAAAAAAAACTATTAAAAAAAAAGTGTCCCCAGCAAGGTGCCGGGCATCGTGTCCACATGGCCCTGGCCAGAGACTTGACAACAGGGTGGGGAAGTTCCCTGAGGGACCCTCTGGTGCCCCAACACAGCGTTCTTTGGGGTTAATAGCTCCTTCTTAGAGACCTAGTTGGTCCCCATTCAGCCCTGACTGTACATTCATTCATTCATTCTTTCTTTCTTTCATCATTCAACAAATATTTACTGGTTCCTTTGTGTGCACAGTGCGATTTAGAAACTGGGCATTGCCCTTACAGAAGGCAAAGATCTCTGTTATCACAGCAGTCGAGTGCTACAGGGTGGAGAGCTCCAGTGACAGAAGCTAGTGTCAGTGATAAATAGTGTGTTAAAGGTGATATGGACCACAGAGCAGCCGGGGTAGGACATGCCTCTGGTGGGGCAGATTGCAACCTAAAAGGTGGTCAGGATGGGCCTTGCCGAGGTCACATTTGAGCCCAGATTGGCAGGGGTGAGGGAATCTTTTTTTTTTTTTAATATATTTTATTGATTTTTTTACAGAGAAGAAGGGAGAGGGATAGAGAGTTAGAAACATCGATGAGAGAGAAACATAGATGAGCCGCCTCCTGCACACCCTCTTACTGGGGATGTGCCCACAACCAAGGTACATGCCCTTGACCGGAATCGAACCTGGGACCCTTCAGTCCGCAGGCCGACGCTCTATCCACTGAGCCACACCTATTAGGGCAGAATCCTCTAAGTAAAACGTGGATGTCTTTCCAAAGGCAGGGCACTAAGCGCTGGGGATACAGCCATGGACAGAACAGGCACAGACCCTTCCTCCTGCAACTGGCATCTTCTAGAAGCTCCTTAGGACAACAACTCAGGTCCTGAGGCAAGTAGGAGGCGTGGAATGGGGCTGGATAGGAGGAACCGGGCACCTACCCACCTCCACCCAGGCTCGTCGTCCACCTTCCTCAGGGTGGCTTTGCGCTTCCTCCTGCTTGGCCACATCCATCCATCCATCACTTCCCTGGAGAGAGTCTGACATCGGACTGACATGAGGCCCCCAGAATGGTGTTGGGGGTGGTGACGCATGCGTTCCGACGTCCCACCCATCCCCACACCCAGGCTGGGAGGGAAGCCCCGGAGGAGGATCCTCAAGTGCTGCGGGCGGGTGAGCGGGAGGGCCTTGCTGAGGGTGAGACTGGCCGTGGCTCTGTGGATGGTAGTCGGGGATGGTGGCTGCCGACCCCAGGTGGTCCCACCCAGACTCCTGCTGGCCAGTCCCTCTGTCCCATGAGAGAGGCCCGAGCTGAGCGGAGGGTTTGCACTCCCAGGGTTCAGGGACTTGGGCTTGGGCTGGTAGCTCTTGGAGTTGGCCAGTTCATCAGTCAGAGAGGAAGCGTTACATGAGATGATGCGTGTCAAGTGTTGAAAGTAGCGACTGGCTGTAGTTGACTCTCAGTCCGCCCCCCTTCTCTGTTCTTCGAGTCCCACCTCCATGAGGCGCCCTTGTCGCCGAGATTTGGTTGCTAAGCTGCTGGCCAGGGGCTGCCCGGTGTCTCTACAAGATGGGGTTCCCAGGGTAACATGGGTGCTTGCAAAGCAGCCGTGGGCATCTAAGTTGGCGTGGACAGAGGCTGGAGGGGTCAGCAGCTGCCCCAGTCAGGAGAGCCGGCCCCACCTCACTGCCCCCCCCCATAGAAGGCTGCAGACCAGGCCACAGCCGCACCCGGGCCGCACACAGGATGTCGGGGAAGGAGGCAGCTTCCCGCAGCAGCAGGCTGGGGGGCGCACAGGCCGGGGGAGAGGAGAGCCCGGACTCCCTGTGTGGCTTCTGGCGACCCCGGCACAGTGGGCACGGTGTGGCTTCACCAGCCTCTCGCTCGGCACCTGCTGCCGGTGCGGCCTCCGAGGATGCAGGGACTGCCAGGGCACTGGGGACTCTGGGCTCTGGCCCATCACACCTCCCGGCAGGCGCTGGCTTAGGTGGGCCACGCCTTGGTCTCCTGGGGACCCATTAGCCCGGGTCTCCCAAACAGTGCCAGTGGGGGACAGGTAGTCTGGGAACCCCTTCTTTCTTCCTGGGGCACAGTGGACCTGCTGCTTCTAATAGGGACCCCAGACAAGCCCAGCACGTGCATGATTCCTTTGCCTCTCCTGGTCTCGCTCCTGAGGCGCAGGATGGACACACAGGATGGGGAAGGGAACTCGGGGTGAATTTGCTAGCCTGTCGCTAAGCAGACAGCTCCCCTATTTTTCCCCATGGTAGATGGGCACCAAGCTGTGGGGTGACTAGAGCAGCGGGGATGGAAGGAAATCCCAGGTCAGCTGCCCACAGGCTGGTTCCACACACAGGCTCCGACCGGGCAGAAAATGCGTGAGCATCGGCCACCGGTCAGCAAGCCTCGTGTGGCCCGGCCCTAAACCCGGAGCGCCCACCCCAAAGGCACTGGGCAGGGAGGGCAGCTCGGTGTGGCCGGTGAGGGCCGGAGGGCCCTGGGCAAGCCTTAGAAGTTCAAGGTCAGGAAGGTGTTTCTTTCAGGAAGCCCCTGAGGGTCATGCTCTGGCCAGGTAGCACCCCTGTGCGGAAGCCAGGATCCTCAGACCTTCCGTGCCCAGGACTTCGCCACAGACACTTGGCATCACGCTTGGGGGTTCCTCAGCTTGGGGGTGGGGCTCCTGAACTTGTCTTTGCCCCCACATGCCTCACGTGGATGGGGCACTGAAGTGGCCAGCATCCCGGGTCCTCGTGGGGGTCCAGGAGCCCAAGGTCCCGTATGGTCCCACCTGCCTGTATTGTCCCTGCCTCTGCGCCCAGGTGGTGTCCAAAGGGTGTCCTCTCCCCTGTCCAGTGTGACGTGCTGGAGAGGAACCAGGTCCCGAGAGAGCAGGAGGGGTCCCCCATCTCCCGTTGGCCCCTTACCTACCTGCCTGCGAGGCGGGTACGCCAGAAGGAAGAGCACCGACCCGTGGCCCTTCCAGGGGCTTGTCCACGTCTGAGTGTCTTTTTAAAGAGACGCCACCGCCTCCCGGCTACTCTGTACCCAGCTTCCTCGTCCTTGGCGACTGCCGGCGCCTTCCCGGCCCCCTGTGGGCCACTGAGGCCGCCTCTGGTTTTTGCCAATAGCTGCATGGCCGGACCAGGGGAGTGTTCTCAGAGCTGAGCGGCGCCCCGTCCAGGAGGTTTCAGCAGTGGGTGTGGTCAGGGCTGAGGGCAAGGGCATGTGGAAGGGGGGCTCTGATGTGCTGCGTGGAGGAAGGAAGCGATGTCACCCAGGAACATGGAGGCCACAGTGGGGGCTGAGCAGACGGACGGTTGCACAGGCCAAGCGTCGGGGACATGATGTGGGGAGGGCGGGCAGCCACATCAGCCTCTGCCCAGGACCCTCCGTGGTTCCAGGGAGGCACACTGAAGCTCTGTGCTGTGGCCCCCCTAGAACTCCCTTCCTGACCCCCCTCATCTCTCCTCGGTGCCTGCCCTCGGCCCTCCCTGTCTTCACCTCCTCAAGCCTGCCGGCTGGTTCTGGCTGCTGCCAGGCCCTGCCCCTGGCTCTGCCTCGCCAACCACTTCCTATCGCTCAGGTCTGGGTGGAGGCGTACTGCTCCGTCCATTCATTCAGGCCGCAGGCGGCGGCGCAGGGCCGCGGGGCCGAAGTCCGCGAGTGGGCACGGGAAGGCGTGTGCTGGGGAGGGCGGCACAGGTCAGGAACGAGGCCGGGCAGCAAACAAGGCCAGGGACAGGGCTGAGCAGCAGGCAGCGCCGGAGGAGGAGGGAATGTGTCAGGGAGGGACACTGGAGGAGAGACGAGGGAGGGGGCATCCCCGGCAGAGGGCAGGGCCGGGCAAAGGCTGGCCGCTGAGTCCCTCCGACCACAGAGCCGGGTCGCTCTCTTCCTTAGCATCTCCCCTGTTCCCTGCCAGCCCGAAACCAGGCGCTGACTAATGCGTGAGTCATCACTCTCTCCCTTGCGAGGCCGTAAGCTTGGTGACATAGGGATCTTGTCTGTCATTATGGGATCCCCAGGACGGTGCCCGCTCTGTGCCAAGCGCTGTGCCAGGCACTCGCGTTGGTCATTGCTCCACTCCGCCCAGCAGACCTGTGTGTGTGTGGGGGGGTGTGCCCCTCTTTGCAGACCAGTTCACTGGGCCTCGAGGAGATGCACTGTGCTGGATGAGCCCTGGCTATTGGCTGTGGGTACCAGGCCCAGGAGAGGACTGAGCAGGGAGGATCCGTCCACACCAGCGACCTCCAGGCCCAGGTTCCTGAAGTTTCTCCGCAGAGAACCTGCTTGTCGGGATGAGCGGAACGGAAGGCGGGTCCAGCCAGACCCAGGCCTGTCCCACTTCAAGCCCTGACCTGGGCAGCTGTTTCTGAATTGGGAGCTGCACGGGGGGGTTGGCTGGAGTGAGCAGCAGGTCCATGCAAGACCCCCCCTCTCCGCCCAGCCAGACCTCATCAGCACCCCACAAGCCAAGCCCCAGCCCCCAAGCTGCTTGGGTGGCTCCGAGCGGAAGGCATAGAGGCGTGACAGTGCAGTGTCTGTGGCTTTCAACGGCAGGGGTGCCCCTCGGCATTTGCCCGTCACAGCCATCCTCCAACATAACCATCCTCCGTGCCTGCCAGAGCCTGAGATTTGGGAGTTCGCCAGACCTGGGGTCAAATCCCAGTTCTGCTGGTCTCGCCAGTGACCTTGGACCAGTGGCCCGGCCTCTGTGGTCCTCTTTTCCTGTCTGCCAGGTGGGGACATTCCACTCCCCTCCCAGGGAGGCGGGGGAGAAAGATGGGGGGAGGGGAAGGAACACGCCGGTCTGGGTTCAGGAGGTGTGTCCTGTTCACATCGCACAGAGAACCAAGGAGAGGGGCGCTCAGACGTGTACCCACAGGCCGCCGTACTGCCTGGGTGGGTGGGTGGGGTCTCGGGAGGGTTTTTCTCCTTGAGCTTGTTTGCTTTTCAGCAGAGATTATTGAAGCGAAATGTCAGGAAGTAATGAAACTAACATGCAAGGGCCAGGGCGTTTGGATGGAGTGTCGCCTGCCTCCTGAGGGGGCCACCTCCCACCCATCCCCACATCCCGTCACCCTCCCTCCCTCCTGCCTGCACCCCCTCCACCTCACCCTGAGCCTGGGGGTGCTTGGCACAGGTGGCCCCGTGTCCTCTGGTTCCCAGCCCAGGGCCTGCGTGGTTCTGGAGGCCAGCCAGGCCAGCCTCTGCCTGGAGTCTGCAGCCTCCCCCCTTCCCCCACTTCCAGCTTCCTCTGACTTCTGACCATGGCCTAGGCCTGAGAGGGGAGGGTGAGCCCCCCAGGACCTGCAGTGGCTGATGTATGAGCCTGGGCACCCTTCCCCCGCCCACCGGGCCTCCCCCACCGGAGGCACAGCTCACTGTGTCCGGAGGCCAAAGCTCCCGGAATGGAATGGATCTGCTCGTCCCAGCGTCAGGAGCCTCAGCCTGAGCGGTTTGTTCCCGCAGTCTCCTGCAGGGCCTTGGGTCAGGGGGCACCTGGGAGTTCCCGACTACCTGCTGTTCCAAAGCGAAGAGGGGCTCCCCACTCTGCTGCGGCTCCCCAAAATGTGAAGGCACAGACCTCTCATCCCCACCCTCCCCCTCCCGCAAGTGGTGGCCTTTGTGATGTCCCTAGAAAGTGAAGGTGCTCCGAGTGAGGCTGTTCTCTGCCTTTTTCCCAGTTGGGGTGGCATGGAATGCCCCCGGATGTGTGTGTGTCTACCGAGTGGGGCGACCTCTCCCTATGGTCAGGCCTCAGAGGGAGCCCCAAGTCTGGCCACACGGGGTCCTTGCATGTGCAGAGTTGATGGATTTTTTTGGGTCACTTCCCAAGAAGCCAGAAACTTCAGGGCTAACATCACTTTCTGCTCCTGTGGGAGCCCACCCCATACCCCAGAGCGAGCCCCTGGCCCTGGTCCTTCCCTTTACGGTGTCTCTGGGGGGGGGGGGGGGGGGGGGCGCCTGTGTTTCCAAGAACAGACCTTGGTGTCCTGTGGTCAGTGGGTGGCCGCTACTGGAAGCCGGAAGCCGGAGCGCAGATGATCCCCTCCCCCCCACCCCCCTGGCCGATCCAGAAATAGTTCCCCTCGCTGGGAGGGCGCGCTCCAGTGGGCGGCAGCTCTCGCCGCTTCTTCCTGGGACTAGTTTCTCCTGCCTCCTTCACTGGGGCCGTGGGAAGGGGCCTCTCTGAGCGTACCCCTTCGGATCGGGAAGCCCGCGGCCAGGGCCGTAGCTACAGAGACCCCAGCAGCCTCGAGGGACAGACCTAGCTCCAGCGTGGGTCCCAGGCGTGTGGAGGGAGGGCCCGCACCCCTGACTGCATGCTCCAGGCGCTCCCCCACCCAGGTCCCTGGCGGCGGCCGTGGCTGGGAGCAGCCCGAGCAGAGAGTCCCCGAGGTCAGGAGGCAGAGCCGCCAGGTGTGCCCGCCCCTGCCCGCTCAGCCTCTGCATGCCCACCTGCCGGCTGCTGGGAGAGCGGCCGGGCAGTTTCCCCGGCTGGCTGGCTGGAGTTTATGGCGTTGGGAAATCAGGTTAACAATTAAGCTAATTGACCGCCGGGCCTCCCGCTCCTATAAAGCCCGGATAAATGGCTTCCTCCCCCAGCTTCTCGCCGGGTTTACGAGGCCACAGGTGGCCGGGCAGCGTTGGCGCATTAACCAGGCCTGGGCCCTGGATTGGGGGCGCTTCCTGGAGGCACCGCACTGCACTGATGGAGCTTGGGGAAGCCGAGGACGGCCGAGCTGACCTGTCCCCCCCCCCAGCCCTCCCTCCCCCGGGCGGCCACGGCTGGGCTGTGGGTGCCTCTCCGCGCTCAGCAGCTTGTCTCTCTGCAGGGGCTGCGCGCCAGGCAAGATGAGGCGGTTCCTGCGGTCGGGACATGACCCTGCTCGGGAGCGGCTCAAGCGGGACCTCTTCCAGTTCAACAAGGTAAGGCGCCACCAGGAGCCCCAGCAGGTGCCCGGGTGAGCGGCGTCCGGCCCCTCCTGCAGGCGGGGCGGGGGCACCGGGCCGCCTTTCCCCGATGATGGTATTTCCTGGGCCCTGCCGCACGGCCTCATGGGATCTGACTTTGGAAATGGGGGTGGGTTAGGGGGCTCTCCCCGGGAAGGGCGGTGGGACGCCCAGGAGTTGGGACTCCTTGTCCCAAACCTCTCATCGGCCTCTGCAGATCAACCGGCCTCTTCCGGCCTCAGTCTCCCCACCTGCGGAATGGGGATACAGCAGTCTGCCCTGCCTCCCTCCTCAGAGGGCTGGTGAGGAGGCTTGGGGACAGGAAAGATGAAAGGATCTCGCAGCCTGCCAGCTGTAATCATGCTCCTGGGACGCCGGGTCCCCTGGGGGTGTGGCCACAGGCCGGGGCTGTCTCCCGCCTCCAGTTGCCCCCCGAGGCACAGGCAGCCTTCCCTGTAGGCGGCACCGTGGTTCCCCGCAGCTCCAGGCCTGGGCGATGGGCAGAGGCGCTGGGGGGCTTGCCGGGGTTGGCATTGGACTGGCCCAGCCCCACACCTGCTCCGGGCCCCCAAGCCAGAGTGACATGTCACCTGAGATCACAGGGAGCGGCCCAGAAACTCCTCAGGGCTCCCCCGAGGGGACAGGTGCGGGAGAAGCTGTAAACAGGAGGAGCACAGCTGTGGTTTACGGCCCCCTAGCAATCCGCCCCCTAGCAATCCGCGGCTGTTTCGGGGTAATTAGCCCCTCTCACCTCCGCCTGGATCTAGGCCCTGGGCTTCCTCTGCCGCAGAGGGGGGGGGCGCAGGAAGAGGCGGACTGGGGACCCCTCCAGGAGGTGGGGGTCCCCATCTGGCTTCATCACGGAAAGCCGGTGACCCTGTGCAGAGGGTCAGCGCCGGCTTGCTACGGGGACAGGCGGGATTAGATGGGGTACGTGCTAGACCCGGTGCTGCCCTTTTCACAGCAGCCTCCCGGGTCCGAGAGCTCCCCGGGCTTGGAGGGGGGCGGTCTCCCCCTCACGCTCGGCCGCCTTCCTCGGCTTCCTGGGCCTGTGGGAGCTGAGGCCCCAGCCTCTGAGCCCGGCTCCCTCAGCGAGTGCCTCCTCCCCCTGGCAGAAGGAAGCTGTGGGCAGGGCTTTTGGGTCTCGGGGAAATGGGGTGCAGTGTTGGAACTAGGGGGTCTCGGGGCCCTTGGGAACCTGCCATTCTTACTCCCCAGGGAGGAGCGCATGGTTGCTGGGTGCCTGTCTCAGAACCTCAGCACCGGCAGGAGGCTCCCGGGTGACCTCTAGGTGCCTCCAGGATCTCACACCCTGAAAAGGTGGCCAATTCCAGTGGAAACTGGAAAAACAGGCTCAGCCAGGAGGGATGAACCCCCGCCCCAAGTTCCACTGTTGAGCAGGGTGGGGCTAGGGTGCGGCTGGGGGAGAGGAATCCTTCCTCCATGTCCCCCAACTGGTGGTCCCCACACCTGGCCGCCCCATCCCCAGGCCTGGTCAGGAAGGGGGAGGGGCGGCTCCTGGACTTCCTTCCGCCTTCCATTCACTTGCAAGAGTTGAGCACCTGCTGTATACACAGCCCAGGCCCGGGGCTCTGGGGATCTCAGACTGATCTGGAACTTCGGGCTGAGAGTCTGAAGTTCCCGGGTTGGGGGTGGAGAGGAAAAAGGGGAGAAGCCGGGTGTGGGGATTCGTCTCATCGAGGCTCTGGGTAGACGGTGGAGCCGGGAGGTTGGGATTGGAGGGCGAGGCCACATCCTGGAAGATTTGGGACCCCCGTGGTCCCACCCATCCTCGCCCCTCCCCCCAGGCTTCCCCCAGGCTGCTAGTCCCGGGAGGAAGGCAGGCTTCGGGGCCTGCACGTGGTGGAGGCCCTGGCTGGGAACGGGGACCCCGGCCGGGCGGTGGGCAGCGTCCGCCCTTGAGCCTCCGTCTGCCCGTCTGTGAAGCCTGGGCTGTGTGTGGCGGTCCTCGGGCTGTGGGGATGGACTGAGGGGACCAGGGACCCGAGGGGCACTCAGTAGAGAGGAAGTGACTCCGAGCAGACGTCAGCTCATGTCAGAGCGAAACCCCTTCCCCTGGGAAACCGACAGCCATCGGATGAGGGGTTCTGGGCGCTTCCTGCCCGCCCCCCCTCCTCTCCGGCCCCAACAGACCGCGTGTCCCTGCCAGGCTGGCGTGTCCAGGGCCAGGCTGTTTTGTCTTGGCTTTTTCACGGCGGGGCCTGGTGTCAGGTGACAGCCACACCGGCAGGCCAGGTTGCGGCCACCGCCAGGAATCTGAGCTGACCACACCCGGTCTGGGGCAGCGCCGCCCAGCCAGCCTGCTGTGCCCCCGGTGGCCCCGGCGGCCCTCCTTGCCAGCACCCCGAGCTCTGGGGACTCCTCGGCCCTCAGTCCTGGACAGGCCCCCCCTTGCCCAGGGCAGAATGGAGGACCCCCATGCTCTCTGACTGCAAGCCTTTGCCGTCTTCCTTCCGGGAACCTGGACGTGGGCCTGGAGCCAGCAGGAGGCAGGCGGGCCCTCTCCCCGCACCGGCTAGTGTTGCAGTTTGGCGGCTCCCCCAAATCTCCCCGTTCCCGGCTCGCCGTCAAGGAGCTCATTGTTCTCTCCTCCCCGGCGGAGGTCACCTGAGCCAGGAGCAGGCTGGGGCAGGGCCGGCGGGGGGGGCTGGATGCTGAGGGGGGGGTGGCAGAGGTGGGAGGGTGGGGGGGAGGTTGGTGGCCAGGCATTGGTCATCCTTCCACCTTGAACCTGAGCTGGAGAAGCTGGGGTCTGGGGCTTTGAGGGCCACCCTGGAATCAGTGCCTGAGGGCCCACCCCCCTCCGCCCTGGCAGGCCATCTGCCCTCCCTGCTTTGGGGTCCAGGAGGGAAGGTGGCTGCCCCTGGGAAGCTGAGTCTTAAAAGGCTGTTGGGAGTGTCGGGGAGGGACAGTCAAGGAGCGGGCAGGGCACCTGAGGTTGAGGGGACAGCTGGACACAGGCCAGAGGTGCCCTCACCCACCCTGCTCCCGCTCCCAGTTTCCCGCTCCGCCCCGTCATCTCCATTTACTGAGCTTGATCCTCTCCCCAAATCCAAGTCTCCTCCCGATTCCTAACACAACTCCGCCCGCCCTCTCCGCCCCCCCCGCCCACCCCGCCCAGGTCTCCGCAGCAGGACTAGCTTTGCCTCATTCAAGGACTTGGGGGCCTTATTCACACGTTGAATTGGTACTGCCACCGCTCCTGCCCTCCCTGGGACCAGGGGACTCCCCTGTCACCAACTATTCTCGTTTGAACCCACTCTCTTGGCCCCAAGTAGGGTCATTGTGAAATTTCCCTAATTGTGTGGCTTTTTTAAAATATATTTTTTTATTTCAGAGGGGAAGGGAGAGGGAGAGAAAGATAGAAACATCAATGATGAGGGAGAATCATTGATCAGCTGCCTCCTGCACGCCCCACACTGGGGATCGAGCCCGCAACCCGGGCATATACCCTGATTGGGAATCGAACCTGTGACCTCCTGGTTCATAGGTCAACGCTTAACCACTGAGCCTCCCCAGCCAGGCCCCTTATTTGTTCTTAAGGGAGCCATGGTCCCTCCAGAGTTGTCAACTTGGAGAAGGCATCCTGAGGGGTACAGGGAACGGGGAGACCGTGGGGAGGACTCTGACCTGTGGCAGGGCCTGTGTGCGCTGTGGGTGAGCTGAGCCTTCTGGCCACCTCAGCTGGTCTTCTGAAGTTCATTGTATTCAAGCCCAGGACAATCCTGGAATCGTCCATTTATCGGTCCAGACCCACATGCCTTCCAAGTGGCAGAGGGGGGTTCAGAACTTAGCGGGCCCGACTCGGTCCCTGTCTGTCTAGGCCAGCTTTGGGACAGAGGGCAGGGAGGGATGGCACAGTGACCCCAGGACCCTAAAGGACGTGAGGAATCGGTAGGAGGGATTGAATGGTGGGCCCCACATTTGTGTCCCTGGGGGTTAGGGAAAAGAGGAGGGACCGGCACATGCTAGGAGCGCTGGCTGCCAGGGGGTCAGCCCTGTGTTCTGCCTTCCCTGGCGGGACTCGCCGGACCGCGGCCTGAGGCAGCCTCGTGTAGGGCAGCTCTCGCCCCAAGAGGAAAACAGTAAGAGCCACCTATGTGACTTGAAATACTCTGGAAGGCCCACCACGACATTCTTCTAACGACTGGAAGTCATTTTGGTGGTAAATTCTGTTTAGCCCACTATATTCCGGGTGCTGTTTCCATATAAATGATTGAGACTTTTAAAAAGTCTTTGAAGTCCCGGGTGGGTTTTATCCTCTCAGCACATCTGTTTGGACATTAATTTTCTTCGGAAATATGTGGTCTGAATATAGAGCTAGAAGGTGTAGGGTTGAAAAAGGAGACCCAGCTCAGTCGGCGTGGCTCAGGGGTTGAGTGTTGACCTATGAACCAGGAAGTCAGGGTTCAATGCCCAGTCAGGGCACATGCCCAGTTGCAGGCTGGATCGCCAGTGTGGGGCGTGCAGGAGGCAGCTGATCAATGATTCTCTCTCATCACTGATGTTTCTATCTCCCTCTCCTTGCCTCTCTGAAATCCATTAAAAAAAATATATTTTTAAAGAAGATCCAAAGCGTGGTCAGCCCCTGTTGCTTTGAAACTCAAGAACATTCCTACAAAGTTTTCTAGTCACTGAAGTGAGCATCCATTCTGCAATGCAAGCTAATTAAAATAGACTAAAATTAAACATTCTGCCCCGTGGTGGCACTAGCCACCTTGCAGGTGCTCAGTGTCGCCTTGTCGCACTGGGTGGGTAAGGCCGGGCGCAGGCTTCCCGCTGGCCCCCAGAGGAGAGGCGCCCCCAGAGTCCTCCAAACCCCAGCGCTTTGGCCCCGAGCTGCCGCTGCTGCCGCGGTTCTGGGCGAATGTTCTGGGAGAATGTCGTCTTCCCGAGCGCGGGCTGCGGCCTCGTGGGGGCCCTGGGGAGGCTGGGCCCCCACACTCCTCCTGTGCCCTGGCCTCTTTTCCTGGGAAATGTTTGCATTCCAGACGCTGCTATCTCCCAGGCTCCTCCAGGCCGGCATTTTTCACATAGCTCCCAGGGACCCGCCATCCTCAGGCCAGAGCCAGGCCGAGGACGCCTCCCACACCTGGCCGGCCCCAGCCGCCCCAGCCCTTTGGGAGCTGCTCCCCGGCCTGCCCCCAGCCTGGGCCTCGGACCGTGGACCCCGGGACTGGCAGCAGGCGGGCAGCGTGGAGTTTGCTCCGTTACCATGCCGCTGCCAGCAGGCATTCTCTCTGGTCCTCTGCGGCCTGCTGGGCAGCCACCCGGAGCCCAGAGCAGAGCCCTTCGCCTGCAGGGCCGTCTCCCCGGTTTCAGCCGGAAGAAACAGCCACACTGGGGAGCAGGTGCTGGCCTCCGCTGCCGCTGTCACCGAGGTCTGCAGGCTCCCGTCCCCTGCGGGGGAGGAGAGGGGTGGCTTAACGGGTGGAGAAACAGCAGCCTTCCCGGAGGCGGTTCGCCCCAGTCACCCTAGAGCTTCTCTTCGTTCCTTTATTTTATTTTACTTTTTAATATATTTTATTGATTTTTTACAGAGAGGAGGAGAGAGGGATAGAGAGTTAGAAACATCGATGAGAGAGAAACATCCATCAGCCGCCTCCTGCACGCCCCCTACTGGGCATGTGTCCGCAACCAAGGTGCATGACCTTGACCGGAATCGAACCTGGGACCTTTCATTCCGCAGGCCGACGCTCTATCCACTGAGCCACACCGGTTTCGGCTCTCTGTCCCTTTAAACCGGGAACTCCATCCCTGGCGCCTCTGCCTGCGGGGATGCTCAGAGCTGCAGGCAGAGATGGAATCCGGGAGGGGCGGTCTGTCAGGGGCAATGGCAGAGCCTCTAGAAACAGAGAGAAGGTGTAACAGCAGAGGCTGGTGCGCCAGACCCCTCCGCAGCGGGCATTCCTCCCCGTTGGGTCAGGTCGGGGCGTGGACAGCCTGGGCCGCTGCAGGGGAGACCGGCTTCGGGCTGCTCGGGCACGGGTGTAGCAGGTGGCAGGGCCCCAACAAGGTCTCTGAGTTTTTTGTTTTAATATTTTACTGATTTCAAAGGGAGGGAGAGAGAGAAACATCAGTGATGAGAGAGAACCATTGATCGCGGTCTCCTGCATGTCCCACGCTGGGGATGGAGCCCGCAACCCAAGCATATGCCCTTGACCGGAATTGAACCCAGGATCTTACAGTCTGCAGGCTGATGCTCTATCCACTGAGCCAAACCGGCTAGGGCAGGTCTCTGTGTTTTAAGGCATGACCCCCGCATCACTCACAAGCACGGGAAGACAGACACGCGGATGTTAGCGAGGTTTACTCCGGTTGTCGGAGCACAGGTTATGTTGTTTTCTGTCATGTGTGTCAGTTCTGTGGTAAGACATGAGCAAGAGCGCGTGCCTGCAGCAGCACCTGGGCGCTTCCTCTCTGGGAACACGGAGGACCCCCATGCTGGGAGTGCCTGGCAGAGCAGACAGACAGGGATAGGAAGGGGGCCACCGTGGCTTCCTTTGGACCCCAGTGCCAGGCCCCCAAAGCTTCGTGCACCCCCAGAGGAGGGCTGGGGTTGTCCACAGCATACCTGGCGGAGGAGCTGAGAGTCCCTGGAGACCACGTGGCCAGTGTGTGTGTGTCATCCTGGGAGAATGAGCTCCCAGGACAGGGTCAGACATGGGCCCAGGAGGTGGGGGAGAGGGGCCCGCACACAATGGTCCCTACATGGGTGTCTGGGTGGGAACCCCTTCCTGCCGGGTGGCTCTGAGCTGCGGCTTCTTGGACGTGTCCGTGTGGCCGCCATTGCAGACAGTGGAACATGGCTTCCCGCACCAGCCCAGCGCCCTCGGCTACAGCCCCGCCCTGCGCATCCTGGCCATCGGCACCCGCTCCGGAGCCGTCAAGCTGTATCCTTTCCGTGCTCCCAGCTCCCGCCCTCCAAGAAAGAAACGAAGCAGGTTGGGGTGGCCCTTCTCCTTCAGGGGTGTCCCAAACAGCCTCGGGAGTCAGCCCTGAACGCTGTCCGAGGAGGCAGGTGGGGGGCCAGGCTTTTGCCAGTGGGAGTCAGTGGCCTGGCCCGGCTCTTTGCAAACCAGAGAGCAGAGCCGGGAGCCGCTCTTCCAGGTTCCCCACCCCACTCACACGCATGCGTGCACCGGAGAGTGCAGTGGACTCCCCATGGCGGAGGCTGGACAGTTTCCCGCTGGGTCATCTTTGTCCCAAGCCTGAGCTCTGGGCCCTTTCAGAGGCAGCCGTGGGTCCAGGGCAGAGGGCCGTCGCTCAGCCAGGCCGCTGGGATACGAAGCTTGGCACAGTCCTGCCCAGCTAACCTGAGCCTCAGGGTGAGCCCCCAGAGTGAGCCAGCGCCCATTCTGCCGCAGCAGAGGCAGGAGGCTGGGTGCCTGCAGCACGGGGCTGGGCTGGAGGTGGTGTGAGCACAGCGGGCAGGCCCGGTCCCCCTGCCGGCTCAGCCCTCCCTCAGCCGGTCAATCATTGCCAGGCCTGGGCCATATCCTGGTGATCAACCCCTGGCCCAGACTGGGTCACAGCTCTTGGGGTGGGGCCCACAGGGGCACCCGCGGCTTCTCACGGGTGCCACCAGGTGGCAGCTGCTGGGCCTGTTGCAGCTCAGGTTTCGGGGAGCTGGGAGGAGGGGGGGCACTGAGGAGCACCTGCCTGGCTGGGGGCGTCTCCCTGGGTGGCTGTCCCACCTTCAGGGTCGGGTCCCTGGCCAGGGCCCGCCTCCCCACCCCCGACCTGCAGTCTGGGGAACATGCCTTGCCACGCGGCCCAGTCCCGCTCCCCAGCCGGCGAGGGGTGGCGCCTGCCTTCTGGAGTTTTCCTGAGCCTGCTGCTCCCAGCTACGGCGCCCCGGGCGTGGAGTTCATGGGGCTGCACCGAGAGAACAACGCCGTGGTGCAGATCTGCTTCCTGCCTGGCCAGGTGAGGCCCCCCGCCCTCTGACTCCCACATCTTCCAGAAGGAGAGGAGCATCTGGGGGTGTGCTGATGGGGGGACCTGGGACCACCACCATGGGGCTCTCTGAGCCTGCCCTGGGGTGTAAAAGCCATACGCATGCTGGCGCTCCCGGCCAATGAGACGGCACACTCCTGCCCCGTCCCCTCCCCAGTGCCAGCTGGTTACCCTGCTGGATGACAACAGCCTGCACCTGTGGAGTTTGAAGGTCAAAGGCGGGGTGTCCGAGCTGCAGGAAGAGGAGAGTTTCACGCTGCGGGGCCCCCCGGGGTAAGGATTCGGCCCGCTTGCCCTCCCAGCCCCTGGGTGGGATCACCCTTTGAAGATCCTAGGAGCCCTTGGGGGTCTAGCAGGCGTCTGAGCCCACATGCTCCGCCCACAGGTGCTCTGGTGGAGAGGGCAGGATGCACAGGAGGCCCCCGGGGGTGGGCAGACTCTGCCAGCTGCTTCCTATCTTGGCAGAATGTAGCCCATGCCTTAGTCCCTGCCGGAGACTTGGGACTCGGTTAAAAAAGACCGTACAGCCTGCTTTCCCGGGAGTGGCCTTCCCCGGGGCGGGAGGGCAGCCAGGGTCAGAAGCCCATCTTGGGGCCCCTGTCCGGGCAGCAGCCAGCTCACGGCTAGCTGTTCCCCTCTCAGGGCCGCCCCCAGCGCCACCCAGATCACCGTGGTCCTGCCTCACTCCTCCTCCAAGACGCTCTACCTGGGCACCGAGAGTGGCAGCGTGTTCGTGGTGCAGGTACCCGGCTTCCGCTCACTGGAGGACCGGACCATCAGCTCGGACGCTGTGCTGCAGCGGTGAGCCCGCG
The DNA here is from genome assembly GCA_011751065.1 of Lasiurus cinereus. Lineage (NCBI taxonomy): Eukaryota > Metazoa > Chordata > Mammalia > Chiroptera > Vespertilionidae > Lasiurus > Lasiurus cinereus. Next base: position 4,090,636 of record JAAGEH010000427.1, read on the forward strand.
CACCCCGATGTTAACCCGTCCCCCTGATGGGCATGAGCCTCTCCCTTTGCTTCCAGGGAGGTGTCAGGGGCTTAGCCTTCCTCTCCTGGGAAGTCTGTGCGGACGGGAGGAGAGGCTCGGCTCCTCCCCTGTCCCCCAAATTGAGGTTCTGTTTTTTAATATATTTTACTCATTTTTTACAGAGAGGAAGGGAGAGGGATAGAGAGTTAGAAACATCGATGAGAGAGAGGCATCGATCAGCCGCCTCCTGCACGCCCCCTACACGGGATTTGCCCGCAACCAAGGTACATGCCCTCCGACCAGAATCGAACCTGGGACCTTTCAGTCCACAGGCCAATGCTCTATCCACTGAGCCACACCGGTTTCGGCCAAATTGAGGTTCTTGGAATTTATCAGCTCTCAGCCTCTTGGCCCTGGTGCCGTCTATTTCAAACCCCTGGGACTCCCCAGCGGGGCAGACGCGACACTCGCCGCCCCCCGCCAGCCGGGCAGCTCCTGCCCGTGCCTGGCCTTGGCGTCTATAGGTTTCCCTTCGCTCGCCGACTCCGCGCCAAAGGTCCCGGCAGCCAGGGCCCGGGCGCTGCGGTCCCTTCGGAAGCCGCTCTGAAGCTGTGGGGAGGTGTCCACACTGAGGGGGCGCGTCAGCGGGAGCCGGTCTGGGCCAGGAGGGGAGCAGACGAGGGTTGCAGCAGAACATCTTGCAGTTCTGAGGGGTGGGGAGGCTGGGGTGCTGATACTCCTGCGAAGGAGCGGTCTGAGGGAGGTCCTGGGGCGAGTGGAGTCAACCCTGCTGCCCCACTTCCTTTGGATGTTCTTCTCTCTCCCTCTCTCTCTCTCTCTCTCTCTCTCTCTTTCTTTTTGATGTTATTTCTTCTCTGTATTTCCCAAGGTGGTGTCATTCCCACATTGCTCGCTTTTAAGTGAAGGGGGACATGTTTAGTTACATCAGTAGTGGACTGTGACAGAACCCTTCAAAAACTGACCGTTACAGATGAGGATACAGGGAGGTGGCCGCCCACTCCCGTTTCTGGAGGCTGTGCTGGCAGGGCATGCTGTTCAGCATTGGCCCGGGGGCTGGGCATGGGTACAGAGGGCTGCGGGGTGGGCGCAGAAATGCCCTCAGCGTCCAGGCTGTTTTCATTGCCTACTGACCAGTCTCAGTGCTGGCTCTTGGGCCCATGCCTGCCACCTCATGGGCCCCTGTGGCTGCAGCTGCTCCAGACTTCACATCAGCATTCCAGACACGGAGGAGAGAGAGGCTCAAGGCCAGGCCAGGCCAGCTAATAGAGAGCTTTGTTCTGTGGCTCTTAAAAACTTACTTTGAGCCAAAACTGGTTTGGCTCAGCGGACAGAGCATCGGCCTGCGGACTGAAAGGTCCCAGGTTTGATTCCGGTCAAGGGCATGTACCTTGGTTGCAGGCACATCCCCAGTAGGGGGTGTGCAAGAGGCAGCTGATCCATGTTTCTCTCTTATTGATGTTTCTGACTCTATCCCTCTCCCTTCTTCTCTGTAAAAAATCAATAAAATATATATTTTTAAAAAACCTTACTTGGATGAAATCCCACCTCCTTGCAGAAATGCACAAAATGTGAATGTGCAGTGCAGTGGATTGTGAAGTAAACATCCCTGCAGCCACCCCCAGGCGGAGAAATAGCGCCCGCCCCCTCCCCGGAGCCTCCCCGTGCCCTTCCCAGGATGGGCTCCCTTCCTCCCTCCCCCCACATCGACGTTTCTAGAAACCACTTCGCTGCCTTTCCTTCTGGCTGTGCTGCCTGCATCCGCCTCCTCACGGAGCACCACTGGCCTAGGCTGTGCACGCTCCTCTCTCCCCTGGTGGCGTGCTCCCGCCGCTTCCCGTGCTGGGCGTTCCGTGCCCGCGGCCACGTGGGGTGCTGTGGGCAGCTGGGCCCCGATGGGGGGGGCACGGCGGTGTGGGCTGACGGTGCTCCCCTCGCCAGGTTGCCCGAGGAGGCCCGCCAGCGGCGGGTGTTTGAGATGGTGGAGGCCCTGCAGGAGCACCCCCGAGACCCCAACCAGGTCCTCATCGGCTACAGCCGGGGCCTCATCATCATCTGGGACCTGCGGGCCAGCCGCGTGCTCTGCCATTTCCTCAGCAGCCAGGTGGGTGGTGCCCGGGTGGTGGCCGCTGCCACGGGGCTCCCCCGGACCCCCTGGGCGAGGCGGGGGCGAGGGGTGGGTGGGGTGTGGATATCGGGACCGTCGCCCTGACCCCAGCCCGCGCGCTCTCCCTTCCTCCTGAAGCAGCTGGACAGTGTCTGCTGGCAGCGGGACGGCCGCCTGATTGTCAGCTGCCATTCCGATGGCAGCTACTGCCAGTGGCCCGTGACCCCCGACGCCCAGCAGCGGGAGCCCCTGCGCAGCTGCGTGCCTTACGGTCAGTGCCCCCGCCTGGCGCCCGCCCCGCACCTGGGACCGCCTTTGACCGTGCGAGCCCATGCCCTCTCTGCGCCCAGTCGGCCTCCCTGCGTTCAGGCGTAGGCACCCCCCCTCGCCCCCCCCACTCAGAGAAGTAAAACCTGGGGCCCAGCGAGGTGGGTTCCTGGCGCCTGCTGTGGCTTTCTCAGGGCGCAGCTCCTAAGCAGAGGGCCACAGAGAGGGCGTGGGGCGAGGGACCTCTCGTGCGGACCCACAGGCCTCGGCAGCGGGGCAGACCCGTTCCAGCTGATTCCTGTTCTTGTAGGTCCCTTTCCCTGCAAAGCTATCACCAAAATCTTCTGGCTGACCACCAAGCAGGGGTAGGTACCAGCCTCTGTCCTTTGCCCTTTTCACGTCCTCCCCAGAGAGCGGGAAGGCCTCTGTGGGAGGGGGGCAGGGGTGGTGCTGGGTCTTAGGGTCCCACGTGGAGGTCTCAGACTCCAGGGAAGGAGAGGGCCCATTCACTCCTCGAGGCCAGGTCCTGAAAAGACATCCCCCTCCTCTCCCTCCTGCCCCCGGGAAGTGGTTCGGATCGGCAGGTTTCAAACCGTGTCGGCCGCGGACCTGTTTCTTCAAACAGTCACTAGGGGGGACCCTTGTCTAAGCAGGAGGGGGCGGCTCTGGTGGAGCAGGAGTGGCTGCAGACTCAATCCACAGCCTGCATGCCCCCCTCACCTCCAAGGTCCCCTGCGCTGCTGCAGTCAAGAAGAGATGGGGGTCTGGCCTGTTGAGCCCTCACCCTGAGCCGAGCCTCCCTCCCGGCCCTGCACAGAGGCCAGGCGCCGGGAGCCACGCTGCCAGCTCGGCCAGTGGCTGTCTGCTCTCGTGTCCAGAGCCCCGCCCACCGCCCTTCTCTTCTGTCCTGCAGGTTGCCCTTCACCATCTTCCAGGGCGGCATGCCCCGGGCCAGCTACGGGGACCGCCACTGCATCTCTGTGGTCCACAACGGCCAGCAGACGGCCTTCGACTTCACGTCCCGCGTCATCGACTTCACGGTCCTCTCCGAGGTGGACCCTGCCGCGGGTAGGCAGCTCAGGGAGCGTGTGGGGAGGGCGGCCACCGGGGGGCGCAGGCAGGCCGTCCTGCCTGTACATAAAGAGGAGGGGCGGGCACACCCCTGGGTGCCACTGAGGCAGCAGCCACAGTCCCTCTCCCTGTCTCTGCCAGCCTGGGGCGCCGTCCTTGCTGGCCACACCTCCTGCCCACTCCACTCCCTGCCCTGCCCTGCTCCAATGGATTCGGGCCAGAGGGGGCAGCTCTGTGCTGTTGGGTCGAAGGCCCACCCAGCTGATGAAGGGGCCGTGGTGTGGACCTGGGGACGGCCGGCTCTGAGCCGCCTCCTGGAGCTCGCCCAGGACGGCAAAGCCCTGACTCAGCCTCATAAACCGGGTGGCAGGCAAGACCAGCAAGGGCTGCTGGGGAAACCTGGAGAGGAGGCCTGGCGGCCGGTGCCCAGGAGGCGGGCACCTCTCCACCTGCCTCCGACGTGACAGGCCTGGGCCGCACTCCTCACTCCTGCCTCGGGGTGCTGGGAGCAGGCGTCGGTTATGTATCCGTCCTTTGGGTTTTCTGCAGAAATGAGCCTGGCATCCCTGAACCAGGACAGTTTTACTCCTTCCCTCCGGGTCTGCAGGCCTGAGCTTCCTTTCCTCCTCTTCCCGCCCGCGCTGGTCCTTCGCTCGGCGGGAAGCCTCGTTTCTCACCGGGACGGTGTGAGCGCAGCGTTCTCACAGATGTGCTTTGTCCAGGGGAGGGGGTTCCCTCTGCTCCCACCTCACCGAGCGTTCTGGTCAGAAATGAGTGGGTTTGGCGTTTTGTCAAAGGCTTTTTCTGCCTGTGATCATGGGCTTTTCTTTGTGGGCCTGTTGATGTGGTGGTTTTTATTTTTATTTTTTTTAATATGTTTTATTAATTTTTACAGAGAGGAAGGGAGAGGGAGAGAGTTAGAAACATCGATGAGAGAGAAACATGAGCAGCTGCCTCCTGCACGCCCCCCACTGGGGATGTGCCTGCAACCAAGGTACATGCCCTTGACCGGAATCGAACCTGGGACCTTTCAGTCCGCAGGCTGGCGCTCTGTCCACTGAGCCACACTGGTCAGGGCCATGTGCTGGTTTTTAAAGGCGGAAGCAGCCTTGCACTCCTGGGTAAACCCCACCTGGTCTGGCGGACGTTTCCTTCCGTACACGGCTAGATTTCCAGCTTGCTTCTGGATGCAGACCCCCTGGCTCCAACCCTCAAAGCATCAGATTCCACAGGGCCAGGCGGGGCGGATTGCTTCCTCCCGGCTCCCGCCGCCCCTGACCCTGGGCCTGTCCCCCAGCCTTTGACGACCCCTATGCCCTGGTGGTGCTGGCCGAGGAGGAGCTGGTGGTGCTGGACCTGCGGACGGCTGGCTGGCCGCCGGTGCAGCCTCCCTACCTGGCCTCCCTGCACTGCTCCGCCATCACCTGCTCCCATCACGTCTCCAACATCCCTCTCAAGCTGTGGGAGAGGATCATCGCGGCCGGCAGCTGGCAGAGCACTCACTTCTCCACCATGGTAGGTCCTGCGCCCGCCCCGGCCCCGCCCCGCCCGGGAGCCCAGCTCCCGCACGCACTTCTCCGTCTCACCCTCCAGGAATGGCCCATTGACGGTGGCACCAGCCTGGCCCCCACGCCGCCCCAGAGAGACCTGCTGCTCACGGGGTAGGTGGCCTGAGCTGCTCTCCTCCCGCAGGGCAGGGGGCACGGGGTGGGCATGGCCCGGCAGCCCTCTCACGCCTCTGCCCACAGGCACGAGGATGGCACCGTGCGGTTCTGGGATGCCTCGGGCGTCTGCCTGCGGCTGCTCTACAAGCTCAGCACGGTCCCCGTGTTCCTCACCGACACGGACCCCGGGGAGCACCTCCATGCCCAGGGTGAGGACGAGTGGCCCCCGCTGCGCAAGGTGAGGCGGGAGCCGGGCACCGGGAGGGCGGGGCCGGGCGGGGGCCAGGGCTCGCGGCCACTCCCGGGCCTCCTCTCCCGGCAGGTGGGCTCCTTCGACCCCTACAGTGACGACCCCCGCCTGGGCATCCAGAAGATCTTCCTCTGCAAATACAGCGGCTACCTGGCTGTGGCAGGCACGGCAGGGCAGGTAGCAGGCTGGGAGGGGGCGGGCGCAGGGGGAGGCGTGATCAGGTGACTCGGGGTCATGTCCGGGCCCGGGAGCTTCCTTCTCCAGACGAGGGCACCCCTAGCTGCCGTCCCGGGGTGCTGGGGTTGGCTCAGCCCCCCC
>JAAGEH010000428.1:0-11780 GCA_011751065.1 Lasiurus cinereus
AAAAAAAGGAAGAGAAATAAGAGGTCCTCAAAACATGTAATACCAATTCATAGAATAGAGGAGGAAATTAGGGACAATCAAGACCATCTTACCACAACAAAAGGAGTATTGGAGAAATAGTAATCCTTTCTTTAAGAAAGGGTTTCAAAAAACCCCACAGGGGGGAAAAAAAAAAAAACAGAAAAAAAATTCAAATAAAAAACCCCTTCACAACATACCCACAGAGCAATGAACTGTTTCAACACAAAAATAATCCATTCAGGAAGCAGGAAAACTACCAAGGCCCCACCCCCAAAGGAAGGGCAATTAAGGGGGCATGAGGAGAAATTAACCTTTCTTACTCTAGCGGATGCATTCTATAAGGAAAATGATAATAGACCATATATTACCTTAAATATAAAACCCAGAAATGATCTAATTTTACTTAAAATATTCTTAATAGATACTGGATCCCAAATCTCTTTAATGACAATAGACAATATACCTATAAAACATTATGAAAACTCAATATCCATTGGAGGAATTACAGGAAATACGATTAAGGCAAGACCAATGGACTGTAAAATACTATATAGAAACAGACAAATCAAGGTTACATTTTATATGGCCCCTAATGTAACCAATTTAATAGGAATGGATATTATACCTATAATATATAACTCACATATTAAATTATTATCTCTTACTAAATATACAACAAACTTAGCAGTAGTACAAATTCCCCCTGTGATCCTACCTACACCAACACAGGCATCATTTACACCACAATACCCACTAAAGAGAGGACACCAAGACATCGCTAAAGCTATACAGAAACTTTTAGATGAGGACATCATAGAACTAGGGAGATCACATATTTACAACAGTGCAGTTTGGCCAACAAAAAACTGTCCCGACCCGCGGGTTAAGTCAACGAGGACCCTAGAGGGGGAGTGGGGATGAAAGGGACAAGAGACACAAGGAATGGAGACAAGACAAAGTTCTGATCAAGTCTCGTTTATTCAACAGTAGATCGGGGTATTTATGGGGAGAAGGAGGAATGAGGAAGTTATCGAAAATTCCTAGCCCTAAGGCGAAACGCCTGGCTTTCGGGAGATAGGGAAAGAGATAGAGTTTGGGGTAATAGAAAGCTAGCCCGAGGTTAGTGCTAATGTGGCTGGAGCTTACTACAAAATGGCTATTAAGCACAAGTTTCCCACAGGTCCCCCATTTCTTTAAACTTTGAAAGGCCGAATATCCTTGAGGGGACTGTGCCTGTCTTAGGTCAGGAACTACCATACGGTAACAACCTACATTACCCGTCATCGGAAAGCAGGGCAGCATAAGGCCCAGTCCCTGGCTTAGGCGGTGGTCGGTGTCACGTATAAGTTCCAGTTGCTTGTCTCTGGCTAACCAGCCCAGCGCACCAAGGTGGAAAGCTTGCTATTAGAGTAATTCCTCAATTACTCTATTGAATGTCATCGTATTCCTTGAAGAGTAATTACCTCAGTTACTCTATAGAATGTTATATTTCTCCTTTTCAAGGAGTTTGCAACTTTCCTTTTTGGCCATCTCAAGTTTATGATAAGGGACCTGAATAGATTGCATCTTAACGGCATCCACTTGTTGCTTAATAAAAGTCATCAATTTATTAAAAAGAATAGGTCCTAGCGATAGGATTATTAGTAAGCCAAGCAGAGGTCCTAATAAGGGAAGGAGGTAGGGTAATATTCCATTTACCCCACTCCACAAGGGGTTGTCAAATAGTTTTCTTCTTTTTATTAGGTCTTCTTGTAGCTTCTTTATGTTATCACGAACAATGCCCGATTTATTTGCATAAAAGCAGCAGCGTTCCTGTAGAACAAAACAGATCCCTCCCTGTTCTGCTGTCAATAAATCTAATCCTCTTCTATTCTGGAGGACTACCTACGCTAAGGAGTCTGTCTGATCTTTAATATCATTAATAGTACTGGATAAGGCCTGAACATCATCAATCAGCAGATTAGAGAGTTTAGTATATGAATGAACGGCAACTCCTACTCCTGCTGTTCCTGTAGCTAAAGCTCCAGAAACCCCTAATACTACTAATAGGGGAAATATTCTCAGGGCGAGTTTTCGTCCCTGGAGTTATCCTCAACTTCTTGAGTTTGAATGATTTGTTTAACTAAGCATTTGAAAGGAAATGAACTCTCCTCCATCTTGTCCTATAGGGCTGGGACCCCTGCCTAAAACCCCTCCCTTTTCTGGGAGTGGCCACAGGTGTGCCAGCAATGTCTTAACTTCCCGACCCCCACCCAAATGGACCAATGAAGCTCCAGGGACACAGCTAAGATCCTAATTAGGCTTAACCACAGAAAGACCCCAATTCAAGTGACCAATCTCTGTAACCTTCATCACTTTCCCAAGCCCCCTAATTATCCGACCCCATAAAACTCAATGTTCCCGCCCGGTCCGCTCTCTCGCCTCGCTGCTGCGTCAGAAAGAGGCTGAGAGCCAAACCCGGGTTTGAATAAAGATTCTTTGCTTTTGCATCAGAAAAGGCTCCTTAGTGGTGGATTATTGGGGACCCCGAACTCTGGGCACAACATTTGGGGGCTCGTCCGGGGATTCCCAATACCCACGAGGGACCCCGATCCGGAGAGTCTGTTTCTGTTCTGTGTGCGAGCTCGCTTCTGAAGTCTGTAGTGCCCAAAATGGTCTAGGTGTACGCACTAGTGGATCTCGGGCAGGGGGAGGGTCAGAGGATGCTCTGCTTCCCCACGAGGGACGTGGAATCCCCTCACAGGAGGGATGTGGAATCCCCTCAAACCTCTGGGACGAAGTGGGTGGCTCCTACGGGTGGGCGCACGGCCATCGTCTAGTGATCGGCTTTATTTCCGCGGGTCGGGAAGGCTGCTTTGGATGTTTTTATGTGTTTGATCAGTTTGTGTGTTTTTGTGTACTTTTGTGAGCTCATTGGACAGAAGTTATGGGACAGACTCAGGCTACCCCCTTGAGTATTATGGTTGATCATTTTAGAGAGGTTAAGAGAAGGGCTAACAACCTCAGTTTAGAAGTGAAGAAAAGCAGATGGCAAAAGTTTTGTTCCAGCACGTGGCCGGCCCTCAGTACCGGATGGCCGCCAGAAGGGACTTTTGACCTCCCCACCGTTCGCCGGGTCAGAGAAATCATTTCTCGGCCAAGGGGAGGCCATCTTAATCAACTTCCTTACATTATTACTTGGCAGGATCTCCTAGAGGACCCTCCTGTCTGGATGAAACCTTTCCTAGCTCCGCACCCTCCGGAGCCGGAACCCATTCTTGCCTTGCAGGAACCGGAGAAGAAAAAGAAGGCGGTTACTTCAGAGAAGGAGAAGGAAGCCACCCTGCCATCAGCTCCTGATCCCCTCCACCCGGTTTTACAGGGGGGAACAGGAGAAGAGTTAATTTTCCCTCCCCTGTACCGGTTCCCCAGGTTACCGGAAGGGGGCGGGCTTCCGGGTATGGCCGCAGTTCCGGTAGGAAGCCCACCTCTTACCAGGCAAAGGGCTCAGAGGGAACTGCATGTTGGAGCCCCTGACTCCACCATTAAGACTCTGCCCTTGCGAGCTGCGGGGCCCGCCGGACGCGGATGGCAATCAGCCCCATCACTACTGGCCTTTCACCACTAGTGATCTCTATAATTGGAAAGCTCAGAATCCTAAGTTTTCTGAGAAGCCGGAGGGCTTATCGATTTGTTAGATTCTGTTCTTTTCACCCATCAGCCTACTTGTCAGCAGCTTTTGCAGGTCCTATTCACCACCGAGGAGAGGGAGAGGATCCTCAATGAGGCCTGGAAGCTAGTCCCAGGCATGGACGGGAACCCTAGCACCAACCAGGCTCAGATAGACACCTCCTTTCCCCTGACTAGACCTGAATGGGACTTCAACACGGCAGAAGGTAAGGAGAGGCTCTGGGTCTACCGCCAGACTCTAATGGGGGGTCTCCGCATGGCTGCTAGAAAGCCTACCAATTTGACCAAGGTAGGGAACATACAGCAGGAAAGGGATGAACCTCTAGCTGCTTTCTTAGAACGTTTCACTTACACCCCCATGGACCCAGAAGCCCCTGAGAATAAGGCAGCTGTAGTCATGAGTTTTATAGACCAGTCAGGTGCAGACATCAGAAAGAAACTACAGAGAATAGATAGATTTGGAGAAAAGAGTCTTTGGGACTTGCTAACCAAGATTGGAGCCCAAATAACTTTCAGACAAGGGGAGCCCCAGATCACCAATGGTAAAGGCCACACCATGTAGGTTCTGACTCTGAGACTGGAGGATGAGTATCGTCTCCACCAGGGGTGTGGATGGGTGGCTACAAGAATTCCCCACAGCTTGGGCAGAGATGGGGGGAGTTGGACTGGCTGCTCACAGGGCCCCAATCCTGGGGGAGCTAAAGCCTGGAGAAGGCCCAATGAGAGTCAAGCAGTATCCTATGTCCCAGGAGGCCCGGAAGGGAATCCAGCCTCACATCAGGAGACTGCGAAGTCTAGGGGTACTAGTCCTCTGTCAATCTGCCTGGAATAGCCCCTCTTCTCCCGGTCAGAAAGCCTCACAACAATGACTATCGACTGGTGCAGGACCTCCGGGAAGTAAATAAGAGAGCCATGGATATACATCCAACTGTTCCTAACCATACACTCTCCTATGTTCCTTGACACCCTCTAGAGTCTGGTATACTGTATTAGACTTGAAGGATGCCTTCTTCAGCTTGCCACTAGCGTCTCAAAGCCAACCCCTGTTTGCCTTTGAATGGCACGACCCGGAGGAGGAATACAGTGGGCAACTAACCTGGATGTGACTGCCCCAAGGGTTCAAGAATTCGTCTACCTTCTTCCACGAGGCACTGCACGAAGACCTCAGTGAGTACAGAAGAGAGCACTCCACTCTCACCCTCCTTCAGTACATAGATGACATCTTGATTGCTGCTGATACCGCCGAAGACTTCGAGCAGGGGACTAGAGACCTGTTGGCCACCCTGGGGACCTTAGGGTATCGGGCCTCTGCAAAGAAAGCTCAAATATGCCAAGAGAGGGTGAGTTACCTGGGATACATCCTGGAGGGTGGACAGCGGTGGTTATCAGATGCTAGAAAAGAAACTGTCCTGAAGATCCCTGCCCCCACCCCCCGAAGAGAAGTAAGGGAGTTCCTAGGGTCGGCTGGCTATTGCTGCCTCTGGATTCTGATGAACTGACCCTAGGACAGGAGATCTGGATTACAACCCCGAATGCCATTGAGGGGGTCCTAAAATAGCCTAGCAATGCACGTATGACTCACTATCAAAGCTTGCTGCTCAACTGTTCTAGAGTGTGGTTCCATCCAAGTGTGGCCCTCAACCCCACTACCCTGCTGCCTGACCCTGACCTAGATGCCCCGCTACATGACTGTGCGGGAATCCCGGAGCGGGTGCATAGACTCCTGAAAGACTTGACTGACCAGCCCCCCCCACCCTGATGCAGAGGCCACCTGGTTCATGGATGGAAGCAGCTTCATGCGAGATGGGTGCAGCAGTGGTCACTGACACTGACACTGTATGGGCGGAGGCTCTGCCCCCTGGGACATCAGCTCAGCGAGCAGAACTCATTGCACTCACTAAGGCACTGACACTGGTGGCTGGGAAACGGCTTAACGTCTACACAGATAGCCATTATGCATTTGCTACAGCTCATGTTCACGGGGCGATCTATCAGGAGAGAGGGCTATTGACAGCAAAGGGATGGACAATAAAGAATAAATAGGAAATTCCTGACCTGCTTGCGGCTTTGTGGCTCCCTGCTAAGCTAGCCATTATCCACTGCCAAGGGCACCAGAAGGCAGATGACCCAGTGGCAAGAAGTAACCAAAAGGCTGATCAGGCAGTCAAAGCAGCGTCCTTGACTTTGGTCCCTACCATGGCCTTACAACTACCAGACCTCAGGGACCCAGTCTTGCCAGATCAGCCTGGGTATTCTCAGGAAGAGCTGCAGTGGATCAGGAGGCTTCCCCATGTCCAGGAAATTAAAGGATGGTGGTACACACCAAACAAGGAGCTCATACTACCGGACTGGCTTGGGTTACAGTGTTAGAACACATGCACTGGTCCACTCACCTGGGGGCACGCAAATGAAAGGACTTAATCTGACATGGCAGAATTAAGACCCACCAACAAGACATCAAAATAGAATAGGTTGTATCCACCTGCAAGACCTGTCAACTCATAAACGCAAGAACCAGGCCGAGTGAAAAAGGAACCCGACTCAGAGGAACCAAGCCTGGAGCACAATGGGAGGTCGACTTCACTGAAATTAAACCAGGAAAGTACGACTATAAATATCTTTTAGTATTTGTAGATAACTTCTCTGGATGGGTAGGAGCATATGCAGCTAAGCATGAAACAGCTTCAGATGGTAGCTAAGAGGCTGCTGGAAGACATCTTGCCCAGGTATGGTTTTCCCACTGTGATAGGGTCAGACAATGGATCAGCCTTTGTCTCACAGGTAACACAGGCAGTGGCCAAGGCCATTGAGGCAAATTGGAAATTAAGTTGTGTTTATAGGCCCCAAAGTTCAGGGCATGTAGAACTAATAAATAGAACTCTAAAAGAGACCCTTACCAAATTGACCATGGAGACTGGCGGGGACTGGGTGGCTCTCCTTCCATATGCCCTTAATCGGGTTAGGAACTCCCCTACACCCTGGGTTTTACTCTTTATGAAATCATGTTTGGCTGGCCACCCCCTATTATCTCTAATCTTAAAGCCAAATTTCTTGCAGAATTTGAAAGTCAAGAACTGTTTCTTTCCTTGAGAAGGCTCCAGAGGGCGCTCGAGGATATTTGGCCGCGCCATTTATGAAACTGACCCAGCCCCGACTCCCCGTCAGCATAAGCCCGGGGACTGGGTCTATGTCAAGAGACATCACTGGGAGACCCTTGAGCCACGTTGGAAGGGTCCCTACGTCATAGTGCTGACGACCTTCACCGCCCTCAAAGTAGACTGCGTTGCGACCTGGGTCCACCCTCCACGGGAACCTGACCCAGAGTCAGACTTCACTGCCTGAGAGTTGTCAAGGAATCCATGGCCCTTGTGAGAGAGGGATAGCAGAAGCGTAGGCTAGAAGGGAGCGGTCTCAGTCTTGGTATGAATCACTGTTTAATTGGTCCCCATGGTTAACTATTCATTTGCACCCTCATTGGACCCCTTATGATCCCCTTAATGCTGTTAATTTTCAGTCCTTGTATTATTAACAAACTGGCCCAATTTGTCAAGGAACGCATAGGAGTAGTCCAATTAATGGTTACAAACCCAGTACCAGCCTCTAGCAACAGAAGAGGCAGAAATGCATCTCGTCTCATGATTGAGACGTGTGTCCCAAGACAAGGGGGGAATGAAAAGAAATGAACTCCCCTCCATCTTGTCCTAGAGGGCTGGGCCCCCTGCCTAAACCCCCTCCCTTTTCTGGGAGGGGCCACAGGTGTGCCAGCTTCCCCAACCACCACCGAAATGGACCAATGAAGCTCCAGGAACACAGCGAGGGTCCTAATAAGGCTAAACCACAGAAAGACCCTAATTCAAGTGACCAATCTCTGTAACCCTTGTCACTTTCCTAAGCCCTCCCAATTTTCCTACCCCATAAAACTCATTGTTCCGGCCCGGCTGGCTCTCTCGCCTCGCTGCTGCACCAGAAAGAGGCTGAGAGCCAAACCTGGGTTTGAATAAAGACTCTTTGCTTTTGCATCGGAAAAGGCTCCTTAGTGGTGGATAATTGGGGACCCCGAACTCTGGGCATAACAGTAGATATCTTCATTTAAAAGGCATTGCAGATTTAGTAAATGTTTATGTCTGATTCACAAGTCACAAATGTTGTCCCGCCTTTAGCTTAAGCTTTTTGTCTTGGAGTCTCCGCTCTCTGTGGCTGAGGGAGTTGATTGTCTGCAGCTGCATGGTGTGGCTCCAGGCGCAAGGTCCTCATTAGTCTGGCTAGTTTCTCTCTTTGATGCCTGTTGCATTTTAATATTTCTAGCAGGAATCCACAGGGGTTTGGAAAAAATTTCTGGAAATATACAAGCATACCCTCTCCCAAAGGTTAATAATGGATGGGGTCCCTTCCAAAAACCAGATTTGGGATCTTTCCATTTAACTAGACCAGTTCCTTTTGTTTTATCCTGACACCAATGTGGCCCATAGGGTTTTTCCCTCAGCATAACAAGTGAAAAAAATTAAAGTAATTAAGGCTTGGTGCAGCCCACCTGCAGGTGATTTCTCCATCATCCCCCCTTTTTGTTTTTCAAGTTGGGATTTTACCCGCTGATGCTGTCGTTCAATAATGGCCTATCCTTGAGAATAATATGGTATTCATGTAATGTGATGAATTTTCCACCTTTTACAAAATTCCTGGAATTGACAGCTTGTGTAAGCAGGCCCATTTTCAGTTTTAATAATTTTTGGAACTCCCATGACCTCAAAAGCAGCTAGGCAATGATTAATAACCTGTTTTGCCATTTCTCCTATAGATGCAGTACACATATTACTTTTGAAAAGGTGTCTATAGAGACATGTAATGCCCTAAGGCATCCAAAGGAAGTATAATGCATTACATCCATTTGCCAGGTATGGTCTCTTAGGAAACCTCTAGGGTTGACTCCTGTGTTAGACCCTTGAGGTAAATGTAACACACAAGTGGGACAATCCTTAATAATCTGTTTGCCTGTGGTCGAATGATTGAGAATTGTTTAGTCAGCATTTTGGCAGGCTGATGTAAAAGCTGATGAGATTCTAAGGCTTCTTTGAATAAAGCAACCAATTGATCATCATGTGCTTTTCCTTTTGCTAAAGGACCAGGTAAGACACTATGAGCCCTGATGTGAGTGATATAACAAGGCTATTGTCTCTGTTGCACAATTTGCTGAACTTGTTTAGATAGTAAAATTAAACTTTGGTCACTAAGCCATTTAAACCGGGCAGTTTCAATTTTATTCACTAAGTTCACAGGGTAAAAGGAATCAGTGACAGTAGTAAGAGGCTCTTGGAAATCCTGCAATGCAGCCTTAATAGTTTCTAGTTCAGTTCTTTGTACAGAAGTATGACTGGTCAGTATAACTCGGTCTGAATTTACTGTATGATAGGCAGCTTTCCCATTAGATGATCCATCAGTAAAAACAGGTAAGGCTCCAGGAATAGATTCCTGCCTAGTATTTTTTGGTATAATGATGGAGGTGTTATATCTTATCTCCACCTTCTGAAGCCTAATGCATTCGTTTTCAATGATGGTTCCCAAATATTGGAAAGGCGTTTCTTTCTGTACCTTTTCTGGAGTAATTCTTAAGCCCCATTTAGGGAGTTCCTCTTCTAATTGGAAAAACATGACCAAGGTCTGTTCTAAGAGCAAGTCAACCATGTAATGAATAATGTAACATTGGGAGTATTTGTCTCTTAAAGGCTGAACAGCTTTAGCCACATATTTTTGACACAAAGTAGGGCTGCTGGCCATTCCTTGAGGTAAAACCTTCCATTGATAGCTTTTCATGGGTTCCATATTATTAATAGATGGCACTGAAAATGCAAATCTGTGTTTATCTTGAGGTGCCAAGGGAATGGTGAAAAACAATCTTTAAGATCTACCTCTATAAGAAACACATTTAAAGGGATTTCTGAAGATACTTGCAGTCCAGGTTGTAAAGTTCTCATGGTATGCATAGTAGCACTAATTGTTCTAAGATTATGTAATAATAGCCATCTTCCTGTCGACTTTTTAGGGATTGTAAATATAGGCATATTCCAAGGACTAGTGGAAGGCTCTATGTGGCCAGCTTCTATTTGTCCTTGTATTAATTCAAGAATATGACCTAATTTCTCCTTGGTTAATGGTCACTGATCCACCCCCACAAGTCTATCACCTTTTCATCGTATAGGATCAGCATGAGGGTGAGGAGACTGATCAGTGACCATTCCTATAAAGGCTGATATGCCATCTGAGTCATTAACTGTTGTCCTTTGCTGGTAATAATAAATGCCTATAAACCTTCTAAAACATTCCAGGCCCATAAGTTGACTGCAATTTTAGGGATGATGTAGGGCTGAAACCATCCTGTCTGTCCTTCCTCATCTTGCCATCCTAACACTGCAGCACTACATTGTGTATCACCAGGAATTCCTACCCCCAACCCCCTTAACTGAGCTCATAGCTTCTGCTGTGGACCAATTTGGAGGCCATAACTCTTTGCTGATAACACTTAACATCTGCTCCAGTGGCCACTAGACCCCGAAATTGTTTTCCCTCTATTCTTAAATTAATCATAGGATGGATTTTGCTAATTTCGTGTATCCAATAGATATCTGAGCTTCCAAATCTTTGCATTCCTCTTTTCCTATTTATAGCCTCACCTTGCTCAACATAAGGTAGAAGTAGTATCTGAGCCTTTGTTTGTCCTGGAGTAATTTGCATAATATGATTACATTCTAGTATAACTTTAATTTCTCCTTAATAATCTAAATCAATGACTACAGGCAGAACAGTTAATCCTTTTTGAATGTTTCCACTCCTCCCTAAGATTAATTCTAAAATTCCCGGTGACACAGGACCCAAATTCCTGTAGGAATGGCTTGCTGAGCAATATCGGGGGTCAAAGTGACCGCTATAGTACTGTTAAGAACCAGACCTGCCCTTCCTGGAGTTGCTCGGATGAGGGAATCCACTGTGGGCTTTGCAGAGTAGGATTCCCCTATTAATGATGGGGGACACCCCTCTGGCCATTTCCCAGCAGTTGACCATTTGATCTAGAGGTTGCCCATTTCTATGAAATTTTGATTTACACAGTCTGGCCCAATGGTTCCCTTTCTGACATCTAGGACAAGGAGAGATTGAATCTCTCAGGGACTGAGTGTTTATGCTTCTCCCTAGAGTGCTACCTTGTGTCCTTTTCAGTTTCCTATGTTCCTTTTCCCACTGTTTCTGCAGCAGCGAGTAAATTTGCTGAAAAAGTGCCTGATCCTACATTCTGACATGCTCGAATAATCTCTGTAATGGTACTATTTCTTCTCAGAGGCGTCAGGCATTTCTTACAATCAGCATTGGCATTTTCTTAAGGTAATTGCTGAATTAAAATATCTCCTGCTGTCTCATGTTGAATCTCGTTCCACTGCTGGAGTGAGATGAACCACAAAATCAGAAAATGACTCAGTAGGTCCCTGCAGACATTTACTAAAAGCTCCCTCAGGGTCCCCTTTTGCTGGCAAAGCCCACCAAGCTTTCCAACCACAAAGTTTAATTTGGTCATATGCCTGTTGTACATATTGTAACTGATTTTGTCTATCCATATGCTGTTCTAGTCCTGCCAGAATTTCATAGGTTATTTGAGCATTCGGCCCTCTGTTTGCATGGGCTTGCTCTTGACATTTCTCCAAATATTCTCCCTTTCATAGTAAACAATCTCCTGCATCCAGAGTGGCACGAGCCAGAGAATCCCAATCATAAGGAGCTAAGAATGCTTCAGAAATATTATTCATGATTTCTCCTGTAAAAGGAGCCAGTGGACTGTTTTGAACGCTTTCTCGCAAGCTTTTATTATTTTTAAATCAATTTTTTCATGTTGTCTCATCATCTGATTTGGGAGCTGTGGGTTAGCTACTTGTATAACAGGAAAAGCGAGCCTTTCTTCCACTGCCATGTCCTTCATTCCGGCTCTAATGGCTCTCTGTATAGATGACTCTATTGGCAGTGAATTAAATGTTTCAGGATGAGGACATGGAGGTGGAGGGAGCCATAAAGGCCATTCCTTCAATTTTTCTTCCTGCTCTTCACTAGGAGGA
>JAAGEH010000429.1:0-13600 GCA_011751065.1 Lasiurus cinereus
CATCAACACCAAACCAGTATTATATGAAATGTTGAAAGGTATTCTTTAAGAACAGGAAGAAAAAGAAAAAGCTAAAGATAAAAAATATGAACAACAAAGTGACAACAAACACATATCTATCAACAAGTGAATCTAAAAATCAAATGAATAAAAAATCTGATGAATTATAAACTGGTGATTAGAAAAGAATTAGGGGCATGTAAATGGAACAGACTGATGATTGTCAGAGGGAAAAAGGTGTGGACTGTGGTAAGAGATTAGACAAAGATTTTATATCCATGTATGAAGTACTGAAGGACATAGACAACAAGGTGGCGAGGGCCTGGATGGGGTGGAACTGAATGGAGGGGAACTATGGGAGAAAAAGAAGGCCATCTGTGATAATCTCAATAATAAAGATTTTTTTTTAAAAAAGACAAAAACTATATATATATATATATATATATTCTTACAAAGAAAGGGGGCAATGGGGAAGATTCAAGGTTTTAGATCATAAATGGCAATGGTGTTTCCTCCATGGTTTTGCTGTAACCTTCTCCATCCCACCTGAGGAACTAAGACAATGACCATGTCAGGTCTTACCTTCAATTTATGCTCCAACATCATATTCTGCTCTCTTAATATAGTCTCTCTGTCCCTTTCCAGCTTCTCCTTCAGTTGCAATATATTTTCCTCGAGACTCCTCTTTTGTGCCTCCATCTGCTGCTGCTGCTCCTGTAGTTTCTGTCTCAGCAGTTCCTGTTCCTTCTCAGCTGCCTCCTTCTTGGCCCGCTCCACTGCCCCAGGGATGTTTGAGAGAGGGAAGAAAATTATGTGAGGACTAATCTCTACCTGTGAAACCATGGCCCACATGGCCTAGGTTCAAAGGCCTAGAGAAAGGATTCACAAATTAATACACAAGACAGGAAATATAAATTTGGAAATTATGGGGAAGCCAGATGTGAAGTTAGTTCAAGTGACTAAGCTCCACTGAAACTCCACACCCATTTTCTTTTTATTTACTAGAATACACAATTGCCTTTTAGGAATGTAAATAGCATGTCAAAGGTAATATTTAGTAAACAGCAAAAGATTCTCAGGTTGCAGGCAGGGAGGGGAAAGGGGATGGAGGAAAGTTGGAAGAGGGGGAGTTGCCTTTGGCCATTCAGTCAGCAGCAGGTTAATAATATGCAGATATTCAGCCTTCTGAATATCAAAGCCCTGTTCAGCCTTCTGAACAGACTTCTTGCATTTATATTAATTACTGTTGATCTTTGCTTCCATCAATTTCCCCCTTCTTTCATTTCTTAATAGATGTTGAAAGGAGTATATGTCTCTTGCAGAGCTCGGGTCCTTTTAAGACTTTTATTCCACATCTGCAGACTAAAATTAAACATATAGAACAACAATGAGACAGGCAATAGTGGTTATGCTAAAAGGCAAATGTAAGGAGATCCAGTGAAAAAGATTAAATTATTTCATGTCCTTTTTTAAATTGCTGCCAGGCATCTAAGAAATTAATTTGTAAGTTTGCCTGGGATAATTATACAATATGCTGCTGTAATTTTAAAATATTAATGAAAGGGCAGAGCAGGACTGACTCCATTTTGTACCATGCCCTCCATCTTGTGTAGCTGTGTCTCTGACCAGAACCCTCTTCCGAGAAAGGCTGCAGAATGTGTCAGTTACCCAGCTCACCCTTAAATCAGCCAATGAGGATGCAAGGGGAATTCCAAAAATACCCTAACCACCCTGCCTTTGCATCACTAGCCCCAAGCTTTCACCCAACCAATCAGGATGGGCCAACTCAGTGGTCCTCCGAGGAGACCCCACCTCCCCCTATAAAACCTTTGTAATTTCAAGACTCGCCCTCTTCCTGCATCCAACCTGCTGTGGTGGATGGTGGACGTGGAGAGCCAAGCCCTGGGCTTGAATAAAGGCTCTTTGCTTTTGCATCGAACTGGGCTTCCTAGTGGTCTTTGGGGATCTTGAAATCTGGGGATAACAATTAAGGTGGTGGTCTTTACCCCAAGCACCTAGAAGGTGATTTTTTTTTACTGACACAAGCGGTGGTAAATACTATCTTGTTGGGAGTCCTCTATAAGGTACAAATGGAATTATTTAAGCTATAGTTTAAACGATATCATTTTATTGGTGCAAGTGCAGCAGCTGATTTCCATTACTGATTTTGCAGAGGCCAATTATCATGCTGCAATTAAGATTCAACAAATCCTCCTCCATACCAATGAGTACCTTTAACATATAGATAGGACACAGTCCCCTTTTGTTTCAGGGTGCAATTATTACTATACACAGACCCATAGAAGTTCCAATCCACAAAGGAAAAACTGTTATTAAGTTTTCTGCTGGTTGGGTGCCATTCATAAGACTTTTTGCATAATGGCTTAGTGAGGGGATACCTTAGCAATATTAAATTTTCTTTGCCTCTTCCTGGAGCAAATAGTGATAGTAAATGTATTTGAGCTTCTTCCTTTAGTGTCCATGCTAGCCAGAAAACCTCCCTTTAAATCTACACACAAAGAAGCAGGAGTTTGATTCTGGGTCATACAAAAGGGAATCTAGGTGGAGACACCCATGTAATTATACCTTGCCCATACATTTCCTTGCCTCCCTGTGATCCTGCTGGATGACCAAGGTGCTTGGTATATTGGGGACTATACTAGGTGGGGGAATCAGCCCAATAAGAGGTCTTACTCATGTAGGACTTCCCCATTTGCCCCTGGTGGTATTACCGCACAGCTGGTGATTGCTAGCATGGCAAGAAAGACATTTTCAGGCTTTCTTGGGGTTCCGGTCTCCTCACAAATTTGCTCAGTTTCTGGACTGTCTTCTTTATCATCCCCCAAGTCACCTCTGGGCTGTTTATCATCTGCCTCATTTTCCTCACACCCTTTATCTTCAGTGTGTTGCCTGTGGCTGCTGCTGTCTGTAGCTGGGATAGCTAATTGTCTGTGGTTGCAAGATGCAGCTCCAGGTGCAAGGCTTTCATTAATCTGGCCAGTTCCTCTCTTGGATCCATGTTGCAGATTAATATTTCGTGTGGAAATTCACAGGGGCTTGGAGAAATTTTCTAGAAATACACAAGCATATCCTTGACCAAATGTTAGCAAGGGGGTGGGGCTC
The DNA here is from genome assembly GCA_011751065.1 of Lasiurus cinereus. Lineage (NCBI taxonomy): Eukaryota > Metazoa > Chordata > Mammalia > Chiroptera > Vespertilionidae > Lasiurus > Lasiurus cinereus. Next base: position 3,124 of record JAAGEH010000429.1, read on the forward strand.
TTCCATAAACCAGATTCAGGATCTTTCCATTTAACATCATTTTCCTTTGTCTTATTCTGACACCAGTGTAACTCCATGGGTGACTTGCCAAGAGCATTACAAATGAAAAAATGTAAAGTTATTAGGGCTTGGTGTAGCCTACTTACAGGCAATTTCTCCATAATAATCCCCCCTTTTTGTTTTGCAAGTGGGGTTTTTAGTTGCTGATGTTGGCATTCAGTAATGGCCTGTCCTTGGGAATTATATGGTATTCCTATAATGTGCTGAATTTTCCACTTTTTACAAAATTGCTGGAAATAACAGCTTGTGTAAATAGGCCCGTTATCAATTTTAATAATTTTTGGAATTCCCATGATGGCAAAAGCATCTAAGCAATGATTAATAACCTGTTTTTCCCTTTCCCCTGTAGATGCAGTGGCCCATAGGACCTTTGAAAAAGTGTCTACAGAGACATGCAATGCCCCAAGGCATCCAAAAGGAGTATGATATGTTACATCCATTTGCCATATAGGACCACTTTTCAATACTTGAGGGTTAATTCCTGTATTAGGCTCTTGAGGAAGATGTAACATGCAAGTGGGACATTCTCTGATAATCTGTTTTTACCTGCTGCCGATTGATTGAGAATTGTCTAGACAACATTTTTGCAGGCTGATGTAAAAACTGATGAGATTCTAAGGCCTCTTTTAATAAAGCAACCAATTGATTAGCAGTTGCATTTTCATTTGTTAACAGGCCAGGTAATAAACTGTAATATAAAAGGGATATTGTCTCTGTTGCACAATCTGCTGAACTTGTTTAAATAGTAAAAGTAAACTTTAGTCACTGAGCCATTTCAAGCATTTTCAATTCTATTTGTGATACCTGCAGCATAAGAAGAGTCAGAGATAATATTAAGAGGCTCTTGAAAATCCCACAATGCAACCGTAATAGCTTCTAATTCAATTCTTTGTACAGAAGTATGACTAGTTTGAATGACTAAGTATGAATTCATTGCATGGTAAGCAGCTTTACCATTAGATGATCCATCAGTTAAAACAGTTAATGGTCCAAGAATAGGTTCCTGCCTAGTATTTTTTGGTATAATTATAAGGGTATATGCCGAAACTGGTTTGGCTCAGTGGATAGAGCATCAGCCTGCAAACTGAAAGGTCCCAGGTTCAATTCTGGTCAAGGGCATGTATCTTGGTTACAGGTATATCCCCAGTAGGGGTGTGCAGGAGACAGCTGATCAATGTTTCTCTCTCATCAATGTTTCTAACTTTCTCCTTTCCTCTCTGTAAAAATCAATAAAATATATTTAAATAATAATAATAATAATGGTATAATGTAAAAATTATAATAATTTGTTTTTAGTAGGTGACAACTAAATTTCCCTGAATAGATAATCAGTCCAATTTGCCAATTTAAATCAGTCTAAAATAACATTTGTAATTGTTTCCCAGTGAGAGGAAGATAGATGCATTGAGGTTCTTCTCCTCTAAGCTGCCTGCAGCGCTTTCTAAGTTGAGATATCAACTGAGCCATAAGTTCTATATATGTGACTGCAATTGATTGATACCCTAAGTGGACCCATTCAATAATAGCAGAAGAGTTTTTATTTTGGAAGATGATTCCAGTGGGACTATTTGCAGTAGGATTAATCTGTCGCAATAAAGGTGATTCAGGCAGTACCTGTGCTACTTGGATTAAGGGGATTGCCTGCTCAATTCTTAGTAACTCCTTTCTAGCTTCATCTGTCAATACCCAGGGTGAGAAAAGATTAGAGTCACCTCTAAAGATATTAAATAAATTTGTCATTTCTCCTGTAGAAATTTTTTAGATAAGGTCTTAACAAATTAATGTTCCTTAATAATTTTTCAGTCATTTAAGGCTATATCTTTTCATATTTCCACCTTTTGAGGCCTAATGCATTGGTTTTCAATTATGGTTCCTAGATATTTGAAAGGCATTTCTTTCTGTATCTTTTCTGGAGCAATTTTTAAGCTGCATTTAGGAAGTTTCTTTTCTAATTATGGAAACATTGCTAAACTCTGTTCTTCCCATGGACTCACTAGGAGCAAGTCATCCATGTAATGGACAAAAAAGCACTGGGAATATTTGTCTCTTAAAGGCTGAATAGCTTGAGCTACATATTTTTGACTTAAGGTAGGGTTATTGGCCATTCCTTTAGGCAACACTTTCCATTGATATCCCTTTTCATAGGTTCTATATTATTAATAGATGGTACTGAAAAGGCAAATCTTTGTTTAACTTTAGGTGCCAAGGGAATGGTGAAGAAACAATCCATAAGATATACTACTATAAGAGGCCAATCTAGAGGGCTTTTTGAAGGTCCTGGGAGTCGCGGTTGTAAAGCTTCCATGGTGTGCATAGTAGTGTTAACTGCTCTAAGATCATGTAACAATCACCACTTTCATGTCGCCTTCTTAGGTATTGTAAATATAGGAGTATTCCAAGGACTATTAGAAGGCTTTATATGGCCAGTCTCTACTTGTTCCTATATTAATTCATGAATATGACTTAATTTCTCCTTTGTTAATGCCCACTGATCCAACCATATAGGTCTATCATCTTTCCATTGTATAGGATCAACATGCGAGTGAGGAGATTGAGCAGTGACCACTCCTAAAAAGGCTGATATCCTAATCCTTGTCTTCCTGTGTTTCCCTTGGCTTGAATTGGTTCCTTGATTCCCTGATTATCTTTTCCTAAGCCTTGACTAGCTTGATATCCCATCTGAGTTATTAACTGTTGTCCCTTGCTGGTAATAATACAAGTTTATAAACCTTCTAAAACATCCCGGCCCCATAAGTTGACTGCAATTCCAGACTATATAGGGCTCAAACCATCCTATTTGTCCTTCCTCATCTTGCCCCTTTCACATTGCAGCACTGTGTTGCCTATTATCAGGGACTCCTACTCCCATAATAGAGTCCATAGCTTCTACCAAGGACCAAGTTGAAAGCCAGTATTCTTGACTCATAACACTAACATCTGCTCCAATGTCTACTAAACCTTTGAACAGTTTTCCCTCTATTTTTAGATTCATCATAGGATGGGTTTTGCTAATTTCCTATATCCAATATATATCTGAGCTTCCAAATCCTTATGTTCCTCTTTTCTTATTTATAACTTCATCCTGCTGAATATAAGGTAAAAGCAGGAACTGAGCACTTCTTTGTCCTGGAATAATTTGCATAATATGTCTGCATTCTAATATTACCTTGATTTGTCCCTCATAGTCTGAGTCTATGACTCCAGGAAAGACAGTCAGTCCCTTCTGAGTACTTCCACTTCTTCCTAAGACTAAGCCTGATGTTCCTGGTCCCCAAATTCCTGTAGGAACAACTTGTCTAGCCATATCAAGAATCAGGATGATTGCTATTGTACTATTGAGTTCTAGGCCTGTGCTCCCTGGAGTGGCTTGGATGAGAGAATCCACTGTGGGCATTGCAGTATGTAAATTCCCCTTTTCTTACTGACAGAGCTGGGGAAGCCCCTCTGGCAATTTCCTTGTGGCTGGCCATTCCCTATGTCTCGATTTAATGGCTTCCCATTTCTATGAAATTTAGATCTATACTGACTAGCCCAATGAGTTCTTTTCTGACACTTGGGACATAAATCTGCATTATTTGAATTGGGAGGCGGAATGCACGCCTTTCCCTTGAGTGCCACCTTGTGTCCTTTTTGGTTTTCTACACTCTTTTTTGAAAAGTCCTTGCTGCCCGCAGTTGAAGCATTTTTTATTCCCCACCTTTACAGCCACAGCTAGTAAACTTGCTTGAAAAATGCCTGACCCCATGTTCTGACATGCTCAAATTATTTTCATAATGGTACTATTTTTTCTTAGAGGCACCAGACATTTCTTACAATCAGCATTGACTAATCGCTGAGTCAAAATGTCTCCTGCTATCTCACGTTGAATCTGCCATCTCACTGCTCAAGTGAGGCAAGCTACAAAATCAGAGAATGACTCAGTGGGCACCTGTGTGCACTTACTTTAGGATCTCCTTTTGTTGGTAAAGTCCACCAGGCTTTTCTTTAAAGTCTAATTTGTTTGTAAGCTTGTTATACATATGTAGCTGATTATGCACATGACTAAATCGCCCCTGTCCTGAAAGCATCTCAAAAGTTATTTGAACATTCTGGCTGAGATTTGAAGCTTGTTCTTGACATTTCTCTAAAAATTCTCCCTTCCATAGCAAATAATCTCCTCTATCCAGGGCTTCATGGGCCACAGGATACCAATCATAAAAGAGCTAGTAATGCATCAGAAATGTTAGTCATAATTTCCCAGTAAATGGATCAATAGAGCCATTTTGCATTATGGCTCTATTGCTGTCACACAAGACCTTTATCATTTTAATGTCAAATCTTTCATGGGTTAGCTACCTGTATAATAGGAAAAGCAAGTCTGTCCTCCATCATCATATTCTTTAATCCTTCTCAGATAGCTCTTTGCACAGGTGATTCAATTAGTGGCAGTTTGAATATTTCAGGATCAGGACATGAAGACTACTCCTCCAATTTATCTTTCTGCTTTCTAGGAGTGGAGGTTGCAAAGAGAGGAGGTTTTTCTTCTATACAAGACACTATCAAATGCAATATCATTTTCCACAAAGAGAAACAATTTGGAGGCAAGCTTTTCCCCTGCTGCTGAACTTCTTTCAAGTTCTGACTTACTCTTTTCCAACATTCATTTAATGTACCCTTGTCAGGAAATCAAGGATTATATTCTATAATAATCTGCAGAAACTGTAAAAGAAGATCTTCTGACACCTCAATTCCCTTATCCTTCAGCATGCAAGCCAAAAGTCTACAAAGAAGTTTCTTCCTTTTCAACAAATTCTGCCCCATTATGGTATGGCTGAAACAAACAAACAAAAACTTACAAACTTATGGATCTGCAGGCTTCTGGAGCTGTCATGAGCTTTGCACATAGTTAATCTCCCACTGTTCCTGTGATTCACCTCTCTGGGTGATTGTTTTTTCACTCTGGCAAAATATTTTTCTCCAGGTCCTTATTTCAAGGCGCCAGATGTGAAACCACAGCCTGTGTGGCATAGGTTCAAAGGCCTGGAAAAAGGGCTGATGTGCAAATTAATACTCAAGACAAGAAATATAAATTCGGAAATTATGGGGAAAGCCAGATGTGAAGTTAGTTCAAGTGACTAAATTCCACTGAATCTCTGCACCCATCTTCTTTTTTTTTTATTTACTAGAATACACAATTGTCTGTTAGGAATGCAAACAGGCATATAAAAGGTAATGTTTAGTAAACAACAAAAGATTATGAGGTTAGTAAGGTTGCCTTCAACCATTCAGTCAACAGCAGGTAATAATATGCAGATATTCAGCCTTCTGAATATCAAAGCCCTATTCAGCCTTCTGACTGGACTTTTTGCATTTATATTAATTACTGTTGATCTTTGCTTCCAGCATCTACCCTCCTGAGCTCTGAGAACAAACCAAACTGGAAGGGGAGGTGGAATACTCTGAATTGCTCCCTTGCTAGACTATCAAGAGCACATTTCAGAGTGTAATGGGAATAGTCCTGGCTGACTAATGTCCCCTGGTATTTTCAGAATTAAAGAGTTATGTCCCACAGAAGGAGAAAAAGCTCCTTGTTTCATGAAGGTTTTGTTCTCACAGCTGTTAAAGTATACTGCAGGTAACTGTGATCCTTGGTGAGCCCAGTATGGCCCCTTACCTGCCATTGCCTTCTCCCAGTCTGTGAGAGCTTTCTCTGACTGCAGGATAGAATTCTCTGTTGCTGCCTGTGACTGCAGAAACCTTTGGAGAACCTCATTTGCCTGAGGTGACAAGAAGGGACAAAGAACTTTGATATTCACTGGGAAGAACAGACTTCAAAATAACTATGTCCATGTAATTTTTCCTTCCTGATTAAAACTGCAATAGTTTCCAATCTCATTAAAGAGACCAGAAGCTCTTCATAATCTCTGAAATCTCTCTCCTAGTACTCCATTCTTCTATTCACTCTATATTTCAGCCAGTGAGAACCATGTTCAGTGCTATAAAACCACTGTTTCTGGTGCTTTTGTATATTTGCCTTTCAGGGAGAAATGTTGTCTTCAATTAGTGTTGCTGTTCTCCTCTGCTATTTTCTGGCTGTATCTTTAGGCAAGTCATTTTAACCCGCTCTGCCTCTCAATTCAGATATGTAAACTGCTCACAAAATGTATGGATGTCTCTTAATGCTACTTGAAGGATAAAATTAAAATTCTAGGGAAAGAACTCAATATTATGTCTTAATAATAAGAGTTCAATAAATATTAACTGCATTATTATCATTACTATTTTAATATTATTACTTGTTACCACCACCTATACAGGCAACTATCTCAGGTTCATAAGTATTTTAACGTTGTATGCAATTGTGTATATGATTGACTTCCTTTTCTTTTTTGATCAGTCTTTAATACAAAAACTCTGACCTTAACTTGTAAATTGTTTGCCTTTAACACATTGAAGTGTTATATTGTTTGATGGAAAATGATTATTTCTCTTCTTTTATAGATTTCAGAAAACCATATTCACTTGTGAGATTGGACATTGTGACTCTAATCAGGAAGAAAGACCAATTAATGGGTCTTTAACGTTAAAAACAGTCATGATAGCCCCATGCCCCGATATTAGCCACCCTGGTGCTGTGACCAATTTCCAGGAGACTCTCTTGACTTTAATCTGTAGGATCCCTATGCTCATCTTATTCCTTACCTTCACTCCTTTCCTGGGCAATTGCCCATAGTCCCACTCAATCCTTTCCTTTGCTTCCATGTAGAGCTTGTGACCACCAGGAACAGAGAAAATGCCTGCTGAAATACTTTCATTTAGAGACTTGGAAAGCTGCTCAAGTTTATCATGACAGTATTTAACAGATGCCTTTTCATTCTGCAGCAAGAACCCATCCTTCTTATCCTTTATGATTTCCTGCAAAGAAAGTATAGAAGGGTGTCACCAGGAGAAAAGAACAGAGGAGAAATTCAAAAGAATCTGGTGGAAGAAAATCTAGCTGTGGTCCTCATGAGAAAAGCATTCTGTTGAAGGACATGGAATAAAACAGGAATGATAAGACTTGGTTTACTCACAACCCTGAAAATTCTATGTGAGGCAGGGGAAAGCTTCTAACCCCCTTGGGTCTCAGGTTGTTTATCAAAAATGTTGGTGTTGAATTCCCTTATTTCTATGGCTCCTTGCAGCTATAACTTTTATTAATTTCATCTTCAATGACACAATGATACAACAAGGAGCCATACGAGTTGAAGATAGCCTGATATGAAGGTCTGTTAAAAGACATTTGGTTCCTGGGAATAGGAGATTATTCTCAAGAAAGTGACTAGCCAAGGAATGACTTTTGGGTCTTCTGGGCAGGATTGAATTTAATATAAGCATTCAGTTCAGAAAGACATCTATATTGATTATGCATTAGAGACCAGAGAAATTTTTACATAAAGTACCTGAGGTTTGGTTGGTAGAGGAAGAAGAAAATACAGTCTTTTTAAACGGTATCCCTCATAAGAATCCAGACCACTCGATCCATGAGAAGAGAGGACTGGGGTCAGAAAAGCTTTTCTAGGGTTTATTTTCAATGTAAAGGTCACAAAGGGTAAATAAATACTAAGGCAAAGCACCACAAGATTCTTCTGAAACTCCTGGTTGTCATCCTTGAAGGAGTTCTCCATGAAGATTGCAAGGGCTTCCCTCTCACAGGCTGCATGCAGGTCCAGCAGCTCCTGCAGGGTGTCTGTGGGGAAGCTCACTCTCTGGGCCATCTGCTCGCTGTAATGGTCGGCTGCCTTCTGAACGGCCCTGAAGTTCTCAATTTGAGCCAGAGTTGTCATCGCATTCTCCAAACAAAGCACTGATCCACTGTTGATGGTATCCACGTAAGTCACCACCAGAGTCCTTAGCCCTAATAAGCCAGGAAATTTAAGGGATATTACTCAACAGGATCTACAATTCAGAGACTACATATCTAAATCTCTCTATCTCTCTGTGTCTCATAACCAAACACACACATATGTGCACATGTGCGTGTGCATGCGTACACACACACACACACACACACACACACACACACACACTACTTCCTTCTATTATTATTGGTGCATGCAGATATTTAGATATTAACAAGAGACCTGGGAGCTAATGGAATCAGAATCTGATAAAGCCTGATTAAGTAGGAAAAAATAGCCTTAGAGTCACCCTGGGGATCTCACTCAACTAACCAGGATGGGAGAAAATGGCACAGAGGGAATTCCTTTACTAAGTACCTGTGCAGTAGGATCCCAATGACCAAATGGAACTAGGAAGCATGTGCAATAGGAACCAAAATGTGGACCATAAGTAGGAGAGAGTATAAAACTGGGGATAATAAGGGAAAGAATGCCTAGGGGAGGATCACAAGCCCTGAAGAAAATAGAAAAGAGATTGGATAGTTTTAAAGAAATCCTGTCCTTTTCCAAATCCAAATATATATGGGGAAGGTTAACTAATATCTCAGGGCAGTAGCTGCCCTGTAGTCTGCCAGCTCTCTGTCTCCCTGAGAGTGTACTTTGCTTTTCACTTTAATAAACCTCCCCATTATTGCTTAAAACGCCTCCTACAACAGGGTCCCTGAAATTCCTTTCACACAACACCACAGAAGAATATATTTCCTCCAGTAACACTATTGTTCCATTGACTCTTAATTTTTATGTTTCTTTATATCACAAGGTTAAAATAATTAAATATTCACCTTTATCTAACATACTAAAGGATATCTGGAAAACATAATTTTCCAGTGAAAATCTTAGAAGCAAATTGCTTACATAGGTAGACAGATGAGGCAGGGTAAATGTGATCTATATTCTTCTGAATTCTGAAGCTTCCTATAAATTTTCAGAGCTTTATGGGCTAAGATGCATTATTAAATTGCTCTAAACACCTAAAATATATTTTATATCCTTATTGCAAATATCATTCATTATTTAAGGAAATAGTATAATCTGTTTTTTACTGCCAGTTAGTGATTCATTTTTAGTAAATGTTTTATATCTATGGATACTGCAGATTTTGCTGTCAATGGTTATAATTTTGGAGATGAAAATATGAACACCCAAAAGTGTGATAAGTATACATGTATCTTCATGGAGTATGAATATCTATGTGTTTGATTCTACATAATTCTATATAGAATCAAAAAGAAATCCTGGAGAACACATCCTATAGTATATTCAACAAATATTAGGCCCCACAAAATGTGAAATGTAGACTCACGCTTCCCAGTGACCATGATTCCTTCTCTGAGGGTCTTGGTTCTCCCCTGGGTAAAGATGTAAGAACAGAAATTCTTTATTTGTTCCTTAAAGCTAGAATCCAGTTGTTCGTCTGCAACCTTCTCAATATTGGCTAGGAGTTTTTTTGTTATTTGTTGGTCGGTCAAAGACAAAACACTTCCATTTTGGAAAGAAATGCCGGATACACTGTCTAGGGAGATTAGATATTTGAGCTTTGGGATTCATGCCTGAAAGATTGAAACAAACAAAAACAAAAACATGTATTACAGTAGAAGCAGTCTGAGGACAAGGGACCTAAAGATTTTCATGACAGGTATATTTGTATCTTTGTGGCATAATCTCTATATAACTTGTTTATAACTTTTAGCATGGACATCCAAATGCTTCTTCAACATCAAATTTACCAATGAGACAACTTTGGGGGGGAAATTTGGAAGATAGTAAATATGCTTAAAAAACAACAACAACCTATTGCTGTTATCGGACCTAAAAATTGTAGAGTATTGTCTATATTGTCAATATTACTTACTGAATGAATAACAGAAACATGGGTCAAATGTAAGTTTTTGATCTACTTGATCCCATAGGGAAATGAAGCTGTGGATCACAATAAAGAGCCCAAATAAGACTTAATGAAGCAATGTTAGAAATGACACCAGATTATCTAAGGAAAACTGTTTAGATGCTAAAAATAATGTGTACAGCATTAGCTTTAAAAAAATAAAAACCTCTGAAAAGTGATGAATAAATGTAGCTAAAACATAATTTTAATATATTACCATTCGTCTCTAAATTCTTTAAGGTAAAGAAATACATTTCATTTGATAGCTTTGTTGTTCTGTGTAGCCCATTTCTCACTGTCCTGAGAAACTATAAATAGAAACTTGAATCAAAAGTGTATAAATCAGAATTTCTTTCAAAGTTTCATCAGATACCTACATACCCATGTAAATGTAACCCATTCAAATATTTTTATTATTTTGAAACTGTAGCATGAGTAAATATGTGGAAATTGAAAAAAAAAGTTATGATACAGATAGAATTAACATAAATAAAATGTCTACAGTGCCCAGAGCAATCTATAGATTCAACACAATCCCTCTCAAAATACCAATGGTGTTTTTCACATCACTACAATAAATAATCCAAAAATGTATATAAAACCATAAAAGACC
>JAAGEH010000430.1:0-32721 GCA_011751065.1 Lasiurus cinereus
CCCCCCCCCCCCCCGTACTCCTTCAGCAAATACTGTACTGTCCTGCGGAAGCATCACCGAAGGGACATTAGTGACTAACTTTGTGGTGATTGGCTACCTTCTTCTTTTACTGTTTCCATAAGAATTTGCACAGCCGAAACCGGTGTGGCTCAGTGGATAGAGCGTCGGCCTGCGGACTGAAGGGTCCCAGGTTCTATTCCGGTCAAGGGCATGTACCTTGGTGGCGGGCACATCCCCAGTGGGGGGCGTGCAGGAGGCGGCTGATCGATGTCTCTCTCTCATTGATGTTTCTGACTTTCTATCCCTCTCTTTTCCTCTCTGTAAAAAATCAATAAAATACATTAAAAAAAAAAAAAAGAACTTGTACCACAAAGAACACGGCCGGGGCGTGCGGTGGGGATGAAGGAGCAGCCATTGTGTTTACAGAGCGTTTACCGAGCATGTCACACCGACGTGAAGGCTGACGTTCAGAAAGGGGACTCGCAGGGTCAGGACCAGATGCTGGTTTAAACTGTGAAGGAGTTCTCGCATTTCTGGTTCCGAGGAAAACCGGCGAGGCCCAGTGATGGCATTACCAGTGATGGCATTACCAACGCTGACTGGGATACGCCCCCCACGGTTCCGGGCTCAGCGCGCGAACGGGACACGGAAAAGCCTGGCTGGGTTTCCCTGAGGAAGACCAGCCCAGGACACCAGGTCCACCACAGGGGAGAGGGGCCGGGTGACCAGTGCAGGCCCCTGCTTAGGACTGCAGGGACCCCTGCCTTCAGCCCCCCGCCCCCCCGTGGGTCTGCAGGCAGGCCCCCCCCTGACAAAGGAGCTTCTCTCCGCGAACAAGTCCCACAGCCACGCTCAGGCCGAGGTCCTGCTCAGCCAGCACTGGCGAGGCCGAGGCCAGGATGAAACTCCCCCGCAACCGCCTTCCACCTCTTTCCAACCGGGGGAGGTAGACAAGGCTCAGGGCCCAGCTGCTGGGTTCTCTGCGCAGCTCTTGGGTCCAAGGAGGAGCCTGGGACAGGGGCTGCTGCAGGGACCTCGCCCACGGGGTCCCTCTCGGCCGCAGTCCTGCCCTCCTCCCTCCCACCTGAGAAAGCCTGTCGCCCCACGAGCTGGCCCAGGTGTCCTGCACGGTCCACACAGGAGCTGCCTGACCATCCCTGCACCTGCAGCCGGACCAGGGATTAATGAAGGAAAGGGTTAGCCCTGGCCGGAGTGGCTCAATGGGTAGAGCGTTTGGCCTGGTGACTGCAGGCTTCAGGGTTCGATTCCCGGCCAGGGCATCTGCCTGGGGTGCAGGGCATGCAGGAGGCAGCCGATGGATGACTCTCTCTCATCACTGATGCTTCTCTCTCTCCTTTCCTCTCTGACGTCAATAAACACGTATTTAAAAGGAGAAGAAAGGGTTACGATGTGGGGCCTGGTGTGCAGGAGGGTGTGTCTGCGGGGTCTGGCGTCAGCGTCCCCACAGGTGGGCACTCACCTGGCGAGGGCGGGTGCCCGGACTGGGTTTTGGGTCCCGGGACCCAGTTTCTCTCTCGGGCGGGAGTGGGGCTGCTCCAGGGCCTGGGAGAGGGGGTGCTGTGTGCTCCTTAGTGTGACCTCAGCCTGAGGGCACCCCGAGGGGCTGTTACTATCATTTGTTTCCGCCTTTGTTCCCATTCTGGAGGCTCCAGGACTCTTCCCTCCTCCCTGGGGATCGAGCCCATGGCCAGCAGGAAACCCCAAAGGGCCGAGAGGTCCCCGTTTCACGGCCTGGAGAGCAGCCGGGGCGATGCGCAGGCTCCGGGGACTGAGAGCGACTGGGGGAAAGTCCTGGCTGCCCGTCCTCGGTGTTGTGTCCGGACTTGGCTGCACCACCACGTGTTCGGCCGCATCGAGCCCACAGCCGCCGGCGGTGGGGGGGGCAGGCTGTCTGGCTTGTTCTGTCCCGGGGCCCTGGGACCCTGTCCAGGTGGCCGCACCCTGCAGACGGGCTGGGCGGGGCTGGGCCTTCGCACCCGGGTGCCAGGGGCACAGGTCCTGCCTGTGAGACAGGCAGGACCCGGGCCCGGGGGGCGGCTGGAGGGGCCCCAGGTTCGCTCGGCAGCAGCGAGCGTCATCTCAGGGCTGCGTCCCCGGCAGGGGACCCCGTGGCCTCCCGACGATGTACTCGGCTTCTCCCCTGGAGCTGGGGGCGCCAGAGCCTCCTGACAGCAAGCCCCGCCCCACGGAGGGCGGGCTCGACTCCCCCTCACCGGGCCGTCCCGCCACCCCCATGCCCGGAGCAGGTGCTGCGTGGGGGGTTCCTGGGCGAGGAGAGGGGGAAGGATCTCGGTGGATGCAGTGGGAGATGGTGGTGATTTGAAGACGAGGATGGAAATTAAAAAATATATTTTTTATTGATTTTTTACAGAGAGGGAGAGGGATAGAGAGTTAGAAACATCAATGATGAGAGAGAGACATCCATCAGCTGCCTCCTGCAGCCCCCACTGGGGATATGCCCGCCACCAGGATACATGCCCTTGACCGGAATCGAACCCAGGACCCTTCAGTCCGCAGGCCGACGCTCTATCCACTGAGCCACACCGGTTTCGGCCGAGGCTGGAAATTAAACAGAAAGCTGGACGGGGCGGCTCTGGGTCTTCACCAGGAGAGAGACTCACCCGGCTCCCTGCGCCCGGAGGACACGGCTGGGGGGTCCTGCCCCAGACCGGGTCCGCCCGGGGTTCTATGGGCACCTGTCCCAGCAGCACCTGCAGCTGGACGGTCCCCGTGTCTCCGGAGAGCAGCAGCCGGACCGGTGGGAAGCGGTGGCCTGAGAGGGGCCGTTGTCATGACCACAGGGAGTCCGGGGCAGGCCGGCCTCTCCCGGGGGGCGTGTGTGTGTGTGTGTGTGTGTGTGTGTGTGCAGGAGCTGACCTCTGACCCCGTGTTTGCCACCTGTGTTTCCAGCAGCACCCTCCTGCGGGGCCTTCGGGTGGCCCCCCCGCCCCCTCCAAGCTGTGTGGGCCCCGGGCTGTGGCTGCGTGAGGCCTTCATCTGGCTTTGCCCCCGCCTGGGGCTGTTTGGTTTGCTCCCCGAAGGCAAACAGAGCCCCTGAGCACGCTCGGCACGCCTCCCGGGAGCTAGCTGGCCCGGACCGTTCGCGGGGAGGTGAGAGAAAAGAGAGCTCAAATGGAAAGAGTTCCACCGGGAATTAATTCCAGGATGGGTGGCGGGGAGAGGCCGCCCGTGCTCCCGGGAGGTAGGGGGGTGGGGAGGGGGGCGAACATGGGTGACGCACCTGCTCTAGGTGAACGGGCCAGGAGGACGTGAAAGAAAACACGCAGCCGCACGCGTGTGCCGTGGGCGCGCGCCGACCGGTGAGCCAGGTCGCCGTGCCAGTCCCGGTCGGTCGGGGCACAGGCCCGGCTGCAGGCCCGACCCCTGGTGGGGGCGTGCGGGAGGCAGCCGCTCCGTGATCCTTTCACCATGGAGGTTCCTCTCTCCCCTCCCTCCCTCGCCCCTCCTCTCCTGCCCTCCGTCACTCTTTTTTTTTTTTTTAAATATATTTTATTGATTTTTCACAGAGAGGAAGGGAAAAGGATAGAGAGTTAGAAACATCGATGAGAGAGAGACATCGATCAGCCGCCTCCTGCACAGCCCCTACTGGAGTTGTGCCCGAAACCAAGGTACATGCCCCTGACCGGAATCGAACCCGGGACCCTTCACTCTGAAGGCCGACGCTCTATCCACTGAGCCACACCGGTCTGGGCGTCCGTCACTCTTCCGTGAACCATGATCTGTGTCTTCTTTGCACCCCAGACGCTGAAGCTAGGCTGAACCCACAGGGCCACGGAGAGGTGTCTGACTCCACGCGGTGCGAGGGGGCGGGCCGTGCATGGAAACACGGGGCCCGGCCTGAGCCACTGGCTGTCCCGCGGGTTCAGAAACGCCTCCCGTCCTGGTCTACGGGCCCGGCTGCTCATGGCCGCTGTCTGCACGCCACTGGGCCTGTCATCACCCTGCAGGCGCCTCCTCCGTCAGCGTCCCGGGCCCAGCGGCGGCGGCGGCGTGAGGCTGAGCTCCGTGCGTCACAGGTGGCACCGATGGCCGTGAGCAGGCACCGCCGCCGCCCGGAGGGTGGGTTCAGGATCCCCCGCGGGCTCCTCTGGGGCCAGGACCCCCCGTTTCTGCCGCCTCCCGCTGGGAAGACGCACCTTGCTGAGTTACAGCAGCGGTTCTCAACCTGTGGGTCGCGACCCCTTTGGGGGTCGAACGACCCTTTCACAGGGGTCGCCTAAGACCAGCGGAAAACACCTATTTCCCATGGTCTTAGGAACCCACACACCGCTCCTCGGTGCAGCAAAGTGTAGCCATGTAGTTTGCTGTTGTCACATGAAGACTGTTGCCCATGCGACACCACGATTCAAGTCAACATTTCATGTATTTTTCATTAGAAATAAATATTTCACAATATACAATTACATATTGTTTTTGTGATTCATCCCTATGCTTTAATGATGTTCCATGTGTAACAATGAAAATACATCCTGCCTATCAGATATTTACATTACAGTTCATCACAGTAGCAAGATGACAGTGACGAAGCAGCCACGGAAATCATGTTACGGTTGGGGGTCACCTCCACAGGAGGAGCTGTCTTAAAGGGTTGCGGCCTGAGGAAGGTTGAGAACCACTGAGTTACAGGGAGCAAAAGTGGAATCCGTCCGCGAGCGCCGTTTACCACCAGTGCCTTCTCCGGTTTGCTGTTGGCTCAGACCCTCCCAGCGGGCAGAGGCCACCCAGGCTAGTTTGTTTGGCCGTCACGTCTCCGCACGTGTAAATTTCCAGGTGCCCCCAAACACGCTTAAAGGTCATGTAACGTGTAAAGTCCCAGTTCCGGAAACGTGGCGTCTGCGTGGCGTCGTTTCCTGCCCGGAGGGGCGAGGAGGAGGCGGGGCTGTGGCTCGCTGGGGGTTCGGAGGCCCCTCTCGCTGCTCTCCCGTCTTTGGAAAGACGCCGCATTAACTTCCCGTTCCTTCGCGGAAAGAAACACAGCGGTACCTCGAGATACGAGTTTAATTCGTTCCGTGACCTTGAGGCGTGGGAAACGATGAGACGCTCGAGTCGCGGTAAACGGGTGGGTCGTGTGCAGCCGGCCGATCCGCGCGATGACTCCTGTCTCAACTGTTGCTCGTATTTCAAAGCAAAAATCGCTCGCTCGACGGCTCGTATCTCAGAAATCTCGTAGGTTAGGGCACTCGTATCTCGAGGTGCCACTGTAATGCATTTCTCAGCTGCCGAGCGAAGACACAGGGGCACTGGACGATCGAGAGAAGTGGGTTTTTCCACCTCATTTTTCGCCATCTCGTCACCAGGCCAGGCGGCGGGTGCGATGAGCCGGCGGGCAGCCCGGGTCAGCGGAAGCCAATGGCTCGTGGGCCGCCCGGCGCTCACCATCAGGCACAGAGCCGGCTGGCGGCCGGGGGCCCTGTTCCTGTGGGGGGAGGAGAGGCCGATCCCCCAGTGTGGGGGCGCTTTCCACAGCTCTGCCTGCGTTCATGATGTCTGTGTTAAACCCGGGACCCAGTGCTGGGTAAGGGGGGCTCCCTCTGCCCCGGGGCGGGGGTGGGGGGAGTCTCGGGGGAGGTTCTCGGACCGGCCTGGCCCAGCCCCGCCCTCAGCTGTGGGCCACGGGGAGGAGAGGGGCCTGCACCCCGCTCCCCCCCCACAGGCAGCTGGCCCGAGGCCGCCTCCTGGCTCCCCCCCTCCGGGCTCAGCGTGGGTGTCAGGGAAATCGTTAAGGCCCGGCGCCCCCACACCTGGGCGGGGTCCCCTGCTGTAGCTTTATGGCCCCAGGAGGCAGGTTTGACGCCGGGAACAGCCCTGCCAGCAGCTGCAGACGAGCCCACTGCCCAGACAGTAAAATGTAAAGAGGGCCCAGGCTGCCTTTGAAGTCTGCAAAAGGCATGACTTTGACCACTTCCTCCTTCCTCTTCAATTGGGGTCCCAGGTGTGCTCTCCCCGCCCCGCCCTCCCCCCACCCCCAATCAGGGCTGCAGGGCTCCGGCCGCTCTCCCAGGGCCCGGCCTCCTGTCCGGGACCTCGCTGTGCGGAGGCCGGGGAGTGCCCTCCACGGGCGGGAACAGCACGGGGACGGGGACGGGGCCCAGGACATGCACTCCACACATGCACACACACACGCGCACACGCACGCACGCAGCTGGGGCTCAAGGTGAAGGTGAAGGTGCAGGCCGCCCGCCCACACCACCCCCAGGTCTTCACTCTGCTTGGGGCCATGTCCCTTTCTTTTAAAATATGTTTATTGAGCTGAGACCGGTGTGGCTCAGTGGATAGAGCGTCGGCTTGCGGACTGAAAGGGTCCCAGGTTCGATTCCGGTCGGGGGCATGGACCTTGCTGGCGGGCACATCTCCACTGTGGGGCGTGCAGGAGGCGGCTGATCGATGTCTCTCTCATCGATGTTTCTGACTTTCTATCTCTCTCCCTTCCTCTCTGTGAAAAATCAATAAAAAAAAATATATTTAAATATGTTTATTGATGTCAGAGAGGGAGGGAGAGGGGAAGGGAAAGAGAGAAACATCCATGATGAGGATCATGGAGCGGCTGTCTCCTGCAGGCCCCACTTTGGGGACCGAGCCCGCAACCCGGGCCTGTGCCCTGATCGGGAATCGCACTCTGACCTCCTTGCTCCTCGGTCGACGCTCACCCACCCCTGAGCCACGCCGGCCGGGCCGGGCTGTCTTGCTTCTGTCAAAGGAACACGGAGGACACGAACCGAAGCTCCTGTGACCTCTTCTTCGCTTTTCCACACCCGACTTCCGTCTCTGATTCACGCTTCTCCTTGAGAAAAAAAAACAACCAAAAACGTAACTAATAAAGTTTATAAAAAAAAAAGAAGGAACTGGAGAATTTGGGTTGTTCTGTCGCTTTTGTTCAGTGTAGCGTGAACTGTCTCGGAGGTGTGCGCGTGCGTGTGTGTGTGTGTGTGTGTGTGTGTGCATGTACCTCACTGTGTGTGTGTGTGTTTGCATGTGCATACACGCTCCGGTCTGACCACAGCGCGGGTCTCCAGGAGACCTCGCAGGCCCAGGGCGGGCGTCTCCGGTGGAACACACAAGTGGGAAAAGGGCGAGAGGCTTCCCGATGATGCCGCCCTGCCCAGCTGGCCTCCGAGGGCGGCCTTGACTCGGCTAAGGACGTGCAGGCGGCGCGGAGCGCGGCGACCGTTGGGTGTGGAGTCTGAGCCGGAACGGGGACCGCCGTGAAAGGCCGCACAGAACTCGGGGCACAGACGGGGCCACGGCTTGCTCCGTGTCTCCCGAGAGCGGAGGACCAGACACCCCTCACCCCACTCCCTCACCCTGCAGGTCCTGGCGGTGCGTTACCATGCGCCCGGTCTCACGGCCTCAGACCCAGCCCCACCTCCTGGGCCCAGTCCCCAGGGGGAAAGCCGTCCAGGCCTCCTCCCTCTCTTCGGGGCGGTGGCCACGTGTCCCGGTGACCACTCACTCTCCTGTACCGGTCCCCGCCTGTGGACATGGACCCGTGGTCCGTGACAGCCCGTACACCGTGCGTGCTCCGCACCGTGCGGCTGGTGGCTGCGTGTGGGGCGGCCAGGGATGGTCCCCGACCGACCGACCGGCTGAAAGTCCGTGGGAGGCGCTGGCAGGTGGAGCATGGCACCCCACGGGCAGGCAGGCGGGCGGGCAGGGGGCAGAGGCCCAGACTCCAGCCTGACCTTCCGTCCGCCCCCTGATGGACATCGATGTTCCGATAACGTCGCCGGTAACGTGGAGCCCCCGACTCACCCAACACAGAACTCACCGGAGTGTCCCGGCTGCTGCGGTGGGGACCGCGTGGGCCGGGAACTGTCTTCTCGGAGACGCACGCGAGTTCTCCGCCGGAGAGGGTCAAGGTCCAGCCTCCCGCCCGCCTGCCCGCCCCAGGAGAGGCCGCTCCGGGAGCCTGCGTCCGGGGACACACCGTCAGGCCGCGTCAGTCATCGTGCCAAATTGCCGCCGCGGATTTTTAATTCCATCAGACTCTCCCCGGGGAGGGCGGCGGTGGCCCTTTGATCCCGCCGCTATGCTAATGCGGCAGCAGGAAGCACCCCGTGACCACCCCCGCTGCCCAGCCCCTTCCTCTCCCCTGATGGAGGCCGACTTGAAAGGGCGGCTCCCCGGCCTGTTTACCTCAGCTGTGTCCATGGGGGGGGTACGGGGGGACGGGCTGCGGGAACAGAGGTTCAGGGACCCCCGGTTCATGAGAAGCGCAGTTAGCGAAGACGGGGGGCTGTCAGGTTTCCCAGGGCCCGCAGGTCTGTCCGTCGTAAAGAGCCGGGCGGGGTGGGGCGGCGGGGGTGGGGGTGGGGCCGGCTTCACCCCCTTGATGGAACCGGGGACCACCCCTGCTGTCACCTTTCCTCCCACATCCTCTTCCCCTCACCCCTGACGTCTCTCTCATCTCGGATGTGACGGCCCCCCACCGCTGGCCCTGCCACCCAGGCCTCCAGGCAGTCAGGCCGGGCGGTGCTCAGGGCCCCGCTGGTTCATCCAGGGCAGAACGAGACCTCAGTCCCTCGGGGGTGGGGGGAAGAAGGGGGTCCTTGGCTTTGTCCCCTCTGCCGGCCTGTTCCGTGGGGATGGCTGACTGCCAGCCGCCGCCTCGCCGAGTTAGGGGACAGCCTGCCCCTAGCCCGCCAGGGCGAGGGACATGTCCTTATTTTACCGTCACTCATGCCCGCATGATGCCGGCTGACTTCATTGCAGCGTCAGTTGGGGTGCTTATTCTGCCCTGAAACTCCTCTGGGACCCCCTCTGCACCCCCTCCCTCTCCATTCCGGGAGCCGCTGATGGTCCCTGTGCCCACGCTCCCTTTTTCCAGAAGGTCCTGGCGCTAGGCCGGCAGCTGCAGCCTCAGGAGAGGGGCTCCTCTCACTGGTGACGCCCACCTAGGTCCCTCCACGTCCTGTTCGGCCCCATGCCCTCCCCGTCCGATGGGACCGGGTCTTTCCCAGCACCTCCGAGGGCACTGCCCCTGTAAGACGCCGCCCACGGCCCCCAGGCACCCGCCCCGGGCACCCCGCCAGCCCGTGGACCCCCCTGCCAGCCCCTGGGGTGGTGGTCTCCCCCAGGTGTGGCCACGCCACCAGGGGCTGGGGTGCCCCAAGGTTTCAGCTCAGCTGTCCCAGGTGACATTGTGCATTTGTCACCCGTGTACCTTCTTCGGTGAGGCGGCTGTTAGATCGTCGGCCCATTTTATTTTGCCTTTTATAAAATAAATATATTTTATTGATTTTTTGACAGAGAGGAAGGGAGAGGGATAGAGAGTCAGAAACATTGAGAGAGAGACATCCATCAGCTGCCTCCTACACATCTCCTACTGGGGATGTGCCCGCCACCAAGATACATGCCCTTGACCGGAATCCAACCTGGGACCTTTCAGTCCACAGGCCGATGCTCCATCCCCCGAGCCACACCGGTTTCAGCTGCGATCCCGTCTGAGTTAATTGTTCATGAAACAGTGCGAGGTCTGTGTGCACGGGGTTTTTTTTTTTTTTGTAGATTCCTTGGGCCGTGCTACGTCGAGGCATTGGCAGTGAAGTCGGTTTCGCTGCTCGGGGGGGTGCAGTACCGGCCGGGGTAGAGGGTGGGAGCACACCCCTGCCTCGCTTCCAATCTTAAAGGGAAAGCGTCCCGTGTCAGCCGCAGAGAGTGAGGCCAGCAGTGGCCTCTGGGTCCGTGGTCAGCACTCTTTCTGGGGTGCAGGGAGCTGCCCTCCGTCCCCGCTGGTGGGCAGAGAGACTGCCTGGACATGAGGGGGGAGAGCAGGCGGCCAAAGACCTTTTTCTTTTTTTAAAAAAATACATTTAAAAATATTTTTATTGATTTTCAGAGACAGAGGAAGGGAGTTGGGGGAGGGAGAGAGAGAAACGTTGATGAGAGAGCAGTGTCGGTCAGCGGCTGCCTGCACGGCCCCTCCTAGGGAGCAAGCCCACCCCCCGGCATGTGCCCTGACTGGGGGGTCGAACCAGTGACCTCTTGGTTCCTGGGCCAACATTCAAGCGCCGAGCACACATCCCCTTTCCTGATCCACAGACTCCCGTGGCCTGGGAATAGGTGGTTTCCACGGGCTGATTTTGAACATGGAACCAGCCCTGCATCTCTGGAATCTCCACTTGCCATGGCGAATTGCCGGATTCGGCTCGCTCACCTGTGGCTGAGGACTGCTGTGTCCCTGATTCTGAGAGAGTTATCTTTTGGTGGGGGGGTGCTGTGTGTCTCTGCCTTTGGTACCCGGTACCCCTAGCTCCATCATCTGAGGGGGGTGGGGTGCTCCCTCCCGCCTGTTTCCGGAAGGGATGGTGTGACATGCCATGTGCATGCTTCCATAAACGCCAGGCAACATTCTCCAGGTCAGGTGACAGCTCCCCAAGGACGCAGGGTGGAGGGGGGACTGGGGAGGGGCCTGGCCTTTCCTTGGAGCCTTCCCTGGAGCAAGGCCCCTTCAGAACCAGGGAGCGTGAAGGGGGGCAGCCACAGCCAGGCTGTCCCAGCACAGAGTTCAGAGCTGCGCCAAGCCTGCCCCGCCTTCCTGTCCCTCACCCTGTCCCCCCGTCCCAACCAGGTCTCCCTGCCCGGGGCTCCCTCATGTGCTGGTGGCAGCCCCGTGGGGCCAGGCCCTGAGAGCTGGTCAGCTGGACGGCCTCCCTCCCGGACCCCACACGACCGCCCACAGCCCTGGGGGCCGGGTGCCACCTGCTCACCTGGGAGCAAAGTGTCCCTTCAGCCTACCCGCGCCCCTGAATGAGGCCCCCTGGTTTTCACGGACGAGAGACACCTGGGCTTTGCTGTTGCCCTTTAAGGCCCACGTGATGCGGGTCCCCCTCCCATCAGGGCGCAGAGTCAGGACTGGCCACGCGCAGCACGCTGACCGCGGTGGAGAGAGGATGGCAGAGACGGTCAGGAGCTTCCCGGCGCCTCAGCCTAGCCCTCGGGCGAGCCCTCACGTGGCCTGTGCCGCTGAGTCCCCTGAAGGAGTGAGAGGACACGCGGTTTCTGGGAGACGGTGGCGGCGGGTCCCACCTGCTTCCTGCGAAGCCCACGCAGCAGCGTCCTGGGGCCCATGGGGGTCTGCGAGGCCCTTCTCCGAGGCTGCAGGTGTTTCTCCGCGACACGGCCCCCGGGGCGGGGAGGCCCAGAGCGCGTGCGAGTGAGGCCGCCGCTGGCTGTTTGCTTTTCTCAGTTTGCTGCCAGCTCCGCGGGGCTGCAGAGGAGGCTGCAGAGGAGGGATGGGGCAGAGGGGGGTCCCAGGGCCGGGCTGGAGGTCGGGGCCCTGCCGTCCGGGTCTGGGAGCCGCACAGCGAGGCTCTGTCTGAGGTGTGGGGGCGGGGCCGGAATGCACCGACGGGCCTGACCTGGGGGCGGGCTGCTGGACAAGGAGCCGCCGTTGGCACGGAGGAGGACCAGGCCCGCCATGGCCCTGTGAGCTGCTTCCGTGCCGGGCCTGGGATCGGTGGCCGCAGGACGGGCTGGTTTCGGTGGGGAAATGTCGCCATTGCGCCCTCTCACCACGGAAGCAGCCCCTCTGGGCGGGGGGCGCGGAGAGCAGGGCGCACACTGGCTGCCCGCGTGGCAGGAAGCAGGTGGTGCCTCCCCGGGCGGCGGCTCTCACAGGCCGTTCCTCAGGGCCCCGGGGGGCGGAGGTGGGGGGCCGTCACTGGAGACACCAGTCCGTCCGACCCGCTGTCCCTGGTCCGCTTCCTGGCGGCCGTCAGACGCCGCTGGTGACAGGCATGGGTGGGACACGGACTTCAAGCCAACGCACCCGCACGCACACATGAGCCCTCGTTTGCTTGGCTTTTCATGCAAGTGGCGATTATGGTTTTCCTACACACACACACATGCACACACGCATGCACGGGCACACACATAGGAACGCACACACGAGCTCTCCTTTGTTTGACTTTTCATGCAATTGGCAATTATGGCTTCACTACACACACATGCACGCACACACATGCACAGGCACACAGGTGCACCCACACACATATACGCACACACATGCATGGGCACATAGGCGCACCCACCCACATGCATGCATGGGCACACAGGTGCATCCACACACATGCACACACACATGCACAGGCATACAGGTGCACCCACACACATGCACGCACACACGCAGGCGCACACACCCTCGTTCGGAGTATTTCTCTGAGACCTGGTTTTGGTGAAGACTCCTGGGTCTTGCTAGAAGCAGGCGCTGTTTTATTTAGCTGCTGCCGTGGCTTCCAGAACGTTCTCCCGAGCAGGAGGCGTGAGCACGGGATGCGACGTTAGCGTCCGTGAACGTTATTTCTGAAACTCTGAGAGCCTCCATGATCTCCCCTCGCCCCGTTGTCCACTGTCCAGTTTGAGACTCGAAGCCTGTGGATTCATCGACCAGGAGAGCTGGGGGGACGTGTTAGCGTGTCCGTGGAGGCAGCCACACGTTTGCCAGTGAAATCCAAGAGCGGCCGAGTGGGGAGTCACTGACCGGCTTATTGCAGACCCAGCCCCTCAGCTGTCGGGGTGGAGGGTGGGGGAGCCCCTTGCAGTATGTTTATGTGATTCCACACACGTGACTCCTCAGGAGGGAAGATGCACAGGGTGTTGTTGAAAAAATCTGATTTTTAAGGAGGTCTGTGCCCCAAACCATGCTAACTAACATCAGGAAGTTGAACAGAGTGGGGAAGTCACAGGTGCAGGGGGAATTACGTGGGAGGGGCCACCGTCCTCAGAGTGTGTGTGCAGGAAAAAATGGCTGAAACACAACTTTTTAAAAAATATATATATTTTATTGATTTTTTACAGAGAGGAAGGGAGAGGGATAAAAGAGTTAGAAACATCGATGAGAGAGAGACATCCATCAGCCGCCTCCTGCACGCCCCTACTGGGGATGTGCCCGCAACCAAGGTCCATGCCCTTGACCAGAATCGAACCTGGGACCCTTCAGTCCGAAGGCCGACGCTCTATCCACTGGGCCACACAGGTTTCGGCTGAAACACAACTTTCACACCCAGAAGCCGCTCCTCTGCTTTGGGGCTGACCTTCTGTGACACCCAGGGGAGCCCGCTCCTCCCGGCCGCCTCAGAGCCCGCCTGGGGCCCGTGGTGCGTGGCTCCGGTCCCTCCTCCTCGGGGGCTGAGGGGGTCCTGGGACCGGTGGGTGGGGACCCTGTGTGGAGGCTGAGGTGCCGCCCGGCGTTGGCTGACTTTGGGCCCAGCTCTGCCGGCCGGACTGCGAGCTGCGGGGTCTCCTGGTCCAGTTCCTGTTGTGCCGTCACCTTCACGGTCTCCCCTCTCCCCCAGCAGACCTCGCTAAGCCCACCAATCCCTCCTCCCCCAACCCCCCACCCAGCCCCAAACATGCACGTGTGCAGAGCACGCTGTCCCTTATAGGAGGAGTGTGTGAGCGTGGGTGGCAGAGGGAAGAGGTCTGTCTTCCTGCACCGCGCCTTCTCCGCGTCCTGTGGCAACAGCTGGGTGTCCAGGAGACAAGTCCCAGCTCCAGGCCCACGCCCTCGGGAGCTGCGGCTGAGAGGGAGGCCCCGCCTGCAGGCTGCTGAGCCAGGGGGCACCCTCCCTGCCGATCAGAGACTGGACAGTTCCTGCATGTCCCGCCTGCCTGTGTCCCCTGACGTCCTGTGTCCAGGCCCTCCCGTGTCTGGGCTGTGCAGGCCGTGGCGCCTGGCCGTCCTCACAGTGGTGGGTCAGGCTGCAGCATGCATGGGCCTCACTCCCATGGGCCTCCTCCTCCTCCTCGGTTTCTCCTCAGCCAGAGGAGGCGGTGGGCACAGAGCCGGGAATCGCTTCTCACAGAGTGCCAGCCCTCCCTCCGCCTCCTGCTCTCGTCCCTGTCCCGCTGGTGCTGAGGCAGGCTCCCGGCTCCTCCCTCCCCGCCTGCAGCTGCTGCAGGAGCCCAGCCCGGCCCTGTCTGTCCCTCTCCCGGCCCCTCCCCCGGGGCCCGGGCTGGCTGGCTTCTGCTGGGCCTGCCTCTGCCTCCCCTGTCCGGCCGCCAGCTGTCCCGGGCGATGCCCGCTGGCTGCGGTGGGCACGGGGTTTCTACGGGGAGCCCACAGGGTCCCACGGACTCTCCGGGTCTGAAGGCCTTCCCCAGCCCTCTTCCTGTCAGCGCTCTCTTTTCCCGTTGGTTCCCGAAGACACGGGCATTCTGTCTCACACAGCGTCTGCCCGGTGCCATGCCCACACCCGCCTGTGACCTCTGCCCTCCCCTCCTTCCTCCAGACCCACACTCGGAAATGGCCCACCAGCCGGGCCGCCCGTCTCAGCCTCCCTCCCATGGCTCTTGGAAGCAGGCGTTTGTCTGTCTGGTCCCCACGGTCATCAGCAGTCCAGTCCACTCTTGCCCAGCCTGTGTGGCTCAGGGGATGAGCGTCGACCTATGAACCAAGAGGTCGCTGGTTCGATTCCTGATCAGGGCACATGCCCAAGTTGTGGGCTTGATCCCCAGGCCGGGGGAGGGGAGGCATGCAGGAGGCAGCCATCAACCAATGGTGTTCTCTCTTGTCGAAGTCCCTATCTATCCCTCTCTCTAAAAACCATTAAAACGTATTAAAGAAAAAAGTCAGCTCTCCGTAGCTGCTCTCTCGTTGTGGCTCTAGAATCGGGTGCACACACATGCGCTGCGGGCTGCCGGCCTGGGGGAGGGGGCGGCTGGGTGCTCACACGGTCACACACAGGCAGACAGCGCTCCCGGCTCCCTGGAGGACTCGGCGCAGAGACCCCAATGCATAGGAAGAAGCCGAGCCGCCCACCGGCGCCCTGCCAGCACAGCCAGCACGTCAGCCTTGAACTCCGAAGACGCCACGGCCCAGTTCCCAGGAGAAACCTCACATCGTTCGCTCACTCATGCGGACACTCGGCCTGTTTGTTTCCAATGTGTGAGGCCGTCACGGAGCCAGGCCCTGTCCCGTGTGACGAAGCCACTGGCTCCCACGGCCACGGCCACAGGCAGCGAGGTGGGCTTGGGCTTGAAATGCCTCCTTCCTGTTGGGCATGAAGCTCCAGCCGGCAAAGGCCACACCTCCCGCCCGCCCGTCTGCCCCCGGGGACAGCTGTCCCTGCTCATACCACGGCTCTCGGCTGCTGGGGTGGTTCAGCCTCTACAGGGTTGGGCCGCTGTCCTGGGAAAAAGACTAAAAAACAAACAAACAAGTCTTCATTCTTTTCTTTTTATTCTTCCCTTTTTTATTGTTTAAAGTATTACACATAGTAGTACATATGTCTCCTTTTTTCTCCCCATTGCCCTCCCCCCGGCCTTCCCCACCCCCCAGTACATGCTCTCACCTGCCCTCCTCCCCCCACGTCCTGTATCCACTGGCTATGCTTACACACATGCACACAAGTCCTTAGGCTGATCTCTTACAGCCCCCCACCCCACCCTCGCAGCCTCCCGCCTTCCCGCTGTGGTGTGACAGTCTGATCACTGCTTCTTGGCCTCTGGATCTGTCCTGTGCCCCCCCGATTCTTTCATTATTTCCCCCGAACCTCAGAGGCCCCAACAGCCAGGGCCTGTGACCATGGTCAGTGCTGCAGAGTCTGAAGGGCTGCCAAGACCGGTGTGGCTCAGTGGATAGAGCATCAGTCTGCGGACTGAAGGGTCCCAGGTTCGATTCCGGTCGGGGGCATGTACCTTGGTGGCGGGCACATCTCCAGTGTGGGGCGTGCAGGAGGCGGCTGATCGATGTCTCTCTCTCTCATCGATGTTTCTGACTTTCTATCCCTCTCCCTTCCTCTCTGTAAAATATCAATAAAATATATTAAAAAACAACAACAACAAAAAACCTGTAAGCTTCATTGGGGTTCTTTCTGGGGGAGGGGGGGCGGCGACCAACAAACCATGTGCTGACGGGAGCGGGTTGCTGTTTAGGACTATCATTACCTGTTCAGTCCGGGGCTCCCAGGGCTGAGTTAGGTCTGCTGAGCGGCGTGGACGGAAGCTCGCCCACCAACGTGGCTCCGTGGCTGAGCGAGGACCTAGGAACCAGGAGGCCGGGCACAGGCCCTGGTTTCCGGCTCCATCCCCAGTGGGGGGCGTGCAGACAGCAGCCCATCCATGATTCCCTCTCCTCACTGAGGCTTCTGTCTCTCGCTCCCTCTCCCTTCCTCTCCGATAGCAATAAAAAAGTAAAAAGAAGGAGAATCAGGGAGGAGAACACAGCTGTGAACAGGGGTGGTGCTTGGGTTTCTATTTACACACACACACGCACACACACACGTGTAACATTCTAGGTAGAGCACAGACCACGTCGGGAAAGAAATGTTTTTCTTTGGAAGAGAAGGAGCTGAGAGCTGAGCCCGGGGGGCTGCCGGCAGCGGTGGGAGGGAGAGCCCCCCTCTCTGGGATGGAGGGTGTGTGCATGGGATGTCTTGCAAAGTGCTCCCTATTTGGGGAGCCCCCCTATTTTGTGGGGGGCCAGTGGCCTCTTTCTTTTCTCTCCTGGCTGGGCTTCCCAAGGGGGGAGATCTCGGGGAGAAACAGCTGGGAGCACCCCGCCCTGCCCCTCCCGGGAAGCGCCCCACCATCACCCGGGCAGCAGCGTCCCTTCCAGCGGGGCCAGGCAGCTTCGCGGAGCGGGTCACCCACCGGGGCCTGCCCTGAAAGCCAAGTGGCGGCTCTTGGCCTGGGGACCAGGGAGCCGGGCTGCAGGGAGAGGCCAGAGGAAGAGACTGGGAGGGGTGAGGCCGGCCAGCCCAGCTCAGCCCCAGTCTGGGAGCCTGCGCCCCGAGCCCCGAGCTCCAGGCTCACACCGGAGCGCAACGGTCCCCTTGCGCGTTGGAGACGGAACCGCCTCTGCCCAGGACTGTGTCCTTTTGGCCGCGGCCCCTCCTGCGCCTGGAGCCGAACCAAAGCCAGGCCCCGCGCGTGGAGCGGCCTGGGGACCTGCAGCGCCCTCGGGCTCCTGGGGACTCGGGGAAACCGACCCCCGACTCTCAGCGCCCAGTGAGCGCGGGCCTGGGGGCCGGAGCCTCTTTGCCTGGGGATCCCCCCCCTCCGACGTCCTCCTCCTTCTCACCGCAGGTGCGGGCTCGGGGGTGCGCACCCCGGAGATGACACTCAGCCGTGTATTCCCTCGGGAGAGACTCACGCACAGGCCGGGAAGCCGGTGGAAGGGCTCAGGGCGGCGTTGGTTCCGCCTGGAGCGCGCGGGGCCCAGCCGGCGGGGAGGGTTCACGCTGGTGCAGCTCCAGTCCTGCCCGCAGAGCCCGTTCCCCGGGCGCGGGCTGTTCTGCGTGGGGTGCCTCGCCGGATGCACAGCTTTTCCCCGGGGGCGCACGGAGGCCGGGACCCCACGCGGGTGGGAACGGTGGTCCGGGCGGCGCTCACCTCCCCGCCTCTCCTCCTCCTGCGTCCCCCGTCCCCTCCGAGGCGCCCTTTCTGGGGGGGAAATGAGTGTGGAGCCCCCCTAATCCCCATCAGCTTCCTGCCCATTGTCACCTTTCCGCCCTCCGCCAGGCGGAGGTTCTCACCAAAAGGCCATAAACCCGGGCGCAGCCTGAGCCCCGGCGGCGGCGCAGAGACCCACCCCGAGCCCCACCCGAGCCCCGCTCTGCCCTCCGGGGAGCCCCGGGCTCGCCCCCACCTTCTCCCCCAAACCCGAGAGCCGACGACAGAAGCCGGGGACACTCGGGTCCCCTGCGGCGCGCTGCCCGGTCCGCCGAACCCCGCTCTCCAGGGAGCGCGCGCGTCCCCAAGGGTCCGAGGTGCGTCTGCCTCCCGCGCGCTGCGCCCACGCGGGCGGGGGGCTCCCCTCCCGGGCAGGCGAGGCCGAGGGACGCGGCACCGGGTGGGCGACCCAGGTCCCAGCCCCCGGGGCGCGCGGGGAGACCACACGCGCGGCTCCATGGAGCGCTGCGCCTTGGCCGGCGCTGGAGACGGCTCCGCCCGCCCGGGCCCCGGGGGGGGCGTGCGCGGCTCCCGGGGGGTCCTCCAGGCTCCCGGCTCCCCCCGGGCCCCGCGGGGGGCTGTGCGCGCTGCCCCGGGGTCGCTCCAGGCTCCGCCCGGGCCCCGCGGGGGGCTGTGCGCGCTGCCCGGGGGTCGCTCCAGGTTGCAGGCCCCACCCGGGCCCCGCGGGGGGCTGTGCGCGCTGCCCGGGGGTCGCTCCAGGCGCAGGTGGCTCGGGGGTGCGCTCCCCGCGGGGCGCACCTGCGCGCTGCGCTCTGGATGCGCTTGGCGAGCGAGCGGGCGGCCAGGGCGCGCGGGAGGTGGGCGCATCGTGGGCGGCCGGGCGGGCGGGCGGCCGGCAGCCCCTCGGGGGCCGTGGGACCCGGACGAGCCCGGCCTCCGGCTCCTCCCACCGCCCAGCGCCGCCTCCGGCCGCCGCTTTGATGGAGGCGCAAACAGGTGGGCGGGGGCGGGGGTGCGCGCCGCGGGCGAGGGGGGCTCCGCTTCCTGGAACCGGCGCGCGGGGAGCCCATTGTTGCCCGCTGGCCCCGGGGCCCCCGGGTTGGGTCTGAAGTGGCCGCGCGCAGCCAATGGGCGGCCGCCCGGGCGCTTGAAAGGGCGCGCCGCGCCGCTCGCGCTATTTAGGGGGCCACCGCCGCCGCTGCCCGAGCCCGCGCTGGTCCCCAACCGGAGGCAGAGGTCAAGGGGAACCCCCTCCGCGCCCCCCGCTCCGTTCCCTCTGCGCCCCCTCTCCACCTCCCCCATCCCCACCTCCCCCGCTCCCCAACCCGGGCGCCCTCGCGGGCCTGGGCCGGGTGGTGGTGGTGGTGGGGGGGTCCCCCTCTTCTCCAAGGCGCGGCGAGCAGCGGGGTGAAGGTGGCTCTGGGGTAGCCAGTGAGCGGGGCGCGCGGGGGGCCGCGGCGGTGCGGGAGGATGAGCGCCCCGGGCGCCGCCGAGGGCGCGGGGAAGGGCGCGCAGCACCGCCTGGACCACCTGCTGAGCGCCGTGGAGAGCGAGCTGCAGGCGGGCAGCGAGAAGGGCGACCCCACGGAGCGCGAGCTGCGCGTGGGCCTGGAGGAGAGCGAGCTGTGGCTGCGCTTCAAGGAGCTCACCAACGAGATGATCGTCACCAAGAACGGCAGGTGGGAGGCGCGGGGAAAGGGGGCGGCTCGGCCCCGGCCTGCGCCCCTAAAGTCCGGCTAAACTGTCTTGGGCGCGCTCTGCTCCGTCCTCCGGAGCTGGAGCGGGGAGGGACCCGCCTCGGGCTCTGGTCTCTGGGGCTCCATTCGCCGAGGGGTGGGGAAAGAGGGCTCCTTGGAGGAGTCCAGGGCGCGCTGGCTGCGCCTCTCCTACTCCTGTCCCCGCGCGCCCACTCCCCAGGCTGGAGAGGTGGAGGCGGCCTGGGCCCCCGGGGATCTGGGGATCTGGGGGGTCTGGGGATGTGGAAGTTCCCCAAGGGGCTCCCCTTGGCCCAGCCACGTCAGGTGCCGGCCCCCCTCCACCCTCCGCCCACCGTGTCCCAGGGCCCCAGCTCCCCGCCGCGCCCCTCCCGTTCCAGGCGCATGTTCCCGGTGCTGAAGGTGAGCGTGTCGGGCCTGGACCCCAACGCCATGTACTCGTTCCTGCTGGACTTCGTGGCGGCCGACGGGCACCGCTGGAAGTACGTGAACGGCGAGTGGGTGCCGGGCGGCAAGCCGGAGCCGCAGGCGCCCAGCTGCGTCTACATCCACCCCGACTCGCCCAACTTCGGGGCGCACTGGATGAAGGCGCCCGTGTCCTTCAGCAAGGTCAAGCTCACCAACAAGCTCAACGGCGGCGGCCAGGTGGGTGCTGGGTGAGGGGGCGCCGCGGGGGGCCGGAGCCCTGGGGCTGCGCCTTCTCCACGGAACCCCTGAGGGGCCAGCTGGCGGGGAGGCCCCTGAGGCCCTGGAGAGGCTGCAGCCCCCCCCCACCCTAACCCTGACCCCCTCAGTGAAGCCGTCCATGCTAGTGTGTGTGTGGGGGGGGAGTCACAGCAGGACCTGGGGGACGCAGAGGGCGCAGGCTAAACCGAGGCGGGCAGGTCTCAGGTGGGGGGCTGGGGCTGGTAGCGCCCCACTTCTTAGGGCAGCGGTTCTCAACCTGTGGGTGGCGACCCCTTTGGGGGTCGAACGCCCCTTTCACAGGGGTCGCCTAAGACCAGCGGAAAACACCTATTTCCCATGGTCTTAGGCACCAACACACCGCTCCTCGGTGTCGCAACGTGTAGCCATGTCGTTTACTGTTGTCCTAGGAAGACTGTTGCCCATGCGACACCACGATTCAAGACAACATTTCATTTATTTGTCATTAGAAGTAAATATTTCACAATATACAATTACATATTGTTTTTGTGATGAATCCCTATGCTTTAATGATGTTCCATGTGTAACAACGAAAATACATCCTGCCTATCAGATATTTACATGACAGTTCATCACAGTAGCAAGATGACGGCGATGAAGTAGCCACGGAAATAATTTTATGGTTGGGGGTCACCACCCCATGAGGAGCTGTCTTAAAGGGTCGGGGCCTTAGGAAGGTTGAGAACCACTGTCTTAGGAGCAGAGCAAACACCTCCCTGGGGTGAGCGGCCACTGCAGAGGGGAGAGGCAGCAGCGCCTGGAGCAGACCCGGGAATGCGTCCTTGCAAAGGGCTGGACCGGACCGGACTGTCCCCGCAGCCCGCGAGGCCGGCAGGCCCCCCTGGGTCTTGGCGCTGACGGTGGCCGGAGATGGGAGGCCGGGGGCCGGGGGCTGTCTCCCGGTGCCCGTGGGCTGTGGTTTGCCCGGTCGCCGCTGGCATCCCCTCCTCCTGGCCCCGGGCCGCCCGGAGGGGCGCTGGCCAGCAGCAGGGAGGCGGCCCTCGGAGCCGCCGGAGGTTGGGGGGTCGGTTGGCATGGGGTGCCTCCTCCACAGCAGGGCCGGGGTGCTGGGATGCGTCTTCACCCCCGCGTCTGTGTCCCCCCAGATCATGCTCAATTCCTTGCATAAGTACGAGCCTCGAATCCACATTGTGAGGGTGGGGGGCCCCCAGCGCATGATCACCAGCCACTGCTTCCCCGAGACGCAGTTCATCGCCGTGACGGCCTACCAGAACGAGGAGGTGAGGCCTGGAGGGAGGGCAGGCAGGGGGGAGGGGGGAGAGGGCCCTGCTTGCAGGCAGAGTCCCGGAGGGGGGTCGGCCAGCATGACTCGTGAGCCTCAGACCCCACACCAGCTGCTAGCGCCTTTACAAAAAGCGTGGGGTTATTTCCGTCACCAAGTGACTTTTTATTTTTATTTTATTTTTTAAAAATATATATTTTATTGATTTTTACAGAGAGGAAGGGAGAGGGATAGAGAATTAGAAACATCGATGAGAGAGAGAGACATCGATCAGCCGCCTCCTGTACGCCCCCCACTGGGGATGCACCCTCAACCAAGGTACATGCCCTTGACCGGAATCGAACCTGGGACCCCTCAGTCCGCGCAGGCCAACGCTCCATTCACTGAGCCACACCGGTTTCGGCGACTTTTTGTTTTTAAAATATATCTTTGTTGTTGATAGTCTGACAGATAGTGCCCAGGCCCCTCCCTGCCCCCGGTCTTCGCCCCGCTCTGGCCCGTGCCCAGGGGCTGGGCATACAAGTCAGTTCCTCGGTCTCTCTCTTCCTGCCCCCCAGCCCCCCCACATCGAGGCATGCTGTCTGCTCCGCGCTCCACCCCTCCGCTTCGGGTCCTGTTTTGTGGGCCCCTTCCTCTTGCCCATGAGAGTCCACCAATAAGCGAGGTCTCGTGACACAGGCCGTCCTCACTTTTCAAACGATTTCCCGAATCGCTGAACCGGGGGGCGGGGAGGAGGGAGTTTCAATGAGTCCTCACACGAGCGTGTCCGCCGTCCCTGTGAAAGCGGTAAAGCAGAGGCCGTACTAGCGCCACCGGGAACCGTGTGTTTAGGGAAAAGCCTGAGGCTTCCTTCACCGGCCGGGGGCGGCTCCTGGACTCTCCCCGAAAGGGGCCCCGTCCCGCTGGGTGGCGGGTGCTATGGGTGCGGTGCCACCACCCAGCAGGCCGGGCGGAGCCGAGTCCCCCCACCGCCGCTGGAGCCAGCAGGTCACCATTTCCCCAGGCGGCTAGGGTTCAAGCTCTGCGTGTTGGTTTATGCACAGGAAGTTGTCAGTGGGAGGCCGTTTCTTGTGAATTCCACTCGAAAACCGGCCGTGAGGAACTTCCCATAATCGCGCTATTCTTTTTTTATTTTTAATGTACAGCGGTGCCTCGAGATACGAGTTTAATTCGTTCCATCACCTTGAGGCGTGGGAAACGATGAGACGCTCGCGTCGCGGTAAACGGGTGGGTTGTGTGCAGCCGGCCGATCCGCGCGATGACTCCTATCTCAACTGTGGCTCGTATTTCAAAGCAAAAATCGCTCGCTCGACGGCTCGTATCTCAAAAATCTCGTAGGTTAGGGCACTCGTCTCTCTAGGTACCACTGTATTTGTATGGATGTCAGAGAGGCTGCGAGAGGGAGAGAGAGAGAGAGAGACATCCACGAGGAGAGAGAATCGTGGATCGGCTGCCTCCTGCAGGCCTCACGTTGGGGATGGAGCCCGCACCCCGGGCCTGGGCCCTGACGGGGAGTCGAACTGTGACCTCCTGGTTCCTAGGTCGGTGTCAGGCCCACGCCGGGCCACGGTTCTGTGTGAAACGGTGCCGTCCCCCTGCCCCTGCGCCCCCCCACGCCCCCCAGAAAAGTACCGGACGGGAGTCGGGTCACGTTAGCGTGTTGAACCGGATGCGGCCGCCACCCCGGCTCTCGGTGCCGGTAAACCTCGGCCGCCATCACGGACGAGGCCCTGCGACGTCCTGTTTTCCAGATCACGGCTCTCAAAATCAAGTACAACCCCTTCGCCAAAGCCTTCCTGGACGCCAAGGAGAGGTGAGCGGGCGGGGTCCAGGCGCTGGGGGCAGGAAGACGCCCGTGGCTTCGAGCACCGCCCCCCGTGTCCCCCTCTCTGACGCGCGATGCGCTGTTTGGACAGAAGTGACCACAAGGATGCGATGGAGGACGCCGGGGACGGCCAGCAGCCCGGGTTCTCCCAATGTACGGTTCGTGCGCTCTGCTGGGGGAGCAGACCCTCTGGCGGTGGGGAGGGAGGGGGGAGGCCCAGGGCCCCGTGGTGCCGCCTGCCCGGCCCGGCTCCCCTCTGGGCCGTGAACCTCTGCTCCCCCCGGGGGGCTGGGGCCTCGCCTGCCCGCCGGGACCTTCCAGGGAGGAGGGCTGGCCGGGGTTCCTGCCTCTCTCCATGGCCCCAGGTGGCCCCCACTGCCAGGCGGGCCGGGCCCTCAGAGCTGGGGGTGATCGGAGTCTGGGTGTGGCGGGGGGAACCGGCTTTTGGCGCCCGTCCCTCGGGTGGTCAGCGTTTTCGTTGCCGAGAACCGCAGGCCTCCGAGGAGCGAGGCTGGGGAGGAACGTCGCTTCTCCCTCAGCGGCCCCAGGAGGGCAGGGTGACTAACGCGCTGGTTTGGGGGAGACGGGCTGCTGGGGCCGTGGGCTCCTGGTCCAGCTCCCCCCGGAGCCGAGCAGAGGGAGGCGGGTCTGCTGGGCCGGAGGGCGAGCAGCTGGTCTCGTCCCGCCAGGCGGGGAGGGTAAAGGGCTGCACCTGGGGGAGAGGCAGTGCTTGCTGGTCCTCAGAAAGCGGGAGCAGCCAGCACGCTCCCCACAGGCTCCCCCCACGCAGCCCCTGCACCCCTTCCCTGGGCCTTCCCAAAGCAGCATGTACTGGCTCCTGGGAAGGGGACACATGAGGGGGCACGTGACCGGCCCACCTGAAGGCTGTGTGGCCCGGGCCGGGCAGGTGGCGCCGGGAAGGAGCTGGTTGGCTGAAGGGGCTGCTTTGGGGCGGGGCTGGGTGGGCAGGTGCCCTGGGGCGGCCCACCTGAGGCCAGGAGACCAGGCCCAGCCCCTGACCGGAGAGCCTGGCAGGGATGTGGGGGTTGAGGGGGGGAAGCAGTGTGGGGGCGGTGCTCTGACTGACAGGTCCAGCGGGAGGATGAGCCTGAAACAAGAAAACCAGCAGAAAACGGGGTCTCCCCCACCCCCATGAGGACAGGGGCTCCCCTGGGTGAGGGGACGCAGGGCTGCTGCCTGTCTGGCTCGAGCTGGCGGTTGCGTTTGCTTCAGGCTCAGCAGCGAGGCGCCGGGCGCCGGGCCGGGGTGTGTGAGGGACCAGGGCCGGGGGTCTGGAACCTGGGTTCGAGGGGCCTCGGACAGCGCCGTGGCCAGGAGGCCCCACGTGGCCGGACGCCCGGGGCCCCTTCTCGGCTCCCAGGACAAGGCCCGTCCCTGTGGGCTCTGCCGGCCCCGGGACGGGGGACGGAGGAGGAGGACGGAGGACAGTGACCCGACGCCAGCGACCAGCCTTCTGTCCTCACAGCAGGGGGCTGGCTGCTCCCCGGCACCAGCGCGCTGTGCCCCCCCGGCCGCCCCGCACCCCCAGTTCGGAGGCCCCCTGTCGCTGCCCCCCCACGCACGGCTGCGAGCGGTACCCCGCCCTGAGGAGCCACCGGCCGGCGCCCTACCCCAGCCCCTACGCCCATCGCAACAGCTCTCCCAGTAAGTGGGGGCCGGGCGGAGGGGGACGGGGGTGGGGGGTGGGGGCAGGAAGGCCACTGCTAGGGAGGCATCAGCAGGGCCCAGAGGAGGAGAGAACTCTCCCGCATGCACCCCAGGCCAGGCCCGCGGTGGTGAAGGGACCTCCATTCCCATCCTTGGCCCGGAGCCCGGCTGTCCCACCCCCCCCCCCCAAACCCCCCCCCCCCACCCCAAACTCACCCCCCCCCTGCGCCCCTCCAGCGCCCAGGCCCAGAGGTCTCAGCCTCCCCAGGGGTGTGGGTCGGCCAGCACAGCAGCCCTGCTTGCTGAGAGCCCCTGTTTGTCGGAGGATGGGATCCCTGTCCCCGCAGCCTGGGGTGGCCCATGCAAGTGTGAGCACCCAGACCCCCAGGCTGGGGGGCCCCTTCCCGTCGCTCTGCCACCGCCCCCAGCTCCGTGCTGTCTGCACAAGGAGCAGCCGCTGAGCAACGCGCTCACAGCCACGGCCATGGGAAGGGAGGGCCTCCTGGGAAGAGGGGGTCGCAGGGGCCAGCTCCCCCCGAGGCTGGGCCGGGCAGAAGGTCCACTCTAACCTCCCAGAGCCCCGGGTTCCCAGCCCTCCGCTCTGAAGGGAGGTTTGGGGGGCAGGCAGGGGACAGGGGCGCAGTTTCACGTTCCTCAGGCGAGGGACGGGCGGAGGCGAAGCCTGGTTAGTGGATGCACCTGCAATGCCAGGCAGGGGCACGCACAGGGCACAGCCGGCCCTGGGGCAGAGCCCCCTGCACGCACAGCTGCTCCAGGGCCTCGCTCAGGCTCAGCGCGCTCCTAGCCTCGCCCGCACCCGGGAGCCTCGCCCACAGGAAGGGCTGGGGCGCAGGCCCACAGGGGTGCCCGTCCACAGGGGAGCGCAGGCCCGTTTGGGGCTGGGGGCTGCGTCCCGGGGGGATGTACACTGCGCCTGTGGCCCTTGGAGACCCGCTGACCGCCACGCTCCCTCTCCCCGCAGGCTATGCCGACTCCTCGCCCGCCTGCGTGCCCATGCTCCAGCCCCACGACAACTGGCCGGGCCTCGGGGTGCCCACCCACCCGGGCGTGCTGCCTGTGAGCGCTGCCTCCGGCCCACCAGCGGGCGCCAGGTAAGGTGGGCGCAGGAACGGTGCGGCTGTCCGGGGCCCCGTGCTGGCTGCGTGCGGCGTCCACTCGCGGCCTTGCTTCTGCCCTGGACCTGGGAGCGGGGTGTGTGCAGGGGTCTCAGGTCTCACGGTGGTGGCTGGCGTTCTGCTCCCCCCGGCCTGGGCCCGGGTGTGGGGCGGGGCCTCGGCAAGAGGAAGGAAGCAGGGGCCTGTGGCGGGCAGCGCTGAGACCCAGCCTGGCTCCCTACGTCCAGGACACAGCGTCCCTGTCTCGGCCCGACCTCACGGGGCTGCGGGGTCATAGGTACATTTTTAAAAAAGGATCAGACGTTTCTCAGGCGCACTGACGTCCGGTGTCGTGTCGGAGTCGGGCGCACGGCCCAGCAGGCCGTTACAGGGCCGGTGCAGAGCCCGCCGATGGGACTTCCCGCGGGGCACCGTGCGGGGGTCGTGGACGATACTCCTCACGGGGGGCTGGACCCCTGGGCTGTTCCTCCAGCAGCGGTTCTCAACCTGTGGGTCGCGAACAGCTCGCAGGGTCTCCTAAGACCATCAGAAAACACAGAGATTTACATGAAGACTCATAACAGTAGCAAATGACAGTGATGAAGTAGCGACAAAAATAATGTTATGGTTGGGGGTCACGACCATATCAAGAACTGTATTAAAGGGTCGCGGCCTGAGGAAGGTTGAGAACCACGGCTCCACTGCCCACGCGGAGTTAATAGGAGGTGAATTTTTGAAGCAACGTCTCTATAGAGCGACCTTGGCAGGCGCTGGTGACTTAAGGACGCACATCGGCTGGCCTTTCTGGAGGGGGAGAGTCAGAGCCTGAGCCTGCACGTGGTCACTGGCGAAGGAGGGGCCTCCCGGGGTTACCCCGAGAGTTAGGCCGGAGGGGGCGGGCTCGGGCGCCCAGCGGGTCGGTGCCGGGTTGCGTTTCCCCGTTGGTTCTTACAGTCAAAGCGGACGGCGCTGGAAGGAGGTCCATTTCCCGACGAGAGGGGACCGGTGCGGAGGCAGGACAGGCCCGGGTGGGGGGCTCCCCTCGGGGCGGGTCTGTGGGCACCACCCCGACCTCCACGGCAGTGCAGGGCAGTGTGTAACAGAACCCCGAGTCTTGGTGCTTTTTGCCCGGGAAACGGTGCCCCTGTAATCAGACTTGAATTGTCTACACACCAGCCGTCGGTCAAGGGCTGGAGGTCCCTGCCACACCCGCCTGCTGAGGGGGGGACCCCGGCTTACAAACGGGGTGCTGGCCGCCGGAGCCCCTGAGGTCTCGGCCCTGCCCGGTCCTCCCGACAGCTCGGAGCCGCAGTCCTCTGCGCTGGGACCTGGGTGTCCGGCGCCTCTGACCCGGGCTTGTTGAAAGTTCAAGTCCCCTGAGTCACGGGCGGGTGGGCGTGGTGGACACAGCCCCGCCCAGCACAGCCTCCTTCGTCGGTCTGTCTGTAGATGGGCTCTGCAGAGAAGGATGTTTTTTTTGTTTTATTTAAATATATTTTATTGATTTTTCACAGAGGAAGGGAGAGGGATAGAGAGCTAGAAACATCGATTAGAGAGAAACATTGATCAGCTGCCTCCTGCACGCTCCCTACCGGGGATGTGCCCGCCACCAAGATACATGCCTATGACCGGCATCGAACCTGGGACCTTTCAGTCCGCAGGCCGACGCTCTATCCACTGAGCCACACCGGTTTCGGCGAGAAAGACGTTTTTAACAACCATTTCGGCCCCGGCTGGTCTGGCTCAGTGGATAGTGTCGGCCTGCAGACGGACGGGTCCTGGGTTCAGTGATGGTCTAGGGCACCTGCCCGGGCTGTGGGGGGATCCCCAGGCCCCTTCCTCTCTGCTGTGCCAGGTGCCCGGGAGGCCGGCCCAGCTGTCTAAGCTCAACGTGCCGGGCCGGGCGCCTGGTGGGAGGGGCGGGGGGGAGCTCGGAGGGACGGGTCCGCCGGCCCGGGTTCTCGGGGTGTTGTCTCCATCCCGAGCGTCCCTGGGTGGGGGAGTCGCACAGATGTCTCGGGAAGCACACCCTCGGACCTGGGGTTCCGTCCATCTGGGGGGTCCTGGGTTCCTGAGTCCTGGAGTCTCTGGGAGCCGCGTGTATGCCCAGGCCCTGCGGCCAGCTTCCTGGGGGCTCTCGGGGCCGACGGGGTGACGCTGACACACGCCCCTCCAAGGGTCTCA
The DNA here is from genome assembly GCA_011751065.1 of Lasiurus cinereus. Taxonomy (NCBI): domain Eukaryota; kingdom Metazoa; phylum Chordata; class Mammalia; order Chiroptera; family Vespertilionidae; genus Lasiurus; species Lasiurus cinereus. The sequence goes on from JAAGEH010000430.1 coordinate 27,850, forward strand.
CGTGGGGACTGCAGGCGGCGAGGCCGGGTGCCCGGGGGTCTCGGGCGCTGGGTTTGGGGGCCCCTCCTGTGCCGGGCCTCCCCTGACGGCGTGTCTCCCCTGCAGCCAGTACCCCGGCCTGTGGCCCGTGAGCAGCGGTGCCGGCCCGTCGGGAGCTCAGCCGGCTGCCATGCCCGGCGGGCTGGGGGCCCCGTTCTTCCGGGGACCCTCCCCCCACCCTGCCTCCGCCCTGGGGCCCGCCGGCCCGGCCTCCTCCTCCTCCTCCTCGGGGTCTCCGCTGTACGACGGGGCGGCCGCCGCCCCCCCAGACGCGCCCGACAGCCAGTACGACACCTCGGCCCTGGCCTGTCTCATCGCCTCCTGGACGCCCGCCTCACCGCCCTCCATGTGAGCGCCCCACCCTGGCTTCCGGCTGCAGCGACGCCTTCGCTGGGGCTGCCCGCCCGCCCGCCCACCCGCCCGGTCGGTGGATCGCGGCCCGCGGTCAGCAAACTCCTTCGCCCGCTGAGCCAGAGACGTCAACGGGACGGCGAGCGACCGGCGTTCCTTCGGAGAGCCAGGCTTTTTAAACTCAAACTTCTCCTAACGCCACGTCTTCAACACAGACGCGCCCCCGGGCCGTGGTCTTTTGTGGGAGAGCCACCCCCTCCAGGGGCCAGAGAGCCGCCTGGGGCTCGCGGTGTGCCGACCACGGAGCGAGGCACACGGGCGCCTCACGGTCCAGAAGGAAACACGGGGCCACGGAACAGCGGGCCTCCCCCCCCATCCCCCCCGGGTCCGGGTCGGCGCTCGGCCGGGTCATGTATGTGCTGCCAGATCACGCATGTGCTGCCGGAAAGGACACGCGGTGGCCTCGCTCACCGGGGCTCAGGGGAGGGGTTTGCTGCGTCCGGAGCCTCTCCCACGTGGCACGGGGATGCACATCGGCTGTTTGGCGCCGGACTGTGAACAGGGCCCCCCTGGCCCTCCCTCCCTCCCGGCTGTCAGGGCCTGGGCATCGCTGACGTGGTAGTGACCAGCCTGGTCTGCCCCCGGGGGCGGGGGGTGAGGCTGGGCGGCGACCCCTGCTCCAACCTGCTTTCTTTCTGACTCTGTAGCCTAAGACAATCAGCAGAAGACTTTCTGCCCAATAAAGGCACTCCGCACGCTGGCCTGTGGTGCTCGCGCCCTTCCCTTCCCGCCGGGACCCTGCCGGTCAGGGACCGTGTCCCCAAGACACACTTTCGTCCGGGGCTGCGCCCGTCTGCCGGGAGGGGGACAGGAGGGTGAGCAGGTGCGGCAGGGGGACGGGCCCCCGGCCCAGGGAGCGGGCACGCAGTCGGTGTGTAAAGTCAGACCGGCTGCACCGAGGTCTGTGCTAGGGGTGTCTCCTTCACCCCACTCCCCCGCCCCTGTGCTCCTGCAGTGACAGCCCCCTGTGCCCACTGGGTGCTTCCCCCGCCCGGCGTCCTTACCCTCCTCTCGCTGCCACTGGACGGGGCACCTGCTTCCCGCAGGTGACAGCTGACCAGCCACAGAGCCCGGGCACCAGGCAGCTGCGTGGGGGCCCCTGGGCGTGGGGGCAGGCCCCTGGGGGTGTCCATGGTGACCTGGGGCTGTGGGAACGTTCTGGAGCAGCGGGAGGAGGCGCTTGGACAGACAGCCTGGCCACCTCTGCATCCCTGGTGCCGTATCCCGTTTCCCGGAAAATCAGGCAGGGTCTTCTATTCATTTCTGCTCCCCAAGAGGCGCTAGGTCTTATTTTCAGGGGAGGTCTTAGTTTCCCATGAAGAAGAAGACGGTGCACGTTTATTGTTGAACAAAACAAAACAAAAAAAAGGAAATGGATGACCTGTGTGCGGTCCGGTAGTCGTTGTCATCACCAACCGGCTCCCTGATGGGCCGCAGCGCAGCCGGAGCTGTTTGGGCCGGGCGAGGTCTCTTTAAATCAGGAGCCAGACGCCTGACGGTCGCTTCGGGGAGCCTTCTATTCTGGGGAGGCCTTATGATCGAGGAGGTTTTATGATCAGGGGAGGTCTTATTTTCAGGGGGGATGCCTTCTGTGACAGCGAGAGGCAACACTGGAAGTAGGTCTTATTTTCGGGGGAGGTCTGACTTCCGGGGAAACTATCACTGCCGGCCGGCCAGCCCTCGCTCCGGCCGCCTCCGCCCGCACCTGCCGTGTCCAGGACGCGGGTCCCTTGGCTCAGGGGGCGCCCCCTCTCCCCCGGGACGGAAGCGTGCGCCCCGCGCTGTTAGCAGTGTCTTCTGCTCCCAGGCGGGTACTCGGCCGGTGACGGGCCTGCCCCCGCGATGCCGGGACTGCGTGTCACTGCTTCAGGGCGGGGGGGGGGGGGGGGCGGGAGCCGCTCTTGGACAAACCGCTGCCCCAGGAGAATTGGGAATAAATCTGGACGTGTAGGCGGTGGCTCCTGCCCGTGCAGGTGGGGTTGCCGGGGGCAGAGGGGCCTTTAGAGGAGGAGCAGGTGGGGGCGGTGCACCCTGCGATGCCACGGCACTGGGACCCCTCGCTGAAAGCCGTGTCCCCGTCACCCGGCCGCTGAGGGAAGCCGGGCCAGGATTCCGTGTGCCTAGGGGTCCCCCAGCAGCCCCCCTGCCCGGGCTTTCAGGAACAGGGGGAGTCTGGGTCTGAGGCCGAGGCCACGCGTGCTGCAGGCTGCGGGAGACCCGGCATTCTGCGTGGGGGACGGTTTCACGCACAGAAGGCGGCCGGGGCGTGGCGGGCCGAGTTCCTGCAGGGTCCGAGCTCCCGGGATTGATATTTTAACGAACTGGACGGAGTTTCGGTCCCGTCGTGGGGCCCGGCAGCTGCATGGGGCCCAAGGCGTGCGGGTTGTGCCAAAGGCCTGGGTCTGAGCATCGTGCGCCTCGCTCACCGTGGACGGGGAGCGTGAGTGCCTCTTCCACCCGCTCCTTCTGGAACCGCCGGGACTGGGCGGCACCGATGTGCAGAGCCCGAGTTCATAGGCTGCTGCTTCTTTAAATATAGTTTATTGATTTTCTCCAGAGAGGAAGGGAGAGGGAGGGAGAGTTAGAAACATCCATGAGAGCCGAGACCGGTGTGGCTCAGTGGATAGAGCGTCGGCCTGCGGACTGAAAGGTCCTGGGTTCCATTCGGGTCGGGGGCAATGTACCTTGCTTGCGGGCACATCTCCAATAGGGGGCGGGCAGGAGGCGGCTGATCGGTGTCTCTCTCTCATCAATGTTTCTAACTCTCTATCCCTCTCCCTCTCTGTGAAAAATCAATAAAATATATTAAAAAAAAAAAGAAAAGAAACATCTATGAGAGAGATATTGATCAACAGCCTCCTGCACACCCCTCCTACTGGGGATGTGCCCACAACCGAGATACATGCCCTTGACCGGCATCGAACCTGGGACCCTGGAGGCTGAAGGCCGATGTGCTACCCACTGAGCCACACCGGTTAGGGCAGTGTTCTTCCGCCTTAAAAAAAGATGGTTTCTGAAAACAGGAAGGAGAGAACGCCGTAACAGGGGTCGGCGAACTCCTTAGTCCGTAGAGCCAAATACCCACAGCCCCAACGATGGACATCTCTTTTGAGCCAAGTTTTTTAAACTTAAACTTCTTCTAATGCCATTTCTGCAAAAACACATCACCCAGGCTGTGGTATTTTTGTGGAAGAGCCACACTCCAGGGGGCCAAAGAGCCGCCTGTGGCTCGAGAGCCGCGGTTTGCCGACCTCGGCGCTGTAATCACATGCAGTGATTGGACAGCAAACCCGTTAGAAAGCGACCGCAGGAAGAAAGCAACGCCAGCGAGGTGCCCGGTGGGGAGGCTGGGCTGTGGGGTGAGCGGAGCGGCCCAGGCCCCTCATGGCTGCGCGTTCCTGACACAGAGCTGCCTGGGGAGGGTTTTGGGGGGAGGGCCCCCCACCTGCCCCACTCCCGCCCCCACCCCCATTGCTCTTCCTCCACTGGGAAGGGAAGGCTCATGGGCTCAGTTGTGAAACCCTCTGGGCGTCAATGAAAGGGCCTTGTTTCGTTCCGGGGCCTCGGACAGGTCCCCAGACGCCCCCCTAAATCCCCGTGGGAGCCCACGCAGTGACCCCGCCCGCTCCCTGCACCCGGAGGCTGCCCTGTGGTTCCCGCTCAGCCATGCTCTCTGAGGCATCTCCCGAGGACGGGGTGCGGGGGGCGGGGGACCCCCTCCCGGTGGCCGCTCGCCGCCGCTCCAGCTGCTAAACACGTTCTTCCCACGTCGCCCGTGGGTCCGCGGGCCGCACACGTGTGTCTACCCCTCCCCCGAGGGGTGTGAGATACTGATTAACCGACGGACCTGTCTGTGGCGTGTGGGGACACACGGAGTGTCTCTCCTTCCTCTTCTGCTCCACTGACCCGTTTCCTGACCTCGGGCCAGTGCTCACGGTCTCACCGCCGTAGCCTCATAACAACCCTTTTCCGTTTTAAGGAAGAGTGCATAGATTTTTAGAGCGAGAGGAAGGCAGATGGAGAGCAAAAAGCACCTATGTGAGAGCGGGACACCCGTCAGCTGCCTCCTGCACGCCCCCAACTGGGGCTGCAGCCTGCAACCCGGGAAGAGCCACACTCAGGGACCCCGGGCATGGGGCACCCCGGGCTTTCTCTGCGGCCACGGGAAAGAGGGGGGCTGAGGGGGGCTGATTCTCTCTGGGGCTGTGTAGCTTGCCCTCGGGCTGCGGCCACGCCTCCACCCAGGCTCTGTGTGTGTGTGTGTGTGTGTGCTCTGCACTTGGAGGGCGGGTGTGAGAAGTGAAGGCCATTTCTCACCTAGGCTGGAGAATTTTCTCATCAGGAGGGACATTCCTGGGGGGGAGCCACCGATGGAGGGGGGAGGGCGGGGAGCAGCAGGTGGTGTGTGCTCAGGGCAGGGGC
>JAAGEH010000431.1:0-25649 GCA_011751065.1 Lasiurus cinereus
GAAACCAGAAACTTTCTGCCTGGGATTTGCCTGGATCCTTAAACCCTTAGGGAGGTGGGGGAGGGGAAGGGCAGCTGCTCTGAGGCCCTCTGTTTCCCCATCTGAATGGAGAGGCAGCTGGAGTTAGGAAAGCAGGTGGATGGGGGTGTCAGAGGCAGACCCAGACATCCTAAGGTTCCATACAACACAGTGGGAAACAGATTTTAATTTATGCATTTTTCAAGGCATAAAAGTTTTCTGGTTGTAAATTCTCGTCTTTGATGTCTTTGCGTCCTGGGAATGTATTTTTAAATGATTTTTATTTTTACTTATGTCTTATAACCTAGTTAAGGGACATTGAAATTAATGTAGAATGTCTCCTGTTAAGTTTTCCTTATATTTGGGAACGAGTACAATTTTAAAATAAACAATATTTAAAAGTTATACGAAAAATACCTACTATGAGTTTAGGTAACTCATAGTAGGTATTTTTTATTTTCCAATATTTCATGAATTCGGGTATTCATTTGCATTTTATAAATCTTTTAAAAAAATATCTTTTACGCCGAAACTGGTTTGGCTCAGTGGATAGAGCGTTGGCCTGAGGACTGAAGGGTCCCAGGTTCGATTCTGGTCAGGGGCATGTATCCTGATTGCGGGCACATCCCCAGTAGGGGGTGTGCAAGAGGCGGCTGATCGATGTCTCTCTCTCATCCATGTTTCTAACTCTCTATGCCTCTCCCTTCCTCTCTGTAAAAAATCAATAAAATACATTTAAAAAAATCTTTTACTAATTTCAGGGAGGAAGGGAGAGAGCTAGATATAAACATCAATGAAATTCACTGCATGCCCCCTACTGAGGGGGATCAAGCCCGCAACCTAGGCATATGCCCTTGGCCAGAATCGAACCTGGGACCCTTTATTCTGCAGGCTGACGCTCCATCCACTGAGCCAAACCGGCTAGGGCAAATTTTATAAATCTTTATTTACTTTAGAGATACTTCTAGTTTACAGTATGTCAGAACAGAGTATTATGTTTAACCTATATAAGTATAATCAACCTCTGGGCTCCTACCACCTAACCCCCTGCTGGTGGGACCACCTCCTCCAGCCCACACCGTTCCGCTGGTCGGCCACCTCCTGCGGCCACTCTCCCCTGGCTGGCCAGCCCTCCCCCCCATAGTCCTCAATCCCCAGCCAGGTTCAGGGTCCCCACCCATGCACAAATTCATGCACCAGGACTCTAGATATTAATAGTGAACTACAATGGATAATGACTGATTGCTATAATCGTGTTGCATTCATATCCCTTACATGCAGCCACACCATTTCTCTTCACTAATACTCGCAGCAAATCTTTTAGCAGCCTATTACTGATAGATCATCCCTTCCCACAGCTGGTGGGCGGAGTAACCAGTGTCTGTGCCGGGACATCCCTGAGACATTGAACCACCAATCAGTGTGTGCTGAGTGCCCTGGGCCCCACCCCTTTTAGTTCTTCCCCTCAAAAGGCTTGTTCACCTGTGCACGTGTTGCTGTCTCCCCAAACTGCAAGACAGCCTGGTGGGCCCTTCTCCTCCTCCTCCTCTAATCCTGGTTTTTCTACCGCACTCGTTAGTGCGGAATAAACTTCCTCTTTAACATGCCTTGGTCTCCATGACTCCCATTTCCTATGCCTTGAACCTGACATTTGGTGCCGAAGACCCAGGAGGGTGCGAGCATCCCATTTGACTGTTCACGGTCCACGGTTCCCCCCCCTTTTCTCTGCTCCTGGCTAGGGAACCTCAGGTTGCCCCCCACCCCCCAACCCCCACCCCGGCTCAGCAGCGTCAGGGATCAGTCCCAGCCCATGCTAATTCTTGGTGGTGGCTTTTCCGGTGTCTCTGTAAACCATGGCCTGCATCAGAGATTGCCTTCTGGGCCCCTGCAGGAGGGGTTCGGAACCTGGGGAGGCAGTGAAGATGTTCCTTTCTCTCCTCAGTTCTCTGGTTTTTTGGCCTCTGCCCGGATCCCAGGAGGTAGGGGAGACATCTCCTGCTGTCCCTCGGGTTCCCCGTCTGAGCCTTGGCACAACAACTGGGATGCTGGTCCTTAGCATCGGCTACTGACCCCGGGTTTTGGTATGGGCAATCAAAATTCTATACCGGATCCTAAGACACCTCTAGGGTGTCTCCTTACCAATCCAGCTACTTCTGCAACGTGGCATGGCCTCACTATGAATTGGAATGGGTCCAAATGGCCCCCAAACGGGACTTTTTTATTTTAACATCCTCACTGGCCTCAGTAATTTCAGCCGGCAAACCTGGAAGTGGCCCTTTGCTCCCGCCCCTCACTTTACTCCTTATGTTCTACCCATCAGATCCTCCTCGCAAAGTCCTCTTCACCCCCTCCAACCTGTCCTCAGCTCCCTGTCTCTGTCTTATGATTCTTTCAACCCAGCCGCTCTTCCATCTTCACCTTTCCTGCTCCTGCCTTCTGCTTCCTCTCCTCCCCCTCCTCCTCCTTCCCACTGCAGGAGCTACCGTCGCAGCCTCGAGCCGCAAGCCGAGCAGAGGCTGCTGCGCAGCACGAGAGCTGCCTGCCTGCCCACCATCCCATCAGCCACTCCAACAGCTAAGTGAGATTTGTTTTGGTTTGCTCTTCCCTTGTGTATTGTGAGCAGCTGCCATGTTGGCCACATGGCCTGCGGTTCCCATGTGGGACGCCACCTTGAAACGGCAAATCCTGCTCCTCTCTGGCCACATGCAGGCCACTATCTTGAAACAGCAAATCTCACCCCTCTATGGCCACAGGGCCTGCCGTTCCCATGGAGGCCACCATCTTGAAATAGCAAGTCCAAACCCCTCTCATTAAATAGTTACTGACACCTCCCACAGCCAACCCTGTAGGCCCGGCCAAGCTCCTCCTCTTCTTCCATGGCCCACCGCCTGCTCCACCACACTCTCCCCTAATGCTTTCTCAGACCCTAGTCCGAGATCCAGTGAATATGGCCTTTAAGGTTTTAATGCCCATGAGGAGCAGGCAGAGTAAGCCCACCTTCAACAAATGGTGAATCTGCAAAGCCTTGTTAGCAGCTCTGAGGCTGATGGCAGCCATACATGGTCCAAAGGGGACTGTGGTGGTGGTGCAATGAGAGGACAAATGCCACCTGGAGGATGCTTCAAGTGCAGAAATGAAGGCCAATGGGCAAAGGAGTGCCCTGGCCCCTGGCTTCAACCAAGCCCTGCCTGGCATGCAGTAAAAGTGACTGCCTCTGGAAAAGTGATGGGCCTGCTGTGTCTCAGCGTAAAGGGGCTGCCCTTTCAGGTTATGACCTGCAACCAAGGTACATGCCCTTGACCAGACTCGAACCTGGCAGGCCGGCACTCTATCCACTGAGCCAAACTGGTTAGGGCTATGGCCTCTCTTTTAAAGTCTGTATTTCGTCTGATACTAGTATTGCAATCCTGGTATTTTAGTATTTTCATTTCCATGCAATCACTTTTTCCCCTCCAAGGGCACAGATTTTCCTTTTATTGGATTTCCAAATTTTAGAAACAGAATGTAAAGCCATCAATTAAGTGGTATCATTATCTGAGATTCCCAGCAGGCTTGCTCCAGGTCCTTGCACCACAGGTTTCTGGTATTGAAAAATTGTTTATATGCTGACTTAAGAGTCAGGGCTTCCACATGGGTTAGCTAACTCTGAGCACGTGTATTAAATGTACACCGTCCACACTTACATCACTCACTACAGCAAAATTCTCTAGAGAAAAGGATCTTTGGGACCAAAAGGTAGAGATTAAATAACTCTTGCCCAATCCTTTAATTTCATGCTGAGTCTTTTGATCTGAAGTGAGTCTCATTTAGACAGCTTATGTATGGGTTTTATTTTCCTTTCTATTCAGCTACCCTGTGTCTTCTGGTTGAAGCATTTAATCCATTTACATTTTGAGTGACTATTGAGAGGTTTATAGCTTTTGACCTTTTTAAATTAATACATTCATAGTAAGGGACTTTGGCTTCCCATTAACATCAGGAGATAGTACTTCCAGAGAGAAATCAATAAGGAAAAAGTGGTCTTAAATGACACAGTAGACAAGATGGATTGGATATGTTTACAGCAGTGATTTTTTAAAAATATATTTTATTGATTTTTTACAGAGAGGAAGGGAGGGACAGAGAGCTAGAAACATTGATGAGAAAGAGACATTAATCAGCCGCCTCCTGCACGCCCCCTACTGGAGATGTGTCCGCAACTAGGATACATGCCCCTGACCGGAATTGAACCTGGGACCCCCCATCCGCAGGCTGACGCTCTATCCACTGAGCCAAACTGGTCTCGGCTACAGCAGTAATTTTCAACCATAGTGTCACACAGGCAAATTTGTGCACTGCAAGAATTTTTAGAACAAGCAACACCTGACTATTTAAATGCACAGAATACATCCTAATATATAAAAAGCCAGGAACCCTCAGGACCTAAATGACCAGGTGGAGGACTGAACAGCGGGCTGCATGGGGTGGCCAGGCTGGTAGGGGGGTTAGTAAGTGACGACCAAACAACTGAACAGCAGGCTGCATAATGTGACCAGGCCAGCGGGGGTGGGATGGAGAGTGTGGTCAGTTAGAGGCAACCAGGTCGGCAGGCGAGCAATTAGGAGCCAGCAATCCTGGATTGTGAGAGGGATGTCCGACTGCAGGTTTAGGACCAATCCCTGGGATCAGGCCTAAACCGAAAGTCGAACATCCCCTGAGAATTCCCAGATGGGAGAAAGTGAAGGATGGGCTGAGGGGACCCCCATACACAAATTTCATGCACTAGGCCTCTAGTGTCTAATAATATACCAATATATGACAATAAGCAACACAGTAACAGCTGTGTGGTATGCATGAATCAAAATCATACATTTGTTTTAGCAAACTGGCAAAATATAAAACTTGGTGGACCACTGAATTTCAGTAGTTTGTTCATATGTGCCATGAGATAAACAATGTTGAACTCTCTGAATTAGAACTTTAAAAATCACAGCAGAAGGATTTGCATTCTAGACAAAATGAAGACAGAATCACCTCTAACGGGAAGGGACAATGTCTGCTTCATCTATTTTCCTAAATGACTGTGTGAAGAAAAAAAAATCTTATGTATATGTTACACCAATATACCTCCTCCATATTCCCCAATACAGTACCGAAAAATGGAACTAATATCTAGCAGATATCGAATTCGGATGATCCAATTGTTTGGAACAGAACAAAACCATAAAGCTCCTGGTCCCGATAATGAGAGCTAGAGACAAAATGTCAGAAAATTCTTGTATGTATTAATGCTCCAAGGGAATGTCAGAAAGTAGAGTAGGAGAGTATCCAATATCTTGTTTCTTTCTTTTTTTAAAACATACATATTATTGATTTTTTTACAGAGAGGAAGGGAAAGGGATAGAGAGTTAGAAACATCGATGGGAGAGAGACATCGATCAGCTGCCTCTTGCACGCCCCTTACTGGGGATGTGCCCACAACCAAGGTGCATGCCCTTGATCGGAATTGAACCTGGGACCTTTCAGTTTGCAGGCCGACGTCTATCCACTGAGCCAAACTAGTCAGGGCCAATATCTTGTTTCTTTAATCACTGTGTGATCCTTTAGGTTGGCCCATGCAAAGCATCTCATATTTACTAGTTTGTACAAATTTACAACAGTACACTAGAGAAAGAATGAATGTGAGGCTTTCATTTCAATCGCTGCTTATCTGCTGTCTCTGGAACTTACAGCGATGGTTTGGAAAACACTGGGGACGCCTGATGCCCTAAAAACATACCTGTGGTCATGCTGTCAATATACAAAATAGCTTTTGATGCCAAATAGTAAATTCTTCCATTGGAAATCTACCATGGTCTCTGGGGTTCCTCTAGAAAGAATGAACAACATTCAGCTACATTCAAGTAATCTCTATAATAAAAGCCCAGTGACCATTACAGCGGAATGACCAGAACAACTGGACAACCAGTTGCTGTGATGCGCACTGACCACCGGGGGCCAGATGCTCAAAGCAGGAGTGGGGAACAGGGACACAGGGGGGCTTGGAGGCACACGCTATGGCCCAGGGATCCCAGCAACTGCAAGCCCAGTGCTTCCTTACAAGAAATGGAAACATTGGGGGGGGGGGGGGGAAGCTTCCCGATACCGCCACCCTGGGAAGAACGGCTCCAGGATGCAAAGGCCTCCCCAGGCCCCGCCAGCCTGACAGGCGTGCCATGGGCTCACGGTGCTTCACCAGTGACCTGCAGGAAGCACAGCCCCTCCAATTCCAAAGCCTGTCGCACCAACAGCTGCTCCACATCCAGCTCCACTGCGGACACACTGCTGCTGAGCAGCCTCAACTGTGACTTCCAGCTTCTGCCTTCCTGCCTGCTCCTTTGTATACTACGTGTGCTTGGAGGCATGGCTTCAGCCTCCCCAGCTAATAGTGACACAGCACAGCCAGAGAGTTGCAGGACACGGCCACCAGGGCTGGCTGGGCATTGGTGTGGCCGCTCACTGATGTCCATGTGCAGGTACACTGTTTGTTTACCCACTCTTGCCGCCCAGCTCACCTTCTAGGCTTAGAAAGGCCCGCTGATCTCCATGTTTCACCTCCCACCCAGAATCAAAACCTCTTGGGGATGATCCTAGTAACGCCACCAACACACACTCAGTGTCACTGTCACAGACATTCCCTGTCATTACAGCCCGATCCTCAGCCCGCAGTGCCCTGCTCCACCCATAACCATTCCTCTCCTGTCCCCCCATTGAGGACCACCTTATGTTATCCTATTTGAAATGTGAGCAAGATCTCAAATGCCCCTGTCAATACCTCCTTTGCCCTACCTTTCTTCTACAAACTTTGCATTTTAAAAATATATATTTGATTGATTTTGGAGAGGGAAAAAGTGATAGAAATATCAATAACGAGAGAGAATAATTGGCTGCCAATTGTACTTTCCAACTGGAGATCAAAACCTCTCCTGGGCCCTCTCCCCATCACTCCTGCAGTGAGCATACCCCCAGTGGCAGTCTGCCTACCACAGCAGGAAGGAGGGTACTGCAGGGTGGTGGGCGGCCGAGGGTGGTGTCAGCATCCATTCCTTCCAAGTTCTTCCCGGCAACAATCACCTCCTCTCCCAACCCCACCAGGGCCTTCAGGCCCTAATCGGCCTGGCCTGAATTTTCTGATTGCCCACCAGGCCTAGGGACCCCACCTTTGCACAAATTTCATGCACCAGACTTCTAGCCCTATATCGTAAAAGCCAAATATGCAAATAGAACAAATGCTGGAATGACCGGTTGGTGTAGGGCAGGGCCAGTGAGCAAGCGGGCAGTGCCAGGTGAGCCAAGGCATGTGACAGCGGACCGAGGGAGGGGATGATGATCTTGGGGAGGTGGCAAGCAATGGATGCTGAGAGGCGATTGGGGGGCGGGCCCAGTCAATCACCAGTCGGCACAGTCCCCTGATCGGCTCACCAGTCTCCTTGGACATTCCCTGACAGACTGCAAGAGGCCACAGGCCAGGCTGAAGGATCTCCCCCACTCTCGGGTGCATGAATTTTCATGCACCAGGACTCTAGTTGAGAATAAAACCTGTTTTACACCAGTTGATTCTACTCCAAGAAAAGTTAATGAGGTAAGACTGAGAAATTCTGAAGGATTCCAATGGAAATCAGGACAAGAAAAAACATTCCAGTTAAACAGAACACAGAAACCAATTTATTATATTCCAAAAACTATAATATTCAAAATTTGAGAATCCAGCACAAAAATCGAATGGCAAGCTACCTATTTTATGAACCTAAAGCAATAAACTTGCTAAATTCTGACATCAGTTACAGCATTAGTAAAATTCCAAACTCCTGAACAGAAACTTCAGGGGTCTGAAGGGCAGATGTGAGGGTGGAAGAGTTTAAGATGCCAGGGTTATAGCACAGAGAGAAAAAGGGGGCTATAAAATCATCAATGATAGAGGGAATCATTGATCAGCTGGCTCCTGCAAGATACACAGCTGGAACTGAGTCTGCAACCGGGGTCTGTGTCCTGACCAGGAATTGCATCCTGGCTTTCTGGTTCATATATCCAAGCTCAACCACTGAGGCAAGCCAGCCAGTGCTTTCTCACCTTTTCTACAGCATAAGGCTTTTCTCCACTATAAAAGTCTCTGATATCCAGTAAAATTTGCACATGCTCTACATTTGAAAAGTTTCTCTTCAATATGAACTCTCTTAGGTACAGTAATTTTTTTTAAACATTTTATTGATTTTTTTACAGAGAGGAAAGGGGAGAGAGAGTGTTAGAAACATTGATGAGAGTGAAACATCGATCAGCTGCCTCCTGCACAACCCCTCCTGGGGATATGCCCACAACCAAAGTACATGCCCTTGACCAGAATCGAACCTGGGACCCATAAATCCGCAGGCCTACGCTCTATCCATTCAGCCAAAGCGGTTAGGACCATGAATGGCTTTTAAAGAGTTCACTACATATTTCTTTCTTTTTTTTTTTTTCAGTAGGAATAAATCTTTATTCATTCATTTTATTTTCCCAGGGAAAGGAGGGGAAGGGGAAAAAGCCAGCATGTGTTTTACAAAATGATAGCAAGTGGAAGTATCCGGCACAGCAAAATCAACCATCAAATAAACAGTCCCCGGTGATGGAGGTCACCAAAGCCCACGGAGGCTCAGTCCCCTGCAGTTTAGAAATGAGAAGGGATCAGGGAAAGAACAGACAGGTACATGCTTTCCTACCCTCCCTCCCTCCCACCCCATAAATTCAAGATTTCACACAAAGCTTTGGTTTCTAGCAGTAAACATGGAGTTACATTCGTCCGTCTCCTATTAAACAATCTTGTGGCTACTTTGACATAAGTTTTTTTTTTTTTTTGCACCGGCATAAAAGTTCCTGAGCGATTTGGATATGCATTCATCTCCCCTTTCTTGGTTTCCCAAGCCCATTTTCAAAATGAAAGTTCCCCCTCCCTCATTGCTGCTCTCTACCCCGGGATTAGAAATTGAAACACAGCAACCTGAATGTTTGGCATGAATCACATATCAAGGAGTGGTCTTTACTCAGGATATTGGGAAGAAGGGATGGAGCATTCTTAACTTCAGGGTTTTTGAACAAGTCATTTAAGAGATGGGGTGGCACCCCACACATTAAATGTGTATGCATGTGGGAAAGTGGGCTTACTGGGGTGCGGATAGAAGAGGGTCAGAATTAAATTTTAAGGACAGAAAACCTGGTCCAAAATAGGAAAGAGGGGGAGAGAAAGCAAAAGAAAGGATGGTTCAAGACCCCCACTTCAAGAAGAGGTGTTCCCAAAGTTATGTTTCAGATCCTTTTTGCCTGGTGCAGAACCTTTTGTCAAAGATGCTTTGGCTATTTTTCTCAATACAAAAAAAGAAGGTTGTAAACAATAAAACCCCAAAAGAACATGGAGAAAGACCAACACATTTACAAAGACTAGGCCACCTAGCATCACCAAATCAGCTACTGTGAAGTCCTACAAAGCCCAGACAAACACAATAACTAGAGGGGCAGCAATTGGGGGGACAAGAACCCAGGATCAGACGCACATCACCCAATGCATTCTATTGCATTTGCCCCATTTCAACACAGTGAGGTAGGATTTCAGTGATCTCACAGCATGTTAAGGAAACCCGCTTTTCTCCTTTAGCTACTAAGACACTAATCATTGCTGAGCAGGGAAGGACACTGGCTCCGAGTACCACAAAGAAGCCATTGCTGATGGTGTCTCTGGAAGCCAAAGAGAAAGAGCAAAGAGTTTTTAAAGGTTAAGGAATGTAGTCATTGCTTCATATATCCATCCCTGGGCAGCTCAAGATGGGTAGACAGGTAGTGTTCTTAAAAGCTCTTTATCAACACACACATACACCTTGTTGTGCCTGGTAGGCCTAGCCCAATCCAGTGATGAATCTGGTATGTTATGTAGTCCCAAACCCCTGGGATTACAGGTATGGGACAGGAATCCTTGGTTACGCATATATAGACATCCTGCATCTAATCTTGGCTTCCCCTCTGTGCCTTTAACCTAGCCCAGCCTCTCCTAACCTTTGCACCAACCACTGATTCCTGTTCAGACCAATTTCCAATCTTCTAGTAGGAGATCCAGTAATGAGGCTACCCCATTAAATTCTAGTCTTCCATAAAACATTGAAGGTGGAGGGGTTTTAAGAGGAAACTATGGCAGAAAAGCCAGCTCTAATTGGCAAAGATGAGGTAGTTCAATAGATTATACACTCCACATAGGTGTTCTCCCTGATGATAAAACAAAGTATTCCTGCTGTGCAGACCCGGAGCTCCTGCCCACTTATCCCTGAGATTGCTCATGTACCTGAGAACACAGTGCAGGAAGGAGGGCTGTAGATTAAAATACACAAAAATACAAACCCAGAATATTTATATTACGAAAAAAAAAAAAGTCTAAATGCACAAGATACGTCATTCGCACACAGCTAGTGCAGCTGCATCCTGGAGAAAGTGGGGCCCAAGGTGTAGTTATCCAAGGGACCAAATAAATAAAATCGTATTGGTCCAGAAATGGGGTGGGAGTGAGCTTAGGAGCAGCAGGTCTGCAACCGTTCCCCAACCATCCTTTTTGCCTGTTGTCACAACCCACTGCTTGGGACAATTCTCAGCACCCTATCCCAAGAGTGGGTTACGAGGAGACAAGATGTGGAAAAACCCTGCCGCGCCCCTGAGAGATTCCCTCCCACAGAATGCAGTTGTTTGTGGTCTGGGTTCTGGTCTCCTGTTAATCTTTTCACTTTGGCAGGGGAAATATTATCACATATCCTTCTTGAAAAGGAAAACAACTTCCCTAGATCCAGGCCACTTTCAAAAGCTCGAGATTCTGGGGGTGGAGACTCAAATAAAGCATGCAGGGAGGGAGTGCCCCCAAAGCCCTCACATGCATTTGGATCGAGGATAGTTGGGAGTTCCTTTGCCTCACCCCTCCCCCCCTGCCAAGAGGGAAGAGGGGGTGATGCTGTGGAACCCGGCCAGAGATACATGGCAGTGCCTGCTGCCCCCTACCCACCCTGTCCCAACTTTCTCCGATCTGCCGATTGATGCCTGCTCCTTGAAACTTTCTGATCACAAAGCATAGCCCCCAACACCCACTGTGGCTCAATTCTGGGCATCTGGGAGCAGGGCAGGGCTATGGATCTCTTCTTCTTCATCCCAAAAGTAGGCTGGCTTTCCCTATGAGCTGGGGGCCTGCTGGCCCTTCAGTGGACAGGAGGCCACCATATGGCTGATGCTTTGGCAGCAGTGGCACTTCTTGGGCTAGGGTGGCAGCTTACATTCCTTGGCAAGATGGTCTAGACCTCCACAGTTGTAGCACCTGTCTCCCTTTGATCTGCACTTCTGCATGTTCTTCCCTTTTGGCCGCCTCTCACTCCCAATACAGAACACCCCGCCAGGGCCAGTGACTCGGATAGATTCCAGGCCCTTGGCGGACTTCTTAAAGGTGAACTCCACTGCCTCACCCTCCTTCAGGCTCCGGAAGCCCTCCATGTGCAGTTTACTCTGGTGCACAAAGACATCCACGGGTGGGTCGAGCACGACCCCCACGTGGGCGGTCATGGACAGGAAGCCGAACCCCATGCGCACGTTGAACCACTTACAGATGCCGGCTCCTCTGCCACCCGGGCTGCGTCCTCCCGCGCCTCCTCTGGCGCCTTGGCGCAGCCACCAAGTTCGAACCTGCGAACTGCTGGTTTGACACGGAGCCCATGGTAGTCGGCTAGGCCCGCGGCCCGGGCCCCAGGTCGGGCGCTTCACTACATATTTCACTTCATAAGATTGACCCCAGTCAGAATTCTGTGATGTTCAGTAAGTTTTTATCGCTGGTAAAGGACTTAATTTACCTCATAACTGTAATACTTCACTCAAGTATGAACTCTGCTATAGGGTAAGGCAGGAACATTGATTAAAGGCTTTGTTACATTTTTACATTTATAAGGCTCCTCTCCAGTATAACCTCTTTGATGTGCAGTAAGGTTTCAGGAGCTGCCAATGGATGTGCCACATTCTCTTCATTCATGTGGCTTCTCTCCAGTATGAACTCTCTTATGCGTAGTAAGTTGTGTGGACCACCTAAAGTCTTTGCCACATTCTCTGCATTTATAAGGTTTCTCTCCAGTATGGACTCTCTGATGCATAGTAAGGTGTGAAGAGCTGCCAAAGGCTTTGCCACATTCTCTATATTTATAAGTCTTCTCTCCGGTATGAAGTTTCTGATGTCGATTAAGGCTTGAGGAGTCACTGAAGGCTTTCCCACATTCACTACATTTATAGGGCTTCTCTCCAGTGTGACTACTCTGATGAAGAATACACCTTGAGGACCTCCCGAAGGCTTTGCCACATTCTACACATTTATAAGGCTTCTCTCCAGTATGCACTCTCTGATGATTAGTAAGAAATGAGGAGCTGCCACAGACTTTGCCACATTCTCTACATTTATAAGGCTTCTCTCCAGTGTGAACTCTCTGATGATAAGCAAAGTTTGATATCGCACTGAAGGCTTTGCCACATTCTCCACATTGATAAGGCTTTTCTCCAGTATGAACTCTTTGATGTTGATTAAGGATTGAGGACTCACTAAAGGCTTTGCCACATTCTCTACATCTATAAGGCTTCTCTGTTGTATGAATATTTGATGATGACGAGACTTCGAGGATCTCCTGAAGGCTTTGCCACACTCTCCACATTTATACGGTTTCTGTCCAGTATGAGTTATTCAATGGTCAGAAAGGGTTGTGCAGCTCCTGAAGGCTTTGCCACATTCTCTACATTTATATGGCTTCTCTCCAGTATGAATTCTCTTATGATAAATAAAGGCTGAGGACCGGTTGAAAGATCTGTCACATTCTCTACATTTATAAGGCTTCACTCTGCTTTGAATTCTCTCATGTTCACGAATATTTGAAAGGAAATGGAATGTTTTACCACATTCTTTACATTTATAATGTTTTTCTCCAGTATAAATTTTCTTACGTTTATTTAGATTGAGTATTTGACTAAAGAGTCTCACACACGAATTAAATTTGTAAGCTTTCATCTGGTATAAATATTACCTCGTTCAGTATGATTTGAAGATTCTTTAAAAGATTTGTCAGGGAATCCAAGATGGTGGCACAGGTAAACACCTACACTGCTGCCTCGCACAACCATTTCAAAACTACAACTAAAAGACAGAACAGACATCATCCAGAACCACAGGAAAGCTGGCCGAGTGTAAGTTCTATAGCTAGAAGGAAAGAGAGGGGCTCACAGAAACCCAGAGGAGCTACAAAAAGCAGAGGTACGGAGACGCGCGCGCGGAGAGAGCGGGTGCCGGAGTACCTGGCTGGCTTTCTCTGGCGGGAGGGAAACGGAGACTCCCAACGGCATTAAACCCCTTATCCTACGACACTAAATCCCAGATCCAGCCAAAACTCATACGGGGGAGTTTGGACTGTGAAAAGGGAGAGGTGCACGGAAATTTAGGGGAGTCGCAAAAGATCAAGTCTGGTCGCGCACGCGCACGGTGCTATGCGGAGGACAGATTGCTGATTGTGCCGCTGGCTTTCGCGAGTGGGCGGGAGACAGACCCTCAGAACTGTGCCACTTCTGAGTCCACTGGGCCCCTGTTTCGGGCGAAACCCTGGGACCTAGACTCATGTGGTCCTGGTGCACAGGGAAGCCAGAAAGGCAGCAGTTAGAGGCACTGCGAGCGCGCACAAGGACCGCTCCAGCCATTACCCAGTCACGTGAGACTCAGAGGCCGTGGAGGGCGGGGCTGACTGGAAGGCAAGGCGGTCCCTTAAGCCCTGAGACTCCACCCCTCCCAAGCTCAGCAGAGGCTTCTGCGGCTTTGCGTCTGGTATCATAAGGCTGAATTCAACACAGAAGTTTCCCCGGCATAGTGAAAATGACGAGACAAGGGAAGGGATCACAAGCAAAAGAAATGGAGGAAAAAAAACGACTGGATATAGAGTTCAAAACCACGCTTATAAGGTTTTTCAAGAATATGCTAGAAAAGATGGATAAATTTAGCGAGAGCCAAGAGGAGGTGAAAAAGGACCAACTAGAGATGCAAAAGAGCCAACTAGAGATGGAAAAGGTCCTACTAAAGATGATAAAGGACCAAATAGAAATTAGACATACACTGACTGAAATAAAAAATATTATACGGAGTCCTAACAGCAGACTAGAGAAAGGCAAGAATCAAGTAAAAAATTTGAAATATAAAGAAGCAGACAACATTCAACTGGAAAAGCAAGAAGAGAAAATAATTCAAAAATGTGAACATAATGTAGGCAGACTCTGGGACAGTTTCAAGTGTACCAACATCAGAATTGTGGGGCTGCCAGAAGAAGAGAGAGAGCAAGATACTGAAAACCTATTTAAAGAAATAATGACTGAAAACTTCCCACATCTGGTAAAAGAAATAGACTTACAAGTCCAGGAAGCACACAGAACCCCATATAAAAGGAATCCAAAGAGGACCACACCAAGACACATCATAATTAAAATAATACCAAGAGCAAAAGAGAAAGAGAGAATATTGAAAGCAGCAAGAGAAAAACAGTTTATTACTTACAAGGGAGCACCCATACGACTGTCGGCTGATTTCTCAACAGAAATGATGCAGGCCAGACAGGAGTGGCAAGAAATATTCAACGTGATGAATAGCAAGAACCTACAACCAAGAATAATCTATCCAGCAAAGCTAACATTCAGATTTGAAGGGCAGATAAAGAGCTTCACAGAGAAGAAAAAGCTAAAGGAGTTCATCAACTCCAAACCAGTATTATATGAAATGCTGAAAGGTACTCTTTTAGAAGAGGAAGAAGAAAAAGGTAAAAGACAAAAAATTATGAACAACAAATACATATCTATCAACAAGTGAATCTAAAAATTAAGTGAATTAAAAATTTGATCAACAGAATAAACTGGTGAATATAATAGAATCAGGAGCACACAAAGGGAGTGGACTGATAATTCTCAGGGGGAAAGGGGTGAGGGGTGTACAGGGAGAGACTGGACAAAAATCATACACCTATGGATGAGATCAATGGGAGGGAGCTAAGGGCAGAGGGAGGGGTGGGAGCTGGGTGGAGGGGTGCTATGGAGGAGAAAAAAGAGAAACAAATGTAATCTGAATAATAAAGATTTAACTAAAAAAAAAAGATTTGTCACATTTTCTTCGTTTGCTCGTTTCTGCAACGGTATGAATAAACTGAAGTATACACTGATTTGACATTTGGTCAAAGACTTTTCCACCTTTATCATGGTTCTCTGGAAGCTGAATTTTCTGATATACATTAGAATTTGACTCTTAGCTGAGACCGGTGTGGCTCAGTGAATGGAGCCTTGGCCTGCGGACTGAAAGGTCCCGGGTTCGATTCGGGTCAAGGGCATGTATCCTGATTGCGGGCACGTCCCCAGTGGGGGGGCGTGCAAGAGGCGGCTGATCGATGTCTCTCTCTCATCGATGTTTCTAACTTTCTATCCTTCTCCCTTCCTCTCTGTAAGAAATCAATAAAATATATATTTTTTAAAAAGAACTTGACTCTTGGTTAAAAGTTTTCACGTGTTCCTTGCATTGATAAATTCTGTCTTCATTACATGTATTCTGGTAATCATTGAAGATGGAAAGGCCTTTAGTGACAGCTATAATTTCATTAAACATGTACTCTTCTTTTCAAATAACTATTCTATGATAACTATTAAATCATGATGGTGTATTAAAAAAACATAACACTCCTTCCAGATTGGTGTGACTCAGGGGTTGAGCAACAAACAGTGAAGCAGGAGGTCACAGTTTTGTCGGGGTACATGCCTGAGCTGTGGCCTTGGTCCCCAGTGGGGGGTGGGCAAAAAGCAACCAGCCAGTCAATGATTCTCTCTCATCATTGATATTTTTTTCTCTCTCTTCCTCTAGCTTCCTCTCTCTTAAATCGATAAAAACATATTTAAAAAAGGATTCCCAAACTTTAACAATTAGACATTTGTTATTTCTCAATAGAAGTATACTGATATCTTAATACAGAGGTCAACAAATGAATTGCATTTAAATTTTGTATATGCATTATAAACCACTATATTCTAGAAATTATTGAAAATTTGATCCCACACTACAGTGTAACAATTCTTATATTTACAGCATAGATTATGTAACTTCATATATTTTCAGTATTTTCATGCCAAGAATGTATAATATTAAAAAGTTTATATTTGGTCTTCACATTTAGAAATGTGAAGACCCGGTGCATGAAATTCATGCGCTGGGGGAAGGGGTCCCTCAGACCAGCCTGCCCCCCTCTCACATACTGGGAGCCCTTAGAGGATGTCCTATGACGGCTTAGGCCTGCTCTGCTAGGCTGCAGTCTGGCCTCCCTTTGTCGGAGGTGACCTAGCTGGTCAGGGGAAGGCGCCAGCCCCATCACCCCACTGCTGTAGCCATTGCCAGTCACCGCAGCCACCCAGGTGTTTTCATCAGCACGGACGCCAGTCCCTTCACCATGAAAAAATGACAACTTTCTTTAGGCATTTTTAAGATGTGTCTTTCATAGGATATGACAATTCTTTCTTTCTTTTCTTATCTTCACCTGAGGATATATTTCCATTGATTTTTATTAAAACAAATTTTTTTTTAATCCTCACCTGAAGAGTTGTTGTTTTTTAATATATTTTATTGATTTTTTACAGAGAGGAAGGGAGAGGGATAGAGTCAGAAACATCGATGAGAGAGAGACATTGATCAGCTGCCTCCTGCATACCCCTCACTGGGGATGTGCCCGCAACCAAGGTACACGCTCCTGACCGGAACTGAACCCGGGACCTTTCAGTCTGCAGGCCGACACTCTACCTACTGAGTCAAACCGGTTTTGGCTGCATTGATTTTTAGAGAGTGTGAAAGACAGAGGGAGAGACAGAGAGAAACATCTATGTAAGGGGGACACTTTGATTGGTTGCCTCCTGCATAAGTCCTGACCTGGACCCCAGCCAGGGAGGAGCCTGTAACCTAGGTACATGCCCTTGATCACAAGCGAACCCGGATGCTGATCGATGTTTCTCTATCATTGATGTTTCTAACTCTCTATCTTTCTCCTTTCCTTTCTGTAAAATTTCAATAACATATTTAAAAAAAAAAATCCCATTTGCAGATCACTCTATAGCTCCTATCAAGTCGCCCCAGGAAGACACAGGTGGTGACTGACCTTGGCTCACGCCTCCTGAAGGCCCCAGAGCCAGTCCATTCGTTAGACAGCTTCATACCACCCTGGGTTACAACCCAGCCTCCACGGGAGACACACTCACGAGGCCGACTTGGCGGACACGCAAGCACCACATCAGCAAGTTCAGTTACAGAGGCGTGGCCCCAGCGCTGCTGCTGCTTCTCAAGTGGCAGTTGGTTCTCACAGCCCATCTGCCTGGGGGTCCATCCCTTCAGTAATGTGCCAATACCAGACTCAACCACAGCAGGACAGGAAACACCACCCACACGCAGCCCCGGCCTGGGGCACCTAGATGCAGTGACTCGGAAGGGCGGGCCACTGGGTCCTACAGAACGCCTACTTGATCCCCGCTCCCAAGTCTAGCAGATGGCGCAGCTCTACCGAACACACAAACAGAAAGATGCAGACAAGTGAAAGGACCAAAAAAAAAAAAAAAAACGGGGGGGGGGGTCCCCAAATGCAAGAAAAGGAGAAATCTCAAGAAGAAATGGAGGCAAACTGCCAGATACAGAGTCCAAAGCAACGGTTATAATGATGGTTATAATGAAACGTTCAATAGCATAAAACAGAACACGAAACCATTACAATATAAGTCAGAAATGAAGGATCATTTAAATATTTCAGGGAATCGAAAGTAGAGTAGATGAATGCCCAGTTCCGTTTGGCTCCGTGGATAGAGCATCCACCCAAGGAATGAAGGATCTTGGGTGGGTCCAATTCCAGTCAAGGGCATGTACTTTGATTGCAAGCTTGAACCCTGGCCCTGGTCAGCTCAGATGGGAGGCAACCAATCGATGTGTCTCTCTCACATCAGTGTTTCCCCAATAGCCTTGAACTCTCTCTAAAAATCAATGGTACAATATCTTTGGGTAAGGATTAACAAAAAATAAACAAACAAAGTAGAAGAGATGAAGCAGAGATCAAATCAGAGATTTGGTATATAAGAAACATATAAACCAAACAGAATATAAAAAAGATAACACAAATTTTTTAAAAATGAGGCAAGCCCATCAGGTGTAGTTCAGGGTTAGAGAATCTACCTATGAACCAGGAGATTACAGTTCAATTCCCAGTAAGGGCACATACCTGGGTTGTAGACTCAATCCCCAGAATGGGGTGTGCAGGAGGTACCCCATCAATGATTCTCTCTCATCACTGATGTTTCCATCTTTCTCCCTTTCCCTTTGTCTCTTAATTAAAAAAATTTTTTTAAATGTGCAAGACAGTACAACATTTCTCCCCCAAATTGTAAATTCTAAATACATGTATTAGTGGAAAAGAATTCTCTTATAATAACTATAAATTCTAACAGTAATGAGGCATCCATGAACGCAAACTTTTTTTTTTTAATATATTTTATTGATTTTTTACAGAGAGGAAGGGAGAGAGATAGAAAGTCAGAAACATCGATGAGAGAGAGACATCGATCAGCTGCCTCCTGCATGCCCCACAGTGGAGATGTGCCCGCCAGCAAGGTACATGCCCCCGACCGGAATCAAACCTGGGACC
Organism: Lasiurus cinereus; assembly: GCA_011751065.1. Lineage (NCBI taxonomy): Eukaryota > Metazoa > Chordata > Mammalia > Chiroptera > Vespertilionidae > Lasiurus > Lasiurus cinereus. Next base: position 18,744 of record JAAGEH010000431.1, read on the forward strand.
TTTCAGTCCACAAGCCGACGCTCTATCCACTGAGCCAAGCCGGTCTCGGCACAAATTTTTGCATTATAAAATATTTTACATGGAAAAAAATTCACAGGATATGAATTCAAATAATTCTAAAATATAAGTATAATTTTAATAAAGAAGCATTTTGGGGCCCTGGCCCGGTAGCTCATTAGGTTAGAACACCATCCCGATACAAGGGTGCAGTTTCAACCCTTGGTCATGGCACAAAATAAATTTAAGCAACAAATGCATTTATAAGTGAAACAATAAAAATCAAGATCTCTCTCTCTCTCTTCCCCTTACTCTCTAATAAAAACAAAAAATATTTAACTGAGAGACATATTTGTCATTATTTCTGCTACTCCTACACAAAATGTATAGGTGTAATCAATCCTAAAGTAAAAAAAACAAAAACAAAGAAAATGGAAAAAAACACACAACTGCCACTCATGCATTAAAAAAAAAAAAAAAAAAAAAAGAGCCAAAACTGGTTTGGCTCAGTGGATAGAGCATGGGTCTGTGGACTGAAAGGTCTCAGGTCTGGTCAGGGGCATGTATCCTGGTTGCGGGCACATCCCCAGTAGGGGGCGTGCAGGAGGCGGCTGATCGATGTCTCTCCCTCATCAATGTTTCTATCTCTCTATCCCTCTCCCTTCCTCTCTGTAAAAAATCAATAAAATATATTTTAAAAAAAAAGAATCATAAGAAATCTGTAAAGTGTGCGGAGAATGACTGATGTTTAAAACAAACATTTCAAATCTAAATAAATCAAATAAATTAAAATAAAATAAACATTTCAGCCCTGGCCAGGTAGCTCAGTGGTTTAGAGCATAGTCACAGTATGCCAAGGTTGTCTGTTCAATCCGAGATCAGAAAATATGTAAGAATGAACCAATAAATGCATAAGTGGAATAACAAATTGATAGTAATGTCTTTCTCTCTCTCTCTCTGCCCCCTCTGTATTTACTGTTCTCTACTTCCCTTAAATCAATTCAAAACAAGTGAAAAATTAAGCTAAGTCTTTCAAGTTAAGTATAACATGATTACGAGCCATACTGAGGAAAATTATTGAAAAACATAATCATTGCTTTTTCCTAAACTAAAATGGAAGAACAAAATATGAGGTGCCCAGTATTTCTGTAACTCACTTACTACAAAGAAGAGCATCCCAGCATGCGGTACCAGCACTTGAAAATATAAAACCACAACCTGACAAAGATTTCTTCAGAAAGTGAAAACACATAATAACTTTGGACCGAACAAGAGGGAATCACAAGATGACAGTGTTGAACAAGTCGGTAACAATGGAGACTCTCCGACGGATAGGCAATGTTCTAAACCCCCATAGGGTAGTCACTTATTCTAAAACTTTGTCAGTTAAACAGACACATTTCTCTGGTATCACACAAGGAAACTGCAGGTGGAACACACAGGAAAAGGGAGATTTGAAGTGAAAGAAAATTAGATTTTTCTCATTTGGGGGAGGTGCGTGGTGCTGTGATGCAATCCCTGAGTCTCCACTTTGCAGGGTCTTGTTGGAAGCCGACATCACATTAGAAATTACAAACCAGAGAACAGGGCACCTGTGCCCGTGTTCCTGGGAAATCTCCACCAAATTCCGCCATCTCAATCCTTTCAGGAGACCAAACCAAAATGTCAACAGAATGACCTTAACATGCAATTCCTCAGGAACATGCACAGACTTTCCCAGGCCCCCAAAGCCAGGGCAGAGGAGCCTCATAGTCCACGGGGAGGACCTGGCCTCACTGCTCATGTGAGGATGGTGGTCCCGAGGCAGAGGCAGAGTCCAGAGACGGTCTGTCCCTCCATGACAGCCACAGACACACCCAAGCTTCTCAACGCCCTTCCCACTGAAACCCAGCTTCCCAGCCAAACCGTAAGGTCTGGCTTCCTCCATGACTTCTGGGCCTCTCACCTGTCACCTGCTTCCCCATTCCCTCCTGCCTGGGAACAGATAGTATCATTGTTCTGTTTCTATTCAAGTGCTCTTATTCTTTTTTTAATATATTTTTTAATATATATTTTTATTTTTTACAGAGAGGAAGGGAGAGGGATAGAGTTAGAAACATCGATGAAAGAGAGACATCGATCAGCTGCCTCCTGCACATTCCCCACTGGGGATGTGCCCGCAACCAAGGTACGTGCCCTTGACTGGAATCGAACCTGGGACCTTCAGTCCGCAGGCCGACGTTCTATCCACTGAGCCAAACTGATTTCGGCTAATATTGTTTTTATACCTTTTATTTTTTGTTGAGGGAGAAAGAGAGATAGAGAAACATTGATATATATTCTGCTCATCTATGCAATCTTTGGTTACTTTTTTTCTTTTAAGTATATTTTATTGATTTTTTACAGAAAGGAAGGGAGAGAGATAGAGAGTTAGAAACATCGATGGGAAAGAACCATTGATCAGCTACCTCCTGCACACCCCCACCGGGGATGTGGCTACAACCAAGGTGCATGCCACTGACCCGAATCGAACCTGGGACCCCTGAGTCCGCAGGCAGACACTCTCTCAACTGAGCCAAACAGGTTAGGGCTGTTTACTTTTTTTTGTTTCTCGTTGTTGTTAATCCTCACTGGAGGGTAATTTTTCCATGACTTTTTTTTTTTTAGAGTGGAAAGGAAATAGGGAAAAGATGGGGAGAGGGGAGAGAAAGGTGGAAAGTAAGGAGAGGGAGAAGGGGAAGGGGGACGGGGAGAGAGCGCAATGTGAGAGAGACAGTTCAATTGATTTCCTTCCCCAAATCCCAACCCGGGCTGGGGATTGAACCTGGAACCCAGGTACATGTCCCTGACAAGGAAAGGAACCTTTTCTTGGGTGGAGGGACTGAAGCTCTAACCTGAAGCACACCAGCCAGGGCAACATTGGTTGCTTCTTGAATTCCTTTGACCAGATCAAACCCACAACCTTGGCAGACAGGGATAAAGCTCTAACCAACTCACTACCCCAGCCACAGCCCACCTGCTCTTTCATTTGCTTAGAAAAGATGGTAAGAACTTGCTTAGAGCCTGCAAGAACTACCAGTATTTATCATTACACTAGAGGCCCAGTGCACGAAATTCATAAATGGGTGGGGTCCTCAGGCCCAGCCGGAGATCAGGGCCAATAAGGTTCCCTCCCTCCCAGCCTCCTGCATCCCTCACCATCTATGTGCTGCCACCTTGTGGTTTGCCGCTAATGGGAGCTTGCCCAACAGGGTGAAGGAGACGGGGAGGGCCTGGGAGGTTGGCCGGAGGCGGAGAGGACTGAGGGGAGCTGGCCTTCAGCCTCCCTGGAAAAGAGCTGCATCCACTGCCACCCACTCCCACTTCCCTGTACCAGCCCAGGGGCCTGCTCTCCAAGGGGAGGGACCAGGAGTTTGGTCGGCAGGCCCCATCTGTGATTGGGACCTGCGGACTGTGGACAGCCCCTGTGTTGAGTGTCTGCCCCCTGGTGGTCAGTGTGCATCATAGCAACTGGTCGTTCGGGACATTCGTTGTAAAGGTAGCCTAGGCTTTTATATGTATAGATGGAACATGATTTTGATAGAGGTTCTCCTATTTCCAATCCAGTTTCTCCACTGGGAGAAGACATGGTAGAATATTTGCATATTCTGCCCAGACTGGTTTGGCTCAATTGATAGAGCATCAGTCTGCGGACTGAAACGTCCCAGGTTCGATTCCATTCAGGGGCATGTACCTTGGTTGCGGGCACATCCTCAGTGGGGGGCGTGCAGGAGACAGCTGATCGATGTCTCTCTCTCTCATCAATGTTTCTAGCTCTCTATCCCTCTCCCTTCCTCTCTGTGGAAAATCAATAAAATATATTATTTAAAAAAAAAAGGATATTTGAATATTCTGAAAATTATTTTCCAAAATACTGTTTCCTGACAGAACCTTAGTCTAGACAACAAGTAAAATTTTCAAACACCGAGTTCATAATTCACATACATAACAAAGCCTTTCTTTTCTAAACCAGAAAACCCCCATTTGTTCATTAAGAGCAAGAATCAGAAAGTCTACCCTAGAAAGCAGAAGCTCCTAAAGATGTTAAAATAATACAGGAAACAAAACACTGAGGATAGAGTAGGAACTCGGGAAGGAAGTCATCCTCACCCAGGGAAGCCAGGTTGCTGCAGTTCTCCAACATCACATCCAGGTACAAGTTCCGCTGAGCTGGGTCCAGGCATTCCCACTCCTCCTGAGAGAAATCTATGGCCACATCCCTGAAGGTCAACGGTCCCTGAAAGAAAAGACAAGTTTAACAAGAGGTCACCAGAAGAGTTCACAATGTCACCCAACATGAAAACATTGTTAGGAGCTAAGAAGAAAAAAAAATTAAGGAAAATAAAAAAGAAACAAATAAAAAAGAAAACTGTGCTAGAAGAGGTTTTGATCAATGGGAATATCCTGAATCACCGAATAATATCACTTTGTCCAGTAACATTCTCTGATATGCTTTCTAACACTAACAAATGAGGATGACATGTGTCCCAAAACCCATGGTACAGATTTTATTTTTCAGGAAAATAAGCTTTAAAATTAGGGCATTGATGCAGGCATATGGGTTTTTGAGGGCTGTGCTTGCATCATTCAGGGTCTGTGGTGTGTATTTCTCACCTGGAGAGGTCATGCTGAGTTGGAAGCATCATTACTGCCAGATGTGTAACACAGTCAACCCTGACCGCATGTTCCTCAAAATACAGGTTCTGATTCAGGTATCTCTGTGGCCATAGCCATCTTGGTTGGGTTAATTTGCATACTCACTCAGATTGGCTGATGGTTGTGGCTGGTGGGTATAGCGGAGGCACAGTCAATTTGCAAATGACTCTTTTCTTAGATAGAATAAGAACATCAACTCAGCCCTGACTGGTTTGGCTTAGTGGATGCAGCATTGGCCCAGGGTTGGATTCCAGTCAGGGGCATGTGTCTTGGTTGCAGGCGCATCTCCAGTGGGTGGGGTGCAGGAGGCAGCAGATCGATGTCTTTCTCTATCATTGATGTTTCTAGCTTTCTATCCCTCTTCCTTCCTCTCTGTAAAAATCAATAATATATATATATTTTTAAAAAGAACATGGCCAAAACTGGTTTAGCTCAGTGTCAATCAGCAGACTAAGGTCTCAGTTTCGATTCCGGTCAGGGGCATGTACCTTGGTTTCGGGCATATCTCCAGTAGGGAGCATGCAGGAGGCGGCTGATCGATGTTACTGTCTACCTCTCTCCCTTCCTCTCTGTGAAAAATCAATAAAATATATTTAAAAAAAAGAGAGAGAGAGAGAGAGAGAGAGAGAACATGAACTCAGCCTTGGCTGGTTTGACTCATTGGATAGAGCGATGGCCTGCAGACTCAAGGGTCCCAGGTTCAATTCCAGTCAAGGGCACATTGCCTGGGCTGTGGGCTCGATCCCCAGGTCCTGTGGTGTGCAGGCAGCAGCCAATCAATGATTCTCTCTCATCACTGATGTTTCTATCTCTCTCTCTTTCTCTCTGAAATCAATAAAATTAAAAAAAAAAAAAAAGAACATGAACTCACATAATGATAGAAAATATTTTGGACCTATTGTTTCTTAGTTGCTAATTTATTTGGGAGTTTTTGAGTGTCATTAGTGGAGAGCTACAATCATAGAAATTTACCTGAATTGGATATACATTAATAATATGATTCTTGTAAACTTCCTAGAAAATATAAAAAGTGATTATATCTAGTATGTCCATGACATGAATGTAATGAAAATTTACAGCAAGAAGGCCTCATAGGTTGAAGCTCCCATGTGAAAAGACAGTAGGAAATAAAAGTAGTGCTTTTATTTTTCAAAGCAAATAAAAGCTAAGACGAAGAGGGGGTTTCTGGATGGTCTGGGCACATCTCTCAATAAATTCTATGACCAGGGGTGCATCTCAGCCCCTTGGTATCAGGTGAACAATGGATACCAAGTGACTGAGCACAGGAAAGGACACGTTATAGCAAAAATACATAAGTAAGCAAGTCACTATGTGAAAATAGTCACAAATAAACAATAATTTTTGCAAGTGTCAATCCAAGTGTACCTTTCATCTCACGTTCTGTAAGCTAACGGTACATTTAAATAGCAAGTCTCTTCTTACTCATCTAGTGAGCAAGTCTCTTCTATTTACTCTTCAGAACTTGCTGAGCTATTCTGGACAGTAATACGTGCATTTTCTTATCCCTATTCTAGAGCTGATGCTGTAGCCACTTGAACCTAAAAGCTACATTTCCCTTCTTCAACTACACTGAGTGGTCAGATTATTATGATCTCTGAATGCATAATAATCTGGCCAGTCAGTATGTGGCCTTGTGCATGAATTCGTGCATGGGTGGGGTCAGGCCAGCCTGGCCAGGGGGAGAGGACATAGGCAGTTGATCGGCCTGCCTGCTGGTCGAACTCCGGATAGAGGGGACAATTTCCATATTAGCCTTATATTATACAGGATATACACTGAGTGGTTATATTATTATGCATTCAGAGATCATAATAATCTGAGCACTCAGTGTACACTTGAACGCTGTGTGGGGTCTGCTGCTCAGGGTGCGGGAGAGGAGGAGGGGCCTGGGAAGTTGGCCTTGAGGTGGGAGCCGGCCCTCAGCCTCACTGGGGAAGGGGCTTCGTCCATTGCCACTCACCCCTGGTTCCACGTCCCAGCCTTGGGGCTTGCAGCGGCGGGGGGAGAGATCAGGAGGTTGGCCAGCAGGTCCCATCTGGGATCGGGACCTGAGGGCTGGAGGCAGCTCCAGTGTTGAGTATGGAGGGATGTTTTCAGTAGATGAAAACCATCCATTAAAGGTGGGAAATCCTCTTGACCTGGCTGAACCTGCAAAACATGAATGAACAGAAGGCTCTGGCCAAAGGACAAACCTATATAAAGTGCTGACCTTGA
>JAAGEH010000431.1:35570-57419 GCA_011751065.1 Lasiurus cinereus
GACTGTGTAAAGGCTTTGCCACATTCGTTACATTTATAAAGCTTCTCTCCAGAATGAAGTCTCTGATGAATACTAAGGGTTGAGGGCCGGCTAAAGACTTTGCCACATTCTGTACATTTATAAGGCTTTTCTCCAGTATGAACTCTCTGATGCGTAGTAAGGTCTGAGGACCATCTAAAGGATTTGCCACATTCTGTACATTTATAAGGCTGCACTCCAGTATGAACTCTCTGATGTGCAGTAAGGTGTGAGAACCATCTAAAGGCTTTTCCACATTCTCCACATATATGGGGCTTTTCTCCAGTATGAAGTCTCTGATGCCTAGTAAGGTATAAGGAAAGTGTAAAGGTTTTGCCACATACTCTACATTTATAAGGCTTCTCTCCAGTATGAACTCTCTGATGCCTTCTAAGGTATAAGGACAGTGTGAAGGCTTTGCCACATTCTCTACATTTATAAGGCTGTTCTCCAGTATGAACTCTCTGATGCTTAGCAAGATCTGAGGACCATCTAAAGGCTTTGCCACATTCTCTACATTTATAAGGCTTCTCTCCAGTATGAACTCTCTGATGCCTAGCAAGGTCTGAGGCGCTTCCCCAGGCTTTGCCACAATCTCCACAGTCATAAGGTTTCTCTCCAGTGTGAATTCTCAGATGAATAGTAAGGGTTGAGCGCCGGGTAAACACTTTGTCACATTCTGAACATTTATAAGACTTTTTTCCTGTATGATTTCTATGATGCTGAGTATATGTTGAGGACTGACTAAAGCCTTTTCCATCTGCTTCAAGTTTGCAAAATTTTGCAATAGTATGAATTATTCTTTTATGTACAATAAGAGATGAATGACATTTAAAGGCTTTTCCACATGTTTTACATTTGTAAGGCTTCTCGCCAGTCTGAATTCTCTGATTTAGGGTACAACCTGAAGACCAATTAGATGTTTTAAGAGACTCTTTATATTTATAAGGTTTTTCTCCATTATAGATTTTTTTCATTTTAGTTAGATTGAGTATTTCACTGGAGATTCTGCCACAAGGATTCCATTTGTAAACCTCTTCCCCAGTATAAATATTCTCTTGTTCAGTATAATTTAAAGACTGGTGAAAAGACTGTACACATTGACTTCCTTGGTGTGTCTTCTCCACAATAAGAATAACCTGACGTGTATTGTGATTGGATATTTGGTCAATGACTTTTCCACTTATATAATGGTCCTCTGCAAGCTCGCTTCTCCACTGATGATTAAGAAATGACTCTTGCTTTAAGTTTTTCCAATGTTCAATCCATTGATAACTGCTATCTCCATTATGTGTACTCTGGTGATAATGGGAGACAGAAAGGTCTTTAGTGATAGTTATAATTTCATTAAACATATACAACCTTTCCATAAGAACCATTTTATGATACTCATTAAACCAAAAGTGTTGCATTAAAAAAGCTTTCCTACTTTATTAAAATTATACACAAAAAATAAATACAAAACATTAATTTTCAGATGACGAATGAATCCTTGTTTCAAAGATTGCCAAATGGCCCAGCAAGCATGGCTCACTGGTTGAGCTTTAAGGTATGAACAAGATGATCGTGGTTCCATTCTAAATCAGGCACAAGCCCCAGGTTCGGAATTGGTCCTCAGTGTGAGGAAACAAGGAGGCAACCAAGGAATGATTGTCTCTCATCATTGATGTTTGCCTCTCTCTTTTCCTCTACCTTAATATCTAAAATCAATAAAAATATTTTTCTAAATAAAAATAAAAGCCCTAGCATATTGGCACAAGTGATAGAGCACTTATTTCCCTGAGAATTAAAGAGTACGGGCTTCAATTCCAATCAAGGGCACATGCTCAGATTATAGGTTTAATCCTGTGTGTGGGGGGGGTGGATGGGGGAGAAAGTAGGAGGAGCCATTTCTCTCATATTGATGTATCTCTTTCTCTCTCTCACTACCTCTATGAATTTAATAAAAATCTATTTAGAAGTAATAATATTAATAAGCTTTCCAAATTGAGTATATTTAAATTTATAGGTACATTATAAAACTCTATATTTTAGAAATAATTGCATGAAAATAGAATCCCATCCTACATTTTAAACAATTGAAAAGACTATTTACACTAAAGACTATGCGAATTCCTAGTTTTTCCAGATTTTATGCAGAAACATACTGATCTGCTAATGTAACTGACTTCAATACCAGAGGTTTTCCAAATGCATTCTACACTTCACCTTTTTAGGTAAAAACTATTATACTCTGATAACTGTTCCAGATTAGTTCTGTTTATATTAATATCTTCTCTTCTTATCACACTCTTTTGAAATTCCAAGGCTTTCATTAAGTGTAAATTATGAAAGCAACAACTTTTGTATCTTACCAGTATTTTTTCAGAGAATAAATCTTGTATTCCAGACTTTGGCATAAGGGCCTGGTCATATTCAGATGACGTAGCTGAAAAAAAAAACACCACAAATTTTTAGTTCCGATATCCAGGTGAGTGCACTTTGAAGTTACCACTATCTATCTATAGGCCAAGTGACAGTTGTGAGTACCCCCAGAACTAGTGAAGGATTCAACGAAAGCTTAAGATAGGTACAATGAGAAAAACTCAAATCAAAAAGGTACAAAGAGTTGCTTACATTTGTCAATGTTACCTGCTCAAACCATGTAGCACACATGGTAATACTATAAAAACTCCCAATACCCAGGGTTTTTTTTGCTGGAGAGAGAGATAAGGGAAGTGCATGTTCAATGATCTCCCTATTGTGAAGCCTCTTGAACAATAAGTGTCTGTTGTGCATGACACATACTGCGAACAGAATGTCAATACACAGTAAGTGACCTGTTTGGCTGCTACAAAGAAACAATAATAAATTATTCGAGCACAACAAAGAGTGTGGTACTGAAAATGTATTATCAACCCTGAAAAGATGCTGTGTGTCTGAGAAGAAAACAGAGAACATTTCCAACTGGGAAATTAAACAGATAACCAAACTAATATTAGAGATACTGAACACAGTGTTAACCCAAAGTATACTTTGTTCCAAAGATGGTTATTATTTGTTTCTTCCTACAGAAAAAAAGCCTGCTACTTTACAATTCAGGAATCTCAAGTTATGCCTAAACCGGTTTGGCTCAGTGGATAGAGCCTTAGCCTGCCGACTGAAGGGTCCCAGGTTCAATTCCGGTCAGGGACACATACCTTGGTGGCGGGCACATCTCCAGTAGGGTGTGTGCAGGAGGCAGCTGATGGATGTTTCTCTCTCATCAATGTTTTTAACTCTATCCTCTCTCCCTTCCTCTATGTGAAAAATCAATAAAAAATATATTAAAAAAAGAAAACTGTACCATTGGAAAAACAAAACAAATATAATCAAACTGGCACTACATTAATGGAAATATAGAAATTATCTCAAAAAGAATAGCAAATAAATATCCTAATGCTGGAAAGAAGAAGAAGAAAAAAAAAAGACAACTATACAATATCACCAAAATACTATATCATCAAAATATAAGTACAATGAGAAAGTATTTAAGAAACATCACACTGACAGGAGAAATTCAAATAATACCCAAACTAAAAAATACAGTGGAATCATGAATGAAAGACATGATCAACTCAGAAGATCAAAGAATTTGCCTGGCAGTTGTCGCTCAGTGGTAGAGCTTCAACTTATGAACTAGGAGGTCATGGTTTGGTTCCACATAAGGTCATAGGCCTGGGTTGAAGGCTTAGTCCCTGAATGTACAGGAGGCAGCCGATCAATGGTTCTCTCTCTTCACTGATGTTTCTATTTCTCTCTCCCATTCCTTTCCTCTCTAAAATCAGAAAAGATACATTTAAAACAAATAGTGATTAAGTAATCAAAAATTTTGTACATAAAGCATTAAAATTTTGATTCAGAGAAGACTACAAATATGTGGAAACAAAGAGAATTTAAGGAACTCCTAAGACACTAACAAATCAACCCCCAAGAAAACCTCATGGAGAGAGAACAGTGAAAAGAAATAGGTAGCTTATATAAAGTGACATACAAATGCAAGTAGATCACTAAACTCAAAGCAGAAAAAATATAAACATAAGAACAGAGAAAAGAACACTGAAAATATCATGAGTCCCAGAATACTATCTAAAAAGCATGTAAAAAAAATGTAGAAAAAATAAAAAAAATTCTGCATGGAAAAGACAGCTCCTCTAAGATCATTAGGGGGTTTCTAAGAAGAAAGCTTTTTTTTCTTTTGGTGGGGGGAAGGGTACAATAAAACAGTCCACTGAGAAATGAACAAAAATCATCCTATATAATAAAACCCTAATATGCAAATCGCCCCAATGTTGGAAGGACAGGTCACTAGGATGCACACTGACCACCAGGGGAGAGATGCTTAACACAGGAGTGCCTCCTGGTGGTCAGTGTGGTCCCACAGGGGCAGTGCCACTAGGCCAGAAGCCGTGGCATGGCGAGAGCCTCTGTGGGTCCCAGACTTGCGAGGGGACACAGGCCAGGCTGAGGGATCCTCTCCCCACAATGCATGAATGTCATGCAATGGATCTCTAGTCCAACAAGAATGTTGACAGAACAGATGATAAACAATGGAGAGGAAAAAACTTTCCAGCTCTAAAACATTCTCATTATTAGACTGTCCCTATAAGAATTCCATAAGAAATATACTTCTGGAGGTAATTTAAAAATTCTACACAACACTAACATATGAACAAAGATATGTGGAAAAATATACCGAAATGTAAAAATTTGTGGTGTTCTATTAAAGAAACACACACCAGTTTGATTTCTCTTGTGTAACTTTAGAAAATAAAAGGAATCATCTGACTTGAATGGCTCATTAGTTAAGTGTCTTTCTGTGAATCAGGAGGTCACAGTTTTGATTTCCGAGTGTGGGGTGTGCAGGGTGGCCAATCAATGATTCTCTCTTGTCATGGATATTTCTCTCTCTTTCCTCATCTCATTCTTCTCTAAAGTAATATTTTAAAAAATGTATTTTTATAAGATAAATAAAAGAATAAAATCTTAAATCTTTGCAACAAGACAGACAACTTTAAAGGTAATGCGATATCAACTTATGTGGGTACATGGGTAGAAATGGCAATCAGCAGAGATTGGTATTAAATTGACTGAGTTTAAGGAACATTGTTATAACTTTAAGATATTTTAAGTAGTTCCCATGGTGACAACAAAAAATAGAAAATAAAATCTCTGCTAATAGGTGACACAATTCTGTATTGGAAATCAGACTCCACATTTTTTTTTTAATTTTATTATGTGTTTTACAGTGTGGGAGAGGGAGGGATAGAGAGTTAGAAACATCAATGAGAGAGAAACATGGACCAGCTGCCTCCTGCAAACCCCTACTGAGGATATGCCTGCAACCAAAGTACATGCCCTTGACCAGAATCGAACCTGGGACCCTTCAGTCCGCAGGTCAACACTCTATCCACTGAGCCAAACTGATTAGGACCAGACTCCATATTTCTAAAAATATATATTCACTAAAGGCCTGGTGCACAAAATCATTCAGCCCAACCTGTACCCTCTTCAATCTGAGACCCCTCGAAGGATATCTGGCTGCCCATTTAGGCCTGATCCCTCTCATAATCCAGGACTGTTGGCTCTCCACTGCTTGCTTGCCTGCCTTCCTGATTGCCCCTAAAAGCTTCTACCTGCCAGCCTGATCACCCCCTAACTACTCCCATCAGCCTGACTGATGCTTAACTACTCTCCTGCCAGCCTGATTGCCTCTAACTGCCCTCCCCTGCAGGCCTGGTCACCCCCAACTTCCCTCCTCTGCTGGCTGGTCACCTCTAACTGCCCTCCCCTCCAGGCCTGATTGCCCCCAACTGCCCTCCCTTACAGGCCTGGTCCCTCCCAAATGCCCTCCCCTGCCAGCTTGATTGCCCCTAGAGGCGTTCCCCTGCAGGCCTGGTTACGCCTATCTGCCCTCCCCTGCAGGCCTGGTCCCCCCCAACTGCCCACCCCTGTCGGCCTAGATCCCCCTCTCCCCAACTGCTCTCCCCTGCAGTCCTGGATCCCCCCAACTGCCTTTCCCTGCAGGCCTAGTCACCCCGAACTTACCTCTGCCACCTGGTCACCCCTAACTCCCCTCCCCTGTAGACTTGATCACCCCCAACTACCCTCCCTTGCAGGCCTCGTCCCTCCAATCTGCTCTCCCCTGCTAGCCATCTTGTGGCAGCCATCTTGTGTCCACATGAGGGCAGCCATTTGTGTGTTGGAATGATGGTCAATTTGCATATCACTCTTTTATTAGACAGGATTAGTGGCCCTGTGCACGAAATTCAAACATGGGTGGGAGTGGTTCCCTCAGCCCAGCTTGCACCCTCTCCAATTGGACATTCCTCTTGCAATCTGGAACCACTGGCTCCTAATTGCTCAGTTGTTTATAGAGTGTGGATCTGATAAAAAAAAATCATTGCAGCTTTGATTTGTGCTCATGGCACATTAAAAAGTAACCAATGAATGCATAAATAAGTGGAGAGAATTTTATTTTCTGTTTCTACCCCTTCCTCCCTCTCACTCTGCCTCCTTGATCGCCCCTAACTGCTCTCCCAGCCAGCCTGATCTCACCCACAACTGCCCACCCCCAGCAGACTAATCGCCCGTAACTGCCTCTGCCTTGGCTCCCACCAATATGGCTTTGTCTGGAAAGAAGTCTGATGTCCAGAAAATGGCCAGTCAACCCAGTGTAATTAGCATATTACCCTTTTATTAGTATAGATATCTATATAGATAAAATCTTCCGGATGTCCTTCCAGACAAAGCCATGGTGGCAGAGGCCGAGGCAGAGGTGGTAAGGGGTGAGAAGTCCAGCAGAGGAGGGCTATCAGGCTGGCAGGGGAGGGCGGTTAGGGGAGATCAGGCTGGCAGGGGAGGACAGTGAAAGGCCATCATGATGGCAGGGCACAGTTAGGGGTATCAGGCTGGCATGCAGAGTAGTTAGTGGTGATCAGGCACACAGGGAGGTGAGCGGTTAGGAGCCAGCAGTGCCAGATTGTGAGAAGGATCCCAGATTGGAGAGGGGACCATGCCTCCCCTGATGAATTTCATACATCAGGCCTCTAGAATAAATTTCTCAAAACATGGTATATAAAACCAACCAATGAAGTTAGCTGTGACCCTGTACAGTAATAAAAACTAATACAAAATAACAAACTTAAGTATGTATTTACATGATTACCAGCATAATAGAAAATAAAATATTAACAGTTTACTTCTTAAGAAGGTGCATGACTTGTATGCTGTGAAGTATAAACCACTACTGGCTGCCCTCTGCAGTATGTCTTAAGTGGTTGAGCATAGGGCCACCCAGCAAATGGCCGTAGCTTCAATCTCAACCCCATTTGGGACGTGTGAGGAAGCCAAACAATGTGTCTCTCACACAGATATTTTATTCTCTCTCTCTGTTTCTACCCATTCCTCCCTCTCACTCTCCCTAAAACTCAATAGAAAAAAAAAACCATCAGGTGAGGATTAACAAAAGAAGACATATACACACACTGATAGCTGTAATCAAAGAACAAAACAGTAAGTTGGAAAACACATTCCATGACTCTACTTTGCAATGCTAACAGTATCAGCTGTCATTAGTATTTAAAGTGACCTCAACATTCAAAGCAATCCCTATCAAAGTCCTAGTGACTTCTGGTGGAATAAAAAAGCTCTTTGTAAAATTAATGTGAATGTCACAGGACTCCATGAAGTCGTGAAAAGAATGTATAAAATTAAAGTCTTCAGACTTCTTGATTTTAAAACATACTTCAAAGCTTCTATTTTCAAAAAACTCTAATACAAACCTGGGTGGTTTGGCTCAGTGGATAGAGCATCAACCTGTGAACTGAAAGGTCCCAGGTTCAATTCCTGTCAAGGGCACGTGCCCGAGTTGTGGGCTTGATTCCCAGTAGGGGACATGTAGAAAGCAGCCTATCAACGATTCTCTCTCCTCATTGATGTTTCTTTCTTTTTTTTTAATATATTTTATTGATTTCTTACAGAGAGGAAAAGAGAGGGATAGAGAGTTGGAAACATCAATGAGAGAGAGACATCATTCAGCCGCTTCCTGCACGCCCCCTACTGGGGACGTGCCTACAACCAGGATACATGCCCTTGACCAGAATAGAACCCGGGATCTTCCAGTTTGCAGGCCGATGCTCTATCCACTGAGCCAAACAGGTTTTGGCTCTCATTGATGTTTCTATCTCTCTCTCTCTCTCCCCCTTCCTCTCTGAAAAAAAAAAAAAAAAGATAAAGAAATAAAAAACCTTTAATGCAAACATTAAGAGAAATAATGAAGGAAGGTAAAATGAAAGACCTACATAGCCAGGACCGGTTTGGCTCAGTGGATAGAGCGTCATCCTGGGGACTGAAAGGTCCCAGGTTAGATTCCAGTCAAGGGCATGTACCTTGGTTTCGAGCACATCCCCAATGGGGGGGGCGTGCAGGAAGCAGCTGATTTCTCTCTCTCATCGATGTTTCTAACCTTCTTTCCCTCTCCCTTCCTCTCTGTAAAAATCAATAAAATATATATTTTTTAAAAAAGGCCTACACAGAAATTCTCCGGGATAGGGACTAAAGATCTTCACCAAGGCTGCCTATACCACAAATAAGAAAAGGACATTCTCACCTTACCCAAGTAGCTCAGTTGTTTATAGAGTGTGGTCCTGATACAAAAATCATTGCAGCTTTGATTTGTGCTCAAGGCACATTAAAAAGTAACCACTGACAGGAAGAAGCACTTTCCCATTAGTCACTCCACAAAGCAATAGCTCCATGAAAGACCTGGACTTTGTTCCTCCTCTTCCATCCCCTAGCGTATCGCACTTTACCAAGCTGATGCATTCCTACAGGAGTGGGCCCATGATTCCTGCAAACCAACTATCATGACTTCATGGGAGGAAAGGTAACATGCCCCTCAAGGGCCCCAGATTTATACAATTCAGAATGCAGCAAACTTCAGAAGCCACATAAATAAAAACTGCTTAGTTTCCTTTACCATTCACATGGGGAAGTTAAAAAGAACCATATAATCTTGAAAAAAAAAGGAACCACTGAATACATAAATAAGTGGAGAAATAAATGTCTCTCTCTCTCTACCGCTCCTCTTCTCTCCCCCATTGCTCCCTTTCTCTAACATCAATAACAATAAAGTATAAAGTAGTGCTAACTATAATTAAAAAAGAACTCAATAAATGAGCAACACATGCAATGATCTTAAAGTGGAATACTAACAGGATAAGCTGCACGCCCCCTACTGGAGATGTGCCCACAAGCAAGGTACATGTCCCCGACCGGAATCGAACCCGGGACCTTTCAGTCCACAGGCTGACGCTCTATCCACTGAGCCAAACCGGTCTCGGCTACATCACTCTTAAAAATAGTTGTTTAGATGTATCTTCCTAGGCATAACAAAGCAGCTAAAAAATAAAGAAATGACACTACAAAAGAATAAACTGGTATATCAAAGAAACCACTGAGTAACAACAACCAAAAAAGCCCAGCATTGTTACAACCAAAATATGTAAGAAACTTAACAACACCAAAAAGACAAACAATGTGATTGAAAAATGGGCAGAGGACTTGAATAGACATTTCCCAAAAAGGACATAAAGATGTGTAATAGATATATTAAATGATGTTCATCTCATTCATCATCAGAGAAATGTAAATGGGACATCACCATGAAATTCCACCAAACATGTAACAGGGTGGCAAACATCCATAAATCAAAAAAAGAACAAGTATTACCAATGAAGTGGAGATATGAAAATATTGAGGAACTGTCAGTAAGATTATAAACACACTAGTGCAGCCACTAACAAAACACGGAGGATTTTCCAATACTTACAAAAGGTACCAGGTAACACAGTGAATCCATATCTAGAGATTTAAAAAATTTTTTTCCAAATATATTTTATTGATTTTTTTACAGAGAGGAAGGGAGAGAAACAGAGATTTAGAAATCTCAGAAACATCATCAGCTGCCTCCTGCACACACTCTAATGGGATGTGCCCACAATCAAGGTACATGACCTTGACAGGAATTGAACCTGTCAAGCTCTATCCCATGAGCCAAACTGATTAGGGCCTAATCCGGCAATTTATCTAAAGAACACATATTATTGGGGCACATACAAAAAATCAATTAATTCCCAGCTGAAGTTTGTATTTCTCTCTAACTCTCCCTTTCTCCCTGAATTCAACAAAATCTTTAAAAAGTTGCCAAGACCAGTTTGGCTCAGTGGATAGAGCGTCGTCCTGAGGACTGAAAGGTCCCAGGTTCGATTCTGGTCAGGGGCATGTACCTTGCTTGCGGGCACATCTCCAGTGCGGGGCGTGCAGGAGGCGGCTGATTGATGTCTCTCTCTCATCGATGTTTCTGACTTTCTATCCCTCTCTCTTCCTCTCTGTAAAAAATCAATAAAATATATTAAAAAAAAAAAAAATCTTTAAAAAGTTAAAGAAACTGGAGTATGAATTTTGAAAGAGGCTTTCCCATTTCCAACCAGGTTGTCCTCTGGCCAGAAGACATGGTAGAATGTTAATATTCTAGAAAATTATTTTCTAAAGTATTATTTTCTGATAATACATTAGTGTAGACATGTAATGTGTGCAAACACTGACTTCCTAATTCACATACATCACAAAGCCTCTCTTTTCTATTCCAAGGATCCCAATTTGTTCCTTTTTAAAATATATATATTTATTTTTATTGCTTTCAGAGAGGCAGGGAGAGAAAGAAACATCAATGATGAAAATCTTTTTTTTTTAATTCGATTGTTCTTGTTTTTATTTTATTCTTGTTAATCTTCACTTAATGATATTTTTCCATTGACAGTTTTTTTAAAATATATAGATTTTTTAATATATTTTATTGATTTTTTTAGAGAGGAAGGGAGAGGGACAGAAAGTCAGAAACATCGATGAGAGAGAGACATTGATCAGCTGCCTCCTGCACGCCCCCCACTGGGGATGTGCCCGCAACCAAAATACATGCCCCTGACCGGAATCGAACCTGGGACGCTTCAGTCCACAGGCCAACGCTCTATCCACTGAGCCAAACCAGTCTCGGCTAAATTATATTTTTATTGACTTTTTTACAGAGAGGAAGGGAGAGGGATAGAGAGTTAGAAACATCAATGAGAGAGAGACAATGATCAGTTGCTTCTTGATGCCCCCCACTGGGGATGTGCCCCCAACTAAGGTACAGTGGTACCTTGAGATACGAGTTTAATTCGTTCTGTAACCTTAAGGCGTGGGAAACTATGAGACGCTCGAGTCGCGGTAAACTGGTGGGTTGTGTGCAGCCGGCAGATCCGCGCAATTACTCCTATCTCAAATGTTGCTTGTATTTCAAAGCAAAAATCGCTCACTCAATGGCTCATATCTCAAAAATCTCGTATGTTAGGGCACTCATATCTCGAGGGCACATCAAAAAAAAAAAAGTAACCACTATCTGTATATGCTCTTGAACGAAATCGAACCTGTGACCTTTCAGTCCGCAGACCAACGCTCTATCCACTGAGCCAAACTGGTTTCAGCTATGATGAGAATCACTGATAGGATACCTCATGCATGCCCTCTACTGGAAAGCGAGCCAGCAACCCTGGCATTGGCCTTTGACCAGAATCAAAGCTGGGACATTTCAGTCTGCAAACTGGTGCTCTCTCCACTGAGCCAAACCAGCTAGGGCCCAAATTGTTCCTCAAGAGCAAGAATCTAACACAGAAAGATGCCCTTAGAGATGTTAAAATAAAGAAAACGAAACCCTGCTGGTGGAGTAGGAACTCGGGAAGGAAGTCATCCTCACCCACAGAGGCCAGGTTGCTGCAGTTCTCCAACATCACATTCAGGTACAATTTCCGCTGAGCTGGGTCCAGGCATTCCCACTCCTCCTGAGAGAAGTCTATGGCCACATCCCTGAAGGTCAACAGTCCCTGAAATAAAACACACATTTACCCAGAGGTCACCAGAAGAGTTCATAATGTCACCCAACATGGAAACAGTGTTTAGGGAGAAGAGGTTTGGACCTAGGGGAGTATCCTGAATCACCCAATAAGATCACTTTGCCCCAGTAACATTCTCTGATGTGATTTCGAACACTGACAAATGATCATGACACATGCCCACAAACACACGGTACAGATTTTACTTTTCAGGAAAATAAACTTTAAAATTCAGGTATGGCCCTAGCCGGTTTGGCTCAGTGGATACAGTGTCAGACTATACACCGAAGATTTGAAGGTTCAATTCTGGCCAAGGGCACATGCCTTGATTGCGGGCTGTATCTCCAGTTTGGACTGTGTTGGAGGCAGCCAATCAATGATTCTCTCTCATCATTGTTTCTCTCTCTCCATTATTCTCTAAAATCAATAAAAATATATTTAAAAATAAGTTAAAAAATAACATAAAGAAAAAATAAAATAAAATAAAATAAAGGCATGGACACAGGCATATGGATTTCTGAGTGCTGTGTTTGCATCATTAAGGCTTCGTGGTGAATATTTTTCAGCTGGCAATGTTATGCTGGCTTGGAAATACATGGACTTCTACCCAAGTGTGAAGCAGACAACAACGAAATGAACTTTTGTAAAGACACAGATTCTGATACTTGTTCTGAAATGGGGCCTGTGTTTCCATATGTGTCTCCTCTAGGGACTTGCTAAATTTATCCATCTTTTCTAGCATATTCTTGAAAAACCTTACAAGCGTGGTTTTGAACTCTAAATCCAGTCTTTTTTTTTTTCCTCCATTTCTTTTGTTTGTGATCCCTTCCCTTGTCTCGGTATTTTCACTATGCCGGGAGAACTTCTGTGTTGGACTCAGCCTTATAACACCAGACTTGAAAAACCGCAAAAGTCTCTCTTGAGCTTGGGATGGGTGGAGTCTCAGGGCTTAAGGGACCGCCTTGGCTTCTAGTCGGGCCCACCCTCCATGGCCCCTGAGTCTCACGTGACTGGGTAATGGCTGGAGCAGTTCCTGTGCGCGGTCGCGCTTTCTCTCACAGTGCCTCTAGACTGCTGCCTTTCTGGCTCCCCTGTGCTACGGGACCACAGGAGTCTGGGTCCCCAGAGTTTCGCCTGAAACTGGGGTTTAGTGAAGTTAGAAGTGGCACAGTTGGGAGGGTCTGTCTCCGGCTCACTCTTGAAAGCCAGCGGCACAATCAGCAGTCTGTCCTCTGCGGCGCAATGCCGTGCGCGCCAACAGACTTATGATCTTTTGCGACTCCCCTAAATTTCCATGCACTTCTCCCCCTTCACAGTCCAAACTCCCCCCGTATGAGTTTTGGCTGGATCAGAGGTTTAGTGTCGTAGGATAAGGAGTTCAATGCCTTTGAGAGTCTCTATCTCCCTCCCGCCAGAGAAGGCCAGCCAAGTTCACCGTCACTCGCGTCTCCATACCTCAGCTTTTTGCAGCTCCTCTGGGTCTCCATGAGCCCCTCTCTTTCCCTCTAGTTGTAGAATTTCCACTCCGCCAGCTTTCCTGTGGTTCTGGATGATGTTCGTTCTTTTAGTTGTAGTTTTGAAATTGTTGTGCGAGGCAGCAGTGTAGGTGTTTACCTAAGCTGCCATCTTGGCTTCTCCCCCGAATTAATGTTTGTTACCAACATAATTCTTTCAAAATTTTTGAATCATTAGTGGAGAGGTATTTCACAGAAACTTACTAGTAATGAAATTAAACATATGTTAATGTCATTCTTAGAAACTTCCTATAGAACACAAAAAGTGATCATATAGGGTATGTTATCCATGATGGGAGTATAGATTATAATGAAAATGTAAAGAATTATGGCCTGATTGTTTACAGCTCCCATAAAAAAGCCAATGATCTGTAGGAAATAAAAGTAAGTCCTTCATTTTCCAAAGCAAATGCCAACTAAAAAGAGACATTTCCAAATATGAAGTGATGATCTTTGCACAATCTTCATTAAATCGCTACTACACCCTTGTTCCTGAGAAAGGGAGACTACTAACTCTACAGTGAGGGGAGCACCTCTACTACGCAAACATCAGGTGGACTGAACAATGGGTATCAGGTGACTGAGGCACACAGAAAGTCAGGTCACCACTGCTGTGACATTACTGCCAAAAATACATCAATAAAGGATTAGGTGGAAATGATCACAAATAAATATTAAAATTTGTAAGTGTCAATCCACCTGTACCTCTCGTGTACTATAAGCTAATAGAATATTTACTTACCAAGTCTTTTGTACTAATTTAGTGAGCAACTCTCTTCTATTTACTATTTACTCATCTTTCACAACTTCCTAAGCTATTCTGAACAGTAAAATGGGCATTTTCTTACTCCTGATCAAGAGCTGATGCTGCACCCACTGGAACCTAAAACCTACATTTCCCTTTTTCAAGACCGAAGAGCTTCTGACCCCAGCCCAATAAGGATAGACACGGCTGCTTTCCCAGGTGGATCTGTCATAAAAGGGATGATTAGAGTAGTTGAAAGTTTTTGTTTGTTTGTTTTTAATATATTTTATTGATTTTTTACAGATAGGAAGGGAGATAGAGTCAGGAACATCAATCAGCCGCCTCCTGCACAACCCTCACTGGGGATGTGCCCGAAACCAAGGTACATGCCCTTGACTGGAATCGAACCCGGGACCTTTCAGTCCACAGGCCAATGCTCCACCCACTGAGCCAAACCAGTTTCGGCGAAAGTTGTTAATTAAAGGTGGGAATGCTTCCTGAACAGGGAGAGGCTGTATAAAATGAATGCAGAGAGCCCTGGCCAGTTTGGCTCAGTGGATAAAGCGTTGGCTTGCAGACTGAAGGCTCTCAGGTTCAATTCCAATCAAGGGCATATGCCTGGGTCGCAGGCTCAATTCCTAGTGGGGGCATGCAAGAAGCAGCCAATCAATGATTCTCTCTCATCATTGATATTTCTATTTTTCTCTGCTTCTCCTTTCCTCTCTGAGATCAATAAAAAATATATATATTTAAAAAAATGACTGCAGAGAAAGCTCTGGGACAAAGGAGAAAAGTATTGCCTGGCCAGAGTGGCTCAGAGGTAGACCGTAGTTCTGTGAATCAGGAGAGGTTTCCATTCCTGGTCACGGCACACTTCAGGTTTCAGATTTGATCCCCAGTGGTGATTATGTAGGAGGCACCTGTCAATGATTTGCTCTGCTCATGTTTCCACCTCTCTCTCCATCTCCTTCCCATTTTATTTTTTTAAATATATTTTATTGATTTTTTACAGAGAAGGGAGAGAGAGAGAAAGAGAGAGAGTCTGAAACATCGATGATAGAGAAACACTGATCAGCCGCCGCCTGCACACCTGCTACTGGGGATGTGCCCACAACCAAGGTATAAGGCCTTGACTAGAATCAAACTTTGGACCCTTCAGTCCGCAGGCCAACGCTCTATCTACTGAGCCAAACCAGTCAGGGCTCCCATTTTGAAATCTATAAAAACATATATTAAAAAGGAGACAGGGCCCTAGCTGGTTTGCATCAATGGATAGAGCGTCAGTCTGCGGACTGAGGAGTCCAGGTTTATTCTGGTCAGGGGCAGCACATGCCTGGGTTGCGGACTCAATCCCAGTGTAGGAGGCAGCCAATCAATGATTCTCATCATTGATGTTTCTCTCTTTTCTTCTCCCTTCCTCTGTAAAATCAATAAAATATATTTTTAAAGAGAGAGAGAGACAGGGAAATATAGAAAGTGTTGACACTGACTACCATAAGAAAAAAGGAAAGAAATAAGGAAAGGAAAACAACCTGCAAAGGCAAGAACATCAGAAGTGGAGAAATATGGAGGGAAGGAAGGAGCCTCAGAAACATGAAGGGGAGCTGAAAGGAAGAGGAGTCCTGGTGAACCCATGTGGGGGCAAAAGAGGTGGTGGCACTTCAGATACACGGGTTCAGAAGAGAATTGGGGGAGGGAGGGCAAGGACAAAAAGGGGGATTTACGGATGATGGAGCACAGGGAAAAGCAGCACTGAGTTAGCCAGCTGTGGGTAACAGGACAGACTGTAACAGGAGCAGCAGTAAGGAAACAGGCTTGGGGAAAAAAAGAGAAATATATCAACACATGCCAGAGGAAAAGGATACATAGCCCCTGACCCAGCACACATCTTTTACCTGAGAAGCAGCCATGTGGTCCTGGTCCTGATGCCGTCTGGGCTGTTTCCTCAGGTGACACTATGTTGTCACAGAATGTGCCTTCAAAGGTGACCACACAGCCTGTTAATCAGCTCCCTCACTCAGTCAGAAGAACCTGGAAATGAGGAAAAGCCAAAACCCTCCTGACTTTGGTCACAGGAGAGTCAGTAACAATGAGCTCCTACATGGAGACCACACTGGGAGGGGTTTTATTCTGTCTTCATGTGTCTGTCCTTCCAAAGACTTTCACAAACTCCTACAGCAATGAGAGTATGTGCTGCTCTACTGAACCCCCAAACCCAACAGAATACCCCTTAGCTCCTCTTAATATGCCTGCCCTGGGGCCATGACAGGGCAGCTTTAAGTAGTTCCCTCCTGGGGCCTGTGAGGCTCCCCCAGAGCTGTTCTCAGTAGCCCTGGGTACAGACGTCAGACCCAGCACACCCAAGACCTCTGGGTAGTAGGGGTCAGGCTTTTGAACAGGAACTTGTACATGTGCAGGTTTACCAGGCAGAATTCCTCCCCTTTTCCAGGAAATTACAGAGAACAGGTCTTCATGCTAAAGCCTTTGGGTAAAATTATCTATTGAAATATGCTCATCAAATGACTGCACCATGAATAGATGGGCCCTGTGGGAACCAAGTTCCAGTCCAAGCCAGTCCATCCTTCATTTCAGAGAATGGACAAGAGGGACTTAAGGGGACAGCTCCTTTGTGGCTCTCAGACACTAATTCAACCAATCACAGGAAGGGAAGGAAAAAGGTGCTGAATGAAACCAACTCACACAAATAGCTTCCAACCCTGAAGATCAGTGACATCCTTATGAAGTGCACACTGAGATCGCCTCATATTACCAAGGGCTAATGCATTTTATATGGTATAATACACAGTGAAAATGACACGGGCTCAGAATCTGACCTACACACAACATATTTAAAATAAAAAACAATTGGGTTGTTTGTTTTTAATGTAATGATTTCTAGGTTTAAAGCTTTAAAAAGAGAGACTGCCTTATATTAACAAAATGATAAGAGGTGCTTGTAAGATGTCACCAATGGTCGTTAAAAACTATTTACATGTATTAAATATCAGAGATAAAAAATGCAAATCCATGGGAGAGAAAAACAGATCCAGTGCTTCTAATATTCCTTCATAAAATATCAGACTCTGTGTCATCTCTTGTCCCAGATCACCTCCTCTTGCATTCCCAGGAAATAACAAGAGCATACCAGTATCTCCCTCTGTGTGATTAAGGTTGCAAATGGAAGCAAATAATTATAAAAAATTCATTAGCTTTATAAATTGGAGATCTGTAATTCTTATTCAAATCTGTTTAAACACTTCACTTGTTAAACATATAAAGCCACTGGCTGATATATCACAACTTAACCATCCACATCCCATCAGCTCAGCACTCACCCACATCAGGGTTCCCCTCCTCTCAACTGCTATGTATTTCAGTCTATGGATCTGTTTTTGTTTCCTGTTTCCTTTCTCTCCAATGTTATCTTTTTCTATATTTTTTGTTTTTGTTTTAATATATATTTTCTTGATTTCAGAGAGGGAAAGAGAGGGAGAGATAGAAACATTAATGATGAGAGAAACTCTTTGATTGGCTGCCTCTTGCAAGCCCCCCAGTGGAGATTAAGCAGAAAAACAAGACCAGGAATCTAACTGTTACCTCCTGAACCATGTTGGCCAGACTTTTCCTATGTCTGCCTCCCTCTCCCCTGCTCTTTTTCCTTTTTTTTTTCCTGTCCCTACACCTGGATCATTAAACTCCTGAAACCTTATTTCACTTTCAGTTGTTCGTTTTCCTCTGGTCGTTCTTTCTGATTGCTCCCATCTATGTACACACCTGGGTCTTTCTCTTCCCACTTCTGTGTCTCCTCTGCTGCCTGTTACAGTCTATTCTGTTATTCACAGCTGGCTGACTCTCAGTTCTGCTTCTCCCTCTCCTTTGTCATCCCTACAATTAAAAAAAAAAAACAAAAACCTCATGAATATTCACAGAAGTTTCTGTAACTAAAAAGAATAATAAAGACAGGTTAAGCAAGTAAGAAAAAAATACCTCGAATAATGTTAACATGGTATGTAGAGTCAGACACACCTATGAGAACTATCTACAATAATAAAAGTGTAATATACAAATTGACCCAAGAACCGAACAGCAGAATGAACATCCAGATAACCAGGCTACAACAGGCACCAGCATCAGGCCAGCCAAGATGGGTGGGATGTGCTATTGCCCCATGATCAGCCTGCCGAGGGAGGCCCAGGCCACCTATTGGCTGGCTGTGGCTGGTGGGCGGGATCTCCCTCTGTTGGGGGGGGGACCCGGAAGAGGAGGACCATCATGGAGTTATGGCCAGGTGGGCAGAGCCTATCTCTTTGGGGCAATCAATTGTGGGGCTTCTGGACTGTGAGAGGGCACAGGCCAGGCTGAGAAACACACCCCAACTCCCCCGTCATAAAAGAGAGAAAACAGAATTGTCATGTCAATGAAATCAAGATTATTTTGTGATTTCATAAATTTCATGAATATATTTGTGAATGATACCTTGTGAGTATTATAAACACAATAAGAAGAGGAATTCACATAATGATGGAAAACAAATTAGACTTATTGTTTCTTAGACACTCATTTATTGGAAAATTTCTGTATATTAGTGGAGAGCTACAATCGTAGAAATTGAACTGAATTGAAGATATATTCATATGATTCTTGTAAACATTCAAAATATTCAAAAAGTGATCATGTACAGTATGTTGGTGACATGAGTATGGAATATAATGAATATTCACAGGAACAAGGTTTGATTGGTTAAAGGCCCATATCAAAAGCCAAAGATTTGTAGGAAAGAAAAGTAGGCTGTCTACGTATTTTCCAAAGCAAATAGAAACTAGCCTTTGCACATCTCTCAACAAAGCCCTACTAAACCTTTCTTACTGAGAAAGGGAGACTACCAACTCTACAGTGAGGGGAGCACCTCTACCACATGAACATCACGTGGACTGGAACAATGGGAATCAGATGACTGAGGCACAGCATAGGACAGGTCACCACTGCTGGCATTCCTGGCAAAATTACATCAATAAAGAAATAATTATGTGAAAATGATCACAAATAAATATTATTTTTTGCAAGTATCAATCCACGTGTACCTCTCATGTTCTATAAGCTACTGGTACATTTCAATACCAAGTTTTTTGTACTAATCTAGTAAGCAAGTCTCTTCTATTTACCCTTCTTTTCAGAAACTTCTGAGCTACTCTGAGCAGTAAGATGCACATCATCTTTTTTTTTTTTTTAACATTTTTAATAGATTTCAAAGAGGAGTGAGAGGGAGAGATAGAAACATCAATGATGAGAGGATCATTGATTGGCTGCCTCCTGCACGCCCCCTACTGGGGATTGAGACTGCAACCTGACCATGTGCCCTCAACTAGAATCAACCAGGGACCTTCTAGTCTGCAGTCCAAGGCTCTATCCAAACCAGCTAGGGCATATATGCATCTTCTTACCTGTGATCTAGAGCTGATGCTGCAGCACTGAAATCTAACACCTACATTTGCCTTCTTTACTGATACCCGAACCTCTGACCCATCCCAGTAGGAATGTCAGACATAGCTGCCTTCAAAGTTTGATCTGTCACAAAATGGATGTTTTTGAGTAATTGAAAGTAATGAATTAAAGGTGGGAATGCCTACTGACCTGGGGAGGCTGCATGAAATGATTACAGAGAAGGCTCTGGGACAAAGGAGGGAAGGATAGCCCGGTCAGAGTGCCCAATACGAATGAGGACGACAGGGTTGTATTCCTGGTCAGGACACACTGCAGATTTCACTGGATAGCCAGTGTGGAGTGTGCAGGAGGCAGGTGATCAATGATTCTCCATGCTGATTGATGTTTCTGTCTCTGTCTCCCTCTCCTTTCCATTGTGAAAAATATAAAAAATATATTTTAAAAAAGGAGGAAAAAAAAGAAAAAATTCATAAAAAAAGAGAGGGAAATATAGAAAGTGTTGACATTGACTATAATGAAAAAAGTAATGAAATAAGGAAAGAAAAACAACCTGCAAAGGCAAGAACATCAGAAGTAAAGAAATAAATCACCAGGTGCCAGAGGAAAAGCAAACACAGTTTGTGACCCAGGACACATCTTTTACCTGAGAAGCAGTCATGTGGTCCTGGTCCTGATGGGGTCTGGGGTGTTTCCTCAAGTGTCAGACAGTATGTTGAGGAGTCACAGAATGTGCCTACAAAGATGTCACCACAACGTCTCAATCAGCTCCCCTCACACTCACAGTCAGAAGGACCTGGAAATGCAGAAAACGTGACCCCCTGTTGTCCTTGCTCACAGGAGAGTCAGAAACGAGCTCCCACATGGAGACCACACTGGGAGTTTCTGTGTGTGTCTTCATGTGTCTCCTCCCACAGACATCCACAAACTCCTACAGAAATGAGAACATGAGCTGCAATCCTGAACCCCAAAATGAACAGAGCACCCCTTTACCTCCCCTAAACAAAGTTTGCTCCCGCTCTCATAAAGGCATCCTGCACCCCTCCTGCTAATTCCTGTCCTCACCGTCCAACACCTGGAGCCCCTCAGTTACCAATGTTACCCCAAAGAGCAGTTGTCCAACACTACAGTGAAAAGCGCACCTGAGGGTATTTCTTTCTTCGTTCAGAAAATATATTTTGTTGATTTTTTACAGAAAGGAAGGGAGAGGGATAGAGAGTTATAAACATCGATGAGAGAGAGACATCCATCAGCTGCCTCTTATACAGCCTCCACTGGGGATGTGCCCACAACCAAGGTACATGCCCTTGACTGGAATCGAACCTGGGACTCTTGAGTCCGAAGGCCGACGCTCTATGCACTAAGCAACACCAGCTACGGCCTGAAGGCATTTCTTAAAGCTCCTCAGGGGATCTGAGAAGACCCAGAGGATTTATCTCAGGTTGTTTTTAAATAATAAATCAAGTGTCAGAGATAGAAAAAGTAAATCCATGTAAGAAACACACACACACACACCGTCACAGCAACAAAGGTAAGGGTTCTAATATTCCTTGAAAAAGCATCAGATGGTGACTGACACAGGTCACCTCCTTGTTGCCATCCCAGGAAATGACAAGGGACCCATGACAACAGACAAGTCTCTCCCCTCTGAGTGAATAACGACTGCAATTGGAAGCAAATCATTATAAAATTCCCAAGCCTTACGAACTGGAGATTTTTTTAAAAATTCATTTTATATTTATTTTTTAAAACTGGAGATTTTTAAGTTTCATTCAAATCTGAATAACTAAGACAATTCAGCTATTAAATTAAGTATACGAAGCCATGCTTAGGCAGCATGCTCCCTGGTTGAGCTTGGACCTATGAACCAGGTCCTGGTTAGATTCAGTCTGGGCATGTGGCCAGGTTGCAGGTTTGATCCCCAGGGAGGGGCGAGCAGGAGGCAGATGACCAATGACCTTCTCTCCTCATTGATGTTTCTATCTCCCTCTTCCTGCCTCCTGAAGATCAACAGAAATGTATTTCTCACACACACACACACAGCCACAGCTGACACAACTTAACCACCCACACCCCATAAGCTCCCCTCTCATCCAGATCAGGGATCCCTCCTCCCACTGCTATGTATTTCTCTATGTATCTGTCTCTGTCTGTCCCCTTTCTCTCCACTGTGGTCCCTTCCTGT
>JAAGEH010000431.1:72419-86191 GCA_011751065.1 Lasiurus cinereus
AAAAAATATTATACAGAGACCTAAGAGCAGACTAGAGGAACACAAGAATCAAGTCAAAGATTTGAAATACAATGAAGCAGAAAACACTCAATTGGGAAAGCAAAAAGAATAAAAAAATGTGAAGATAGTGTAAGAAGCCTCTGGGACAACTTCAAGCATACCAACATCTGAATTATGGGAGTGCCAGAAGACGAGAGAGAGCAAGATACTGAAAACCTATCTGAGGAAATAATGAATGAAAATTTCCCCCACCTGGTGAAAGAAATAGGCTTACAAGTCCAGGAACCGCACAGAACCCCAAACCAAAGAAATCCAAAAAGGACCACACCAGGACACATCATAATTAAAATGCCAAGAGCAAAAGACAAAGAGAGAATATTAAAGAAGCAAGAGAAAAACAGTTAATTACCTACAAGGGAGCACCCATAGGATTGTCAGCTGATTTCTCAACAGAAACAATGCAGGCCAGACGGGAGTGGCAAGAAATATTCAAAGTTTTCCTGGCATAGACACAGCTGATCCTCACAGCCTACAAACAAGATTACTCTACCCAGCAAAGCTATCAATCAGAATTGAAAGTCAGATAAAGAGCTTCACAGATAAGAACAAACTAAAAGAGTTCATCAACACCAAACGAGTATTATATGAAATGCTGAAAGGTACTCTTCAAGAAGATGAAGACGAAGAAAAAGGTAAAGATAAAAATTATGAACAACAAATACATATCTATCAACAAGTGAATCTAAAAATCAAGTGAATTGAAAATCTGATGAACAGAATAAACTGGTGAATATAATAGAATCAGGGATATAGAAAGGAGGTGTACTGACAATTCTCAGGGGGAAAGGGATGAGGAGGGTGTGGGAAGAGACTGGACAAAAATTGTACACCTATGGATGAGAACAAGGGGGGAGAGGTAAGGGCAGAGGATGGGTTGGGAACCAGATGGAGGAAGCTATGGAGTATAAAAATAGGAACAATTGTAATAATCTGAACAATAAAGATTTATTAAATAAAAAAACAAAAACAGAAACAACAGATAGAAGCATAAAGGAAAAGAACTAATGGAGGCATAGTTACCAGAAAACAACAGATTAAATGACTATAGGAAATCCTCATACATCAACAATTACCCTAAATGTAAATGATCTAAACTCACCAGTAAAGAGGTACAGAGTAGTAGAGTGGAAAGAAAGACAAAATGCAACCATATGCTGCCTACAAGAGACACATCTAAACAGCAGCAAAGGTAGATTCAAACTAAAAGGGTTGAAAATTATTCTCCAAGCAAATCACATCCACAAAAGAGCAGGTGAAGCCATACTTAAATCTGATAAAATAAATCTCAAGATAACAAAAATAACAAGAAACAAAGATGGACAATTTATAATGAGAAGGGGAACACCACATCAAGAAAACGTAACATTTCTTTTTCTTTTTCTTTTTTTTTTGTGTGTGTGTGTGTGCGGAGCTGGAGTTGTCAATGTCCATTTCTTAATATATATGCACCCAACCAGGGAGCACTGAAATATATTAAACAGCTACTCACAGTACTAAAGGGAGAAACAAATCAAAACACTATTATAGCCAAAACCGGTTTGGCTCAGTGGATAGAGCATCAGCCTGCAGACTGGAATGTCCCAGTTTTGATTCCGGTCAAGGGCATGTACCTTGGTTGCAAGTACATTCCCAGTCGGGGGTGTGCAGGAGGCAGCTGATCAATGTCTCTCTCTCATCAATGTTTCTAACTCTCTATCCCTCTCCCTTCCTCTCTGTAAAAAAATCAATAAAATATATATTTTTAAAAAACACTATTATACTTGGAAACCTTAATACTCTATTGACAGCTCTAGATAGAGCAACAAAACAAAAAAATCAATAAGAGAAATATCAGCCTTAAACGAAACACTAAACCAGCAGTTCTCAACCTGTGGGTCACGACCCCTTTAGGGGTTGAATCATCCTTTCACAGGGGTTGCCTAAGACAACCTGCATATCAGATATTTACATTACGATTCATAACAGTAGCAAAATTAGTTATGAAGTAGCAACAAAAACAATTCTATGGTTGGGGGTCACCACAACATGAGGAACTGTATTTTTTAAAAATATATTTTATTGATTTTTTACAGAGAGGAAGGGAGAGAGAGATAGACAGTTAGAAACATGGATGAGAGAGAGACATCGATCAGCCGCCTCCTACACGCCCCCTACTGGGCTGGAATCAAATTGTGACCTTTCAGTCTGCAGGCCAATGCTCTATCCACTGAGCCAAACCGGTTTCAGCTGAGGAACTGTCTTAAAGGGTCATGGCATTAGGAAGGTTGAGAATCACTGCACTAGACCAAATGGATATAGTTGACATTTACAGAACATTTCATCCCAGAACATCAGACTACACATTCTTCTTCAGTGCACATGGAACATTCTCAAGGGTAGACCCAAATGTTGGGTGAAAGAACAAGCATCAACAAATTCAAAAAGATAGAAATTATTCCAATTCCAACTATATTTTCTGACCATGATGCCATGAAATTAGAAATCAACTGCAAAAAGGAGGTTAAAAAACTTAAATATATGTGGAGATTAAGCAACATACTAAAAAATGACTGGGTCAAAGAAAAAATAAAAGATGAGATCAAAAGATATAGAGAGACAAATGAGAATGACATAACATATCAAACACAACATATCAAAACTTCTGGGATGCAGCGAAAGCTGTAAGAAGAGGAAAGTTTATATCACTACAGGCCTATCTCAGAAACAAGAGAAATTCCAAGTTAAAAACCTAATATTACACCTAAAAAGACCAGAGAAAGAAGAGCAAAAGCAACCTAAGGTTAGAAGAAAGAACGTAATAAAAATCAGAGCAGAATTAAATGACATAAAGAACAAAAAGACTGTAGAAAAATTAATAAAACAAAGTTCTGATTCTTGGAAAAGATTAATAAAACTGACAACCCCTGGCTAGACTCACTAAGGAAAAAAGGAAAGAGACCATATAAACCAAATCAGAAATGAGAGAAAAGAAATCACCACAGACATCACAGATATACAAAAGATCACATTAGAATATTATGAAAGACATCAAATTCAATAATCTAAAACAGTGGTCAGCAAACTGCGGCGCGAGAGCCACATGTAGCTCTTTGGCCGCTTGAGTTTTTAGCTAAAGGTTAGCTTAGGAGTACCCTAATTAAGTTAATAACAATGTACCTACCTATATAGTTTAAGTTTTAAAAATTTGGCTCTCAAAAAAAGTTTCAGTCGTTGTACTGTTGATATTTGGCTCTGTTGACTAATGTGTTTGCCGACCACTGATCTAAAAGAAATGGATAAGTTCTTAGAAGTATATACCCTTCCTAGATTAAATCATGAAAAACTGGAAAAATTAAATAGACCAATTAGCAGTGAGAAAATTGAAACAATCATAAAAAACTTCCCAAAAAACAAAAGTCCAGGATCAAATGGCTTCACCAGTGAATTCTACCAAACATTCAAGGAAGAATTAAAGCCTATTCTTTGCAAACTCTTCCAAAAATTTGAAGAAGAGGCAATACTGCCTAACACATTCCACAAGGCCATTATAACTCTAATACCAAAACCTGCCAAAGATAACACAAAAAAAGAAAACTATAGGCCCATATCCCTGATGAATACATATGCAAAAACCCTAACCTGTAGAGAGTGCCTGGGAAAGGCCCCTGAGCTGGTTGTCATCTGATCCAGCTTTGCCCGGCAGAGCCTTGCCCAAGAAACATACCATGCCAGAGGCAGGCATGTTGTCAGCCTGACTTTCAGCTCAGGTGCCAGGGGGTGGGTTTCATTATCTAAATCCAGCCAAGCACCAGGAACAAACACGATTATCCGGGCCCACCCAGAAGTGATGATTACAAGGAAGCCGCAAGAATGCACATAATCTCCTTTGTCTTGGGCTTTAGTAAAACATCCTGGTATTTTGCTGTATAAAATAAATGCACTGTATCAGCTCTGGGTCTTTGTCTCTCCATCAGAGGACAGCTGTCCCACCCCGCCCCTGGTTTTTCCTTCTATTTCGGTGTCAGTCTCTTTCTTTCATTTTCTCAATCCCCAGCTGCCCCTACTCAGGAACCAGACATCACAGATATACAAAGCATCATATTAGAATATTAGCCACGCTGGATGTGGTAAAAGAGAGAAATATTGATACTAACCAAAATACTAGCTAATTGAATACAACAGTACATCCGAAAAATAATACATCACGATCAAGTGGGCTTTATTCCGGGGGCATAAGGATTGGTTCAACACTTGCAAATCAAGCAACGCAACACACCACGTTAACAAAAGAAAGGGTAAAAATCATATGGTCAGCCGAGACCGGTTTGGCTCAGTGGATAGAGCGTCGACTTGTGGATTGAAAGGTCCCAGGTTCGATTCCGGTTGAGGGCATGTACCTTGCTTGCGGGCACATCTCCACTGTGGGGCGTGTAGGAGGCAGCTGATTGATGTCTCTCTCATATCGATGTTTCTGACTTTCTATCTCTCTCCCTTCCTCTCTGTAAAAAATCAATAAAATATATATTTTTTTAAAATCATATGGTCTTATCAATAGATGCAGAAAATGAATTTGATAAGATACAACATCCATCTGTGATTAAAATGCTCCATAAAATATGAATAGAAGGAAAGTACCTCAACTTAATAAAGGACATATATGATAAACCCTCAGCCAATATCATACTCAAGGTTGAAAAACTGAAAGCTTGTCCCCTAAGATCAGGAGCAAGACAACAATGTCATCTCTCACCACTCTTATTCAACACCAGAGATCTGGTGCATGAAATCTATGCACTGGAGCAGGGGTGTGCCTCAGCCTGGCCTGTGCCCTCTCGCAGTCCGAGGGCCCTTCAGGAATGCCCAACTGCTGCCTTTGCCAGCCATGAGCCAGACTTCTGGCAGAGTGGCTTGCAGCATTGAGCATCTGCCCCCTAGTGGTCAGTGCACATCATAGCGACTGGCCATTCTACTGTAGGTTGATTTGCATATTTGCCTTTTATTATATAGGATAGTACTGGAAGTACTAGCCAGAGCAATAAGGTAAGAGAAATAAAAGGCAGCCAAATAGGAAAGGAAGAGGTCAAACTGTCACTTTTTGTGAATGACATGATGCTGTCTGTATATAGAAAACCGTAAAGACTCTACAAAAAAAACTACTGGAGGAGAATCCAAGATGGCGGCATAGGTAAACACCTACACTGCTGCCTCGCACAACAATTTCAAAACTACAACTAAAAGACAGAACAGACATCATCCAGAACCACAGGAAAGCTGGCTGAGTGGAAGTTCTACAGCTAGAAGGAAAGAGAGGGGCTCACGGAGACCCAGAGGAGCTGCAAAAAGCCGAGGTACAGAGACGCGCGTGCTGAGAGAGCGGGTGCTGGAGTACCTGGCTGGCTCTCTCTGGTGGGAGGGAAACGGAGACTCCCAATGGCATTGAACCCCTTATCCTACGACACTAAACCCCAGATCCAGCTGAAACTCATACGGGGGGAGTTTGGACTGTGAAAAGGGAGAGGTGCATGGAAATTGAGGGGAGTCGCAGAAGATCAGGTCCGCTCTCGCACGTGCATGGTGCTGCGCGGAGGACAGATTGCTGATTGTGCCACTGGCTTTCGCGAGTGGGCGGGAGACAGACCCTCAGAACTGTGCCACTTCTGAGTCCACTAGGCCCCTGTTTTGGGCGAAACCCTGGGGACCTAGACTCCTGTGGCCCTAGTGCCCAGGGGAGCTGGAAAGGCAGCGGTTAGAGGCACTGCGGGCACGCGCACAAGGACCGCTCCAGCCATTACCCAGTCACGTGAGACTCAGGGGCCATGGAGGGCGGGGCCAACTGGAAGCAAGGCGGTCCTTTAAGCCCTGAGACTCCACCCTTCCCAAGCTCAATAGAGGCTTCTGTGGTTTTGCATCTGGTATCATAAGGCTGAATCCAACACAGAAGTTGCCCTGGCATAGCGAAAATGCTGAGACAAGGGAAGGGATCACAAACAAAAGAAATGGAGGGAAAAAAACGACTGGATATAGAGTTCAAAACCACACTTATAAGGTTTTTCAAGAATATGCTAGAAAAGATGGATAAATTTAGTGAGACCCAAGAGGAGATGAAAAAGGACCAACTAGAGATGGAAAAGGTCCAACTAAAGATGAAAAAGACCAACTAGAAATTAAACATACACTGACTGAAATAAAAACTATTATACAGAGTCCTAACAGCAGACTAGAGAAAGGCAAGGATC
Source organism: Lasiurus cinereus (assembly GCA_011751065.1). Lineage (NCBI taxonomy): Eukaryota > Metazoa > Chordata > Mammalia > Chiroptera > Vespertilionidae > Lasiurus > Lasiurus cinereus. The sequence goes on from JAAGEH010000431.1 coordinate 78,695, forward strand.
AAGTCAAAAATTTGAAATATAAAGAAGCAGACAACATTCAACTGGAAAAGCAAGAAGAGAAAAGAATCCAAAAATGTGAACATAATGTAAGGAGACTCTGGGACAGCTTTAAGCGTACCAACATCAGAATTGTGGGGGTGCCAGAAGAAGAGAGAGAGCAAGATACTGAAAACCTATTTAAAGAAATAATGACTGAAAACTTCCCACATCTGGTAAAAGAAATAGACTTACAAGTCCAGGAAGCACACAGAACCCCATATAAAAGGAATCCAAAGAGGACCACACCAAGACACATCATAATTAAAATGCCAAGAGCAAAAGAGAAAGAGAGAATATTGAAAGCAGCAAGAGAAAAACAGTTTATTACCTACAAGGGAGCACCCATACGACTGTCAGCTGATTTCTCAACAGAAACGATGCAGGCCAGATGGGAGTGGCAAGAAATATTTAACGTGATGAACAGCAAGAACCTACAACCAAGAATAATCTATCCAGCAAAGCTAACATTCAGAATTGAAGGGCAGATAAAGAGCTTCACAGATAAGAAAAAGCTAAAGGAGTTCATCAACTCCAAACCAGTATTATATGAAATGCTGAAAGGTACTCTTTTAGAAGAGGAAGAAGAAAAAGGTAAAAGCCAAAAAATTATGATAACAATACATATCTATCAAGTGAATCTAAAAATTAAGTGAATTAAAAATTTGATCAACAGAATAAACTGGTGAATATAATAGAATCAGGAGCACAGAAAGGGAGTGGACTGATAATTCTCAGGGGGGAAGGGGTGAGGGGTGTACAGGGAGAGACTGGACAAAAATCATACACCTATGGATGATATCAATGGGAGGGAGCTAAGGGCAGAGGGAGGGGTGGGAGCTGGGTGGAGGGGTGCAATGGAGGGGAAAAAAGAGAAAAAAATGTAATAATCTGAATAATAAAGACTTAATTAAAAAAAACTACTGGAACAATAAACAAATACAATAAAGTTGCAGGATACAAAATCAATGAACAAAAATCCATTGCCTTCCTATATACCAACAAACAAAACTTCAGAAAAACAAATGGAGAAAACAATTTATTTTGCAATCACAACCAAAAGAATAAAATACCTATGAATAAACTTAACAAAGAATGTGAAAGACTTATATACTGAAAAGTACAAAACATTATTAATAGATATTGAAAAAGACACAACAAAAGGGAAAAGAATCCCATGTTCATGGATTAGAAGAATCAATATAGTTAAATATAGTTAAAATGGCCATTTTACCCAAAGCAATACGTATACAGATTTAATGCAATCCCCATCAAAATCCCAATGTCGCCAAAACCGGTTTGGCTCAGTGGATAGAGCGTCTGCCTGTGTACTGAAAGGTCCCAGGTTCAATTCCTTCCGGTCAAGGGCATGTATCTGGGTTGCGGGCATATCCCCAGTAGGGGGCATGCAGGAGGCAGCTGATCGATGTGTTTCTAATTCTCTATTTCTCTCCCTTCCTCTCTGTACAAAATAAATAAAATATATATTTTTTAAAATCCCAATGTCATTTTTTTAAAGAAATAGAATAAAAAGTCATCAGATTTGTAGAGACTCACAAAAGACCCAGAATAGCCAAAGCAATCCTGAAAAAAAAAATAAAGGAACAAGGTTGGAGGTATCACAGTACCTGATTTCAAAAATACTACAGCCTTAGCTGGTGTGGCTCAGCAGATAGAACATCAGCCTGCATACTGAAGGGTCTTGGGTTCTATTCTGGTCACAGGTACATGCCAGGGTTGCAGGCATGATCCCCAGTAGGCAGCCGATCAATGAATCTCTCTCATCATTGATGCTTCCATATCTCTCTCCTTCTCTCTTCCTGTGTGAAATCAATAAAAAATATATATTTTTAAATACTACAGAGCTACAATAATCAAAACAGCATGGTATTGGCAGAGAAACAGATACACACATCAATGGAACAGAATAGAGAGCCCAGCTGTAAAACCACAAATATATGGACAGATAATTTTCAACAAAGGAGCCAGAAGTGCACATTGGAGTAAAAACTTGTCTCTTCAATAAATGATGCTGAAAAACTGGAAAGCCACATGCAAAACAAATGAAACTGGATTGCAGTTTGTCCCCATGTACAGAAATTAATTCCAAATGAAGCAAGACTTAAAAGTAAGACCCAAAACTATAAGTCACATAGAAAAAATATAGGTACCAAACTTATGGACCTGGGTAGTACAGAACATTTTATCAACTTGATCCTAAAGGCAAGGGAGGTAAAGGCAAAAATAAATTAATGGAACTATATCAAACTGGAGAGCTTCTGCACAGCAAAAGAAATGAACAATAAAACAAACAGGCAGCCAACCAGATGGGAGATGATATTTGCAAACCATAACTTCAACAGAGGTCTAATTTCCAAAATACATAAAGAACTCATAAAACTCAACACCAAACAAATAAACCATCCAATAAAAAAGTGGGCAGAGGACCTGAAAACACTCTCTCAAGAAGACATACCAACAGCCAACAGATAAATGAAAAGATGCTCTACCTCACTGGCAATCAGGGAAATACAAATTAAAATGACAATGAGGTACAGCCTGACACCAGTTAGAGCGGCTATTATCAACAAGACAAGCAACAATACATGTTGGAGAGGTGGTGGTAACAAGCGAACCCTCGTTAACTGGTGGTGGGAATGCAGACTGGTACAAAGGCTATGGAAAGCATTCTGGCGATTCCTCAAAAAATTAAAAATAGATACAACCTAACAATCCTATTCCTATGTATATTTTTTGAGGTGGTTTTGGGTTGCGGGCATGATCCCCAGTAGGCAGCCTATCAATGAAAATTATCTGTCCATATATTTGTGGTTTTATAGCTGGGACCTCTATTCTATTCCATTGATGTGTGTATGCCAATTCCTCAAAAAATTAAAAGTAGAACTAGGCCAAAACCAGTTTGGCTCAGTGGATAGAGCATCAGCCTGCAGACTGAGAGGTCCCAGGTTTGATTCCGGTCAAGGGCATGTACCTTGGTTGCAGGCACATTCCAGTGGGGGTGTGCAGGAGGCGGCTGATCGATGTCTCTCTCTCATTGATGTTTCTAACTCTCTGTCCCTCTCCCTTCCTCTCTGTAAAAAAATCAATAAAATATATTTTATTAAAAAAAATAGAGTTAGCATACAACCTAACAATCCTACTCCCGAAAAACTTGACATCATTTATACGCAAAGATATGTGCACCCCTATGTTCATTGCAGCATTATTGACGGTGGCCCAAGAGTTGAAAACAGCCAAAGTGCCCTATACAATAGACGCCTGGATAAAGATGATGTGCTATATGTATACACAATGGAATACCACACAGACAGAAGAAAGGATGAAATAGTGTCATGTACAACAACATGGATGGACCTTGAGAACATTATGTCAAGTGAAATAAGTCACACAGAGAAGCTAAGAACTACATGATTTAATTCACTTGTGGAATATAAAACTGAAACTTAGGTACACAAACAGCAGTGTGGTCGTTGCCAGAGAGAGGGAGATGGGGGAACAAAGGGGTCCTAATATGAGGTGACGGGAAAAGGTTTGACTTTGGGTGGTGGGCACATGGTCCTCTGTACAGATTATGTAAATTAGTAATCCACACATGTAACCTGTATGTTCATGTTGACTAATGCCACCCCAATTAAAATACCAATAGCATATTTCACAGATCTAGAATAAATATTCCAAAAATGTATATGGAACCAAAAAATACCCCAAATAGCCACAGCTATGTTGAGAAAGAAAAGAAAAAGAAGTTGGAAGGATCATAATACAAAGTCACCGGAATCAAAACAGCCTGGCACAAGAACTGGCATATGGATCAGTGGAACAAAAGAGACCCCAGGAATCGACCCAAGCCATTGCGCTCAATTAATATTTGACAAAGGAGGCAAAATAGTACAATGGAGTCAAAACAGTCTCTTTAATAAGTGGTGTTGGGAAAACTGGACACACACACACACACACACATCAAAAAAAAAAAAATGAAACTAGACCATCAACTTACACCATACACAGGAATAAACTCAAAATGGATAAAAGACTTCAATGTAAGTCGTGAAACCATAAAAACCTCAGAAGAAACCATAGCCACAAAATCTCAGACATCTCTCACAGCAATATGTTTATGGATACATCTCCTAAGGCAAAGGAAACTAAGGAGAAAATTTTAAAAAATGGGACTACATCAAAATAAAAGGCTTCTGCACAGCCAAAGGAATCATCAATAAAATTAAAAGAAGCTCACTGTATGAGAGAATACATTTGGCAATGATACATCTGATAAAGGGTTAATATCCAACATATATAAGGGACTCACACAACTTAACAAAAGGAAGACAAACAATCCAATTTAAAAAATGGGCAACGGGGCCTAGACACTTCTCCAGAGCAAACATACTGATGGCCAAAAGACATGGAAAATGCTCAGAGTCACTGATCATCGAGAGACGCAAATTAAAACGACAACGAGGTATTACCTCCCACCTGTCAGAGTGGCTACCATCCACAAATAACCAATGTTGACGAGGTTGTGAAGAAGAGGGAATCCTAGTATGTTGCTGGTGGGAATGCAGACTGGTGCAGCCATTATGGAAAACAGTATGGGGTTTCCCCAAAAAAATTAAAAATGTAACTCCCATTTGACCCAGTGATCCCACTTTTAGGAATATATCCTAAGAAACCCAAAACATTCATCAGAAAGATGAATACACCCCTTTGTTCACAGCAGCACAATTTACAACAGCTAAGATTTGGAAACAGCCTAAGTGACCATCAGCAAATGAGTGGATAAAACAACTGTGGTGCATTTACACCATGAAATACTGTGGAGCAATAAAAAAGAACTCTTTCCCTAACTGGTTTGCCTCAGTGGATAGTGTCAGCCTGCAGACTGAAAGGTCGCAGGTTTGATTCCGGTCAAGGGCATGTACCTTGGTCACAGGCACATCCCTAGTGGGGAGCATGCAGGAGGCAGCTGATCAATGTCTCTCTCTCATGGATGTTTCTAACTCTCTATCCCTCTCCCTTCCTCTCTGTAAACAATCAATAAAATATATTTTAATATATATATAACCAGAGACACAGAAGCAAAAACACTGTTGAACCTCAGAGGGAAGGCAGGGGAGGGTGGGTGGGAAGAGATCAGCGAAAGAACTGGTATGCACATATGCATAACCCATGGACACAGACAATGGGGTGGTGAGGGTGGGCCGATGTGTGGACAGGAGTGGGCTGGAGGAGGTTAATGGGGGGTAGGGGGGAAGGAAGACTTATGTAATACTTTCAGCAATAAAGATTAAAATAGAAAATCAATGAGAGAAAAATCACCCATTGCTGTCTCCTGCACATCCCCTCCAGGGAATGTAGCCTGCAACCCTGCCCTGTGCCCTGACAGAAGAGTGATCTCCTTGTTCATGGGTCAGTGCTTAACCACTGAACAACACAGGCTGGGCGACAAAGAGGTTTTTTTAAAAATATATATTTTATTGATTTTCCACAGAGAGGAAGGGAGAGGGATAGAGAGCTAGAAACATAGATGAGAGACATCAATCAGCTGCCTCCTGCATGGCCCCCACTGGGGATGTACCCGCAACCAAGGTACATGCCCTTGACCGGAATTGAACCTTCGATCTTTCAGTCCTCAGGCCGGTGCTCTATCCACTGAGCCAAACCGGTCTCGTCGACAAAGAGTTTTTAACTAGTACCTTGAAGAAGGAGTGAATTAGATTAGGATCAGCTGTATCAGTGGTTCTCAACCTGTGGGTCGCAACCCCTTTGGGGGTAGAACGACCCTTTCAAAGGGGTCGCCTAAGACCAGCGGAAAACACCTACAGTATTTCCCATGGTCTTAGGAACCAACAGACCGCTCCTCGGTGTAGCAAAGTGTAGCAGTGTAGTTTACTGTTGTCATATGAAGACTGTTACCCATGCTACACCACGATTCAAGACAAAATTTCATTTATTTGTAATTAGAAATAAATATTTCACAATATATAATTACATATTGTTTTTGTGATTAATGACTATGCTTTAATTATGTTCAATTTGTAACAATGAAAATACATCCTGCATATCAGATATTTACATTACAGTTCATAACAGTAGCAAAATTACAGTTATGAAGTAGCAACGGAAATCATTTTATGGTTGGGGGTCACCACCACAGAGGAGCTGTATTAAAGGGTCACGGCATTAGGAAGGTTGAGAACCACTGAGCTGGATGAAGGTATCATGTAGTCTGTTCTCAGCACTGAACACCTGAGCCTCAACCCACCTAGTGTCCCGGGTCTGCAAAGCTCCAATCCCATGCATACATTGGCCTTCCAACAAACAAACAAACAAACAAGGAACCTGACTTCAAGTAAAATCAGAAATCTGAACCTGAAACCTCCATTCATTAACACCCCCACAGCCCAGGCCTCTGATATCTGAGCTCCACTAAAGCACGATTCCTGACACTCACCTACCATTCCAATTCTTTTTCTTTCTTTTCTTTTTTTTTAATTCTTTTTTTTTATTGTGTTACAGGTATACGTATCGCCCCATTGCTCCCCCTGCCTCCTAGGCCTACCCCAACCCCCCAATGTCTGTGTTCATTGGTTATGCTTATATGCATGCATACAAGTCCTTTGGTTGATCTCTTACCTACCCCACCTTTCCTTAAACTTCCTGCTGTAATTTGAAAGTCCGTTTGATGCTTTACTGCCTCTGTATCTATCCTTTTGCTCACCAGTTTATGATGTTCTTTATTATCGACACATGAGTGAGGTCATGTGGTGTTTCTCCTTCATTGACTGGCTTATTTCACTAAGCATAGGCTCTCCAGTTCCATCCAGGTTGCTGCAAATGGTAAGAATTCCTTCTTTTAAATGGCAGCATAGAATTCCATTGTGTAGATGTACCACAGTTTTCTGATCCACTCATCTGCTGACGGGCACCTAGGCTGTTTCCAAATTGTAGCTATTGTAAATTGTGCTGCTATGAACATAGGGGTGCATAAATCCTTTCTGATGGGTGTTTCTAGTTTCTTGGGATATATTCCTAAGAGTGGGATTGTTGGGTCAAATGGGAGTTCCAATTTTAGTTTTTTGAGGAAACTCCATACTGTTCTCCATAGTGGCTGCACCAGTCTGCATTCCCACCAACAGTGCACAAGGGTTCCTTTTTCTCTGCATCCTCGCCAACACTTGTCGTTTGTTGATTTGTTGATGATTGCCACTCTGACAGGTGTAAGATGGTATCACATTGTCGTTTTGATTTGCATCTCTCAGATAATTAATGACTTTCAACATGTTTTCATGTGTCTCTTGGCCTTCCTTTTGTTGTCTTTCAAAAAGGTTCTATTTAGGTCCGTTGCCCATTTTTTTATTGGATCATTTATCTTCCTTTTATTAAGTTGTGGAAGTTGGCTGTAGATGTTGGAGATTAAACCTTTATCAGTGATAACAT
>JAAGEH010000431.1:91191-134963 GCA_011751065.1 Lasiurus cinereus
TTCCTTCTTCTTGAATGTTTTTGAATAGTCTGAGGAGGATAGGTTTTAATTCTTCCTTGAATGTTTGGTAAAACTCTCCTGTGTAGCCATCTGGTCCTGGGCTTTTGTTTGCTGGAAGCTTTTTGATGACTGCTTCAATTTCTTCCATAGTTATTGGACTATTGAGATGTTTAGATTCTTCCTGATTGAGTTTTGGAAGGTTATATTTTTCTAGGAATATGTCCATTTCTTGCAGGTTGTCCAATTTGTTGGAATAGAGTCCAATTCTTTTTCTTTTTTTTCCAAAACACTCAATAAGTTTATTTGCATTTGGCTGGTTCCTCAGGTAGGGGAGGGGAGGAAGAGCCAGGGGAGGGAGGGAAAGCAGGGGAAGGAGGAGGGCTGGTAGCAGCCTGGATTTTCATGCGCCCTCTGGTGGGCCTCAGAGGCCATGGCTAGAATTGTAACCTACCCCAAGTGACTTTTCCATCTGAAGGCCACCGTCCATGCAACCAGTCCAGAGGAGGGCTGCAGTGTTCCTCAGGTGGGCACCCAGGGCCCAGCCTCAGGAGACCCCCGCATGCTGGGAGGAGGCCCTGAAACTCTAGCTCTCACACTGGGCCGTGTTGGATGCTAAGCCTTCATCTGCTTCAAATGGTTCCTGTTCACTTCCAGCTTGGTGAGGATGAGGAGGATACCACCGGGGAAGCCCATGGCACAGGCTATGCCCACGGCTTTCCTTGGGGTTCTGGCCCCTCTTTCTGGGAATGTGAGCAGCTCAAGAGAGGGGGGTTCAAGCCAAAGCTGGTTTGGCTCAATGGATAGAGCGTCGGCCTATGGACTGAAAGGTCCTGGGTTCGATTCCAGTCAAGGGCATGTATCTTGTTTGCAGGCACATCCCCAGTCGGTGTGTAGGAAGCAGCTGATCGATTCTCTTTCATCGATGTTTCTAGCTCTCTATCCCTCTCCCTTCTTCTCTGTGAAAAATCAATAAAATATATTTTTAAAAAGAGAGAGAGAGGGGAGGGTTCAGGCTCTTCCTCGAACTCTGAGGAAGTGTGCCTTGCAATGCCCAGGTCCTGTTCTGGAAAGCTTTGAGTTAGCTGTGGTTCCTGAGAGAGTCCCCCCAGACAACTCGGGCACTTCTCACCCCCTGGTCCTTCAACGCCATAGCAGCTACTATCGCTGTCATGTTCAGATCCCATCCCCAACCACTCCAATTCCTTTTTGTTGTTGTTGTTGTTGTTTTAAATATTTTTATTGAATTTTTACAGAGAGGAAGGGAGAGGGATAGAGTGTTAGAAACATCGATCAGATGCCTCCTGCACACCCCCTACTGGGGATGTGCCCGCAACCAAGGTACATGCCCTTGACCAGAATCGGATGTGAGACCCTTCAGTTCTCAGGCTGAAGCTCTATCCACTGAGCCAAACCGATTTTGGCTGTTATTGTTTTTTTAATCTGAGGTTATTTTTTCCCATTGATCTTTTTAAAAAAATATATTTTATTGATTTTTTTACAGAGAGGAAGAGGGATAGTTAGAAACAGTGATCAGCTGCCACCTGCACGCCCCCCACTGGAGATGTGCCCGCAACCAAATTTGACCAGAATTGAACCTGGGACCTTTCAGTCCGCAGGCCAACGCTCTATCCACTGAGCCAAACCGGTTTTGGCTCCCATTGATCTTTTATAGAGAGTGGAAGAGACAGGGAAAGACAGAGGGAAATATTGATGTGAGAGAAACATATTGATGGATTGCCTCCTGCACGCACCCTGACCAGGGTCCCCAGCGGTGAAGAGCCTGTAACTGAAGTACATGACCTTGACCAGAATCGAACCCTGGACCTTTCAATCCTTAGGCCAACACTCTATCCACTGAGCAACACCGGTAAGAGCTCACTCCAGTTCTTTTTTTTTTTCTTCTTTTTTTACAGAGAGGAAGGGAAAGAGGTAGTTAGAAACATCGATCAGCTGCGTCCTGCACACCACCTACCACAGCCAAGGTCCATACCCTTGACCGAAATCAAACCCAGGACCTTCCAGTCCATAGGCTGACGCTCTATCCACTGAGCCAAACCGGTTTCAGCCACTCGAGTTCTTCATCACTGAGCACCACAGCATCACCCAGGCCGACCACAAACCCGGCCGCTCGCAGTGTCCATCATTTACATCTTCATCCACTTGATAACCTTAACCGCCAAGAGGAGGATCACCAAAGCCAAGATTCGCTAGTGGCCGAACTCAATGTCCCCAAAGAGCCCTTCTCTCACCTCACAGGGCGCCCCCTAGCCCCCGTCCGCAGCCCCGTGCAGACCCACCTGATGCTGAGCTTCTCAAGACTCCACTGCAGTGGCCAAAGCTCAACTCACTTCCACAACCATCTGTATCCGGTGCTCTGGCTGTCGCGAGGGACGCTGACGGACGTTCCAGACTGTCGCTAGGGACGCTGACGGACGTTCCAGACTGTCGCGAGGGACGCTGACGGACGTTCCAGACTGTCGCTAGGGACGCTGACGGACGTTCCAGACTGTCGCTAGGGACGCTGATGGACGTTCCAGACTGTCGCTAGGGACGCTGACGGACGTTCCAGACTGTCGCTAGGGACGCTGACGGACGTCCCAGTTCCCGTCGTGGGCGTCACAGTGGCCACGCCCACCACCCTCGGATCTGGTCCCTAGCGGTCCACATGGATGGCATTCGCCTTTCAGGGCGAAGCCAAGAGCACCTTGAAATCACCTTTTGGACATGTGATAGCCTACCCCCTTGGTCAGCAACACTGTGCTGAGTAAGTTTTCAGAGGCCGGAGCCTGTCGAAAGCGAACGTGGAGCTGGTTGTATTTTATTTAAGGCCCTTCTTCCCGCTCCGGAATGGAAAGATGGCGGCGCCCGTGGACATTGCTGTGGAGCACCATGGGGGCGGCCATCTTACAGGAAGTGCCGTTCCCACAGGCGAGAGCCTCCAGGAGCTGGGGGTCTCGAGCTTCCTGCGGACGAACAACAAAGCCGGTGGAACCCGAGATGTCAGAGACGTGGTCCAAACTAGCAACAAAACGGGAGGTATCGGAGCGCTGGTGACATTTGGGATTCGAGTGGAGCAGCCTGGCGACCGCGGTCAGAAACCTGTGATCCGCGGAGGAAGCGATGGTGAGAAGCAGGGCTCTAAGGAGCGAGGCCCACTGGTGTCTCGGAAACACGTGGTAACTGAAGTCTGTGGAGATGCCTCAGAAGGTGGGAAGGAAGTAGGATTCCTCCCGCACTGTTGACACCAAAGTGCTGTGCTCAGATCCGAGTTCGGTGTCTCGCAAAATCAAAAAAAGGAGTTAACAAACCGGTAAATGAAAGCAATGGTTCCAGACAGAGGGATGTCCTGTGGATCCCTACAGACCAACAGTTCTACGAAAGTGATCTCCAGAAGAAACAAACTTAGTCCTTGACTAAATCTTCTTTAAGGCAGACTAAGTACTATTTCTTGAATGTAGCAGCATTTTTAAATTATTTTTTTTAATATATTTTATTGATTTTTCACAGAGAGAGGAAGGTAGAGGGATAGAGAGCCAGAAACATCAATGAGAGAGAAACATATATCAGCTGCCTCCTGCACGCCCCCTACTGGGGGCGTGCCTGCAACCAAGGTACATGTCCTTGACCTGAATCGACCTGGGATGCTTCAGTCCGCAGGCCGACGCTCTATCCACTGAGCCACACCAGTCAGGGCAGCAGCATTTTATTTTATTTTTTGAATTCATTTGAAAGAGAGAAACATCGATTTGTTATTCCACTTATTTATGCATTCATTGGTTGATTCTTGTATGTGCCTTGGCCAGGGATCAAACCTTGGCATAGCCAGACGACCCTCCAACCAACTGAACTACCTGACCAGAGCAGCGGCACTTTAAAAGTTTCATAAAAGTTGCAAACAGCCATTCTTTGAAGCAATTTTCTCAGTCTGTTGAGATCTCACTTCCAAACATAGACTGTTTGGCTCAATTACATTTTTATAAAAATTGGTTGTATTGCAAATCAGTGAGCTGGACAAGACGCCTTAATGAGCCAGTTAGAAGTCATCTTGACTGCGTGCAGGTTCAGAGCAGATTACCTTTGTCAAATTCTGAACAAAGGAGGAAGTATTCTCTTTTTATATCTTTTTTTGGGTCTTTGTGTAAGTTGTTTTTACAATTTGTAACCCTGAGTACATATCAGAGCTAACAGACACCTGTAACCTTGAGTATATATCATATTTAAACAGACAGGTGTACCCTTTAGTATCATATCTAGACAGGCACCTGGCATCAGTATCAGCATATCAGGCCAAAACCGGTTTTGCTCAATGGATAAGAGTGTCCACCTGCGGGCTTAAGGGTCCCGGGTTTGGTTCCGGTCAGGAACATGTACCTTGGTTGTGGGCACATCCCTGCTGTGGGGCATGCAGGAGGCTGCTGATCAATGTTTCTAGCTCTCTATCCCTCTCCCTTCCTCTCTGTAAAAATTCAATAAAACATACAAAAAAATATATCAGTATATCAGATGGCTAGCTTGCAAACTCAGACAATTAAGTTTAGCTTTTCTATTCAAGCAAAAAAAACCAGTTATTTTACAGTCTAAAAACAACAGAATTGATCTACAGAATAAGAGACTGTCTAAGAATAACAGAGTAGTTCAAACAGCAGTATCAAACAGTTTTCCAAAGGAGGGATTACTATGCTTCAAATTCTCTATAAGTTTGGACATTCTTTACTTCAACAACTGCTCCATGTGGATTGCCACCAAGATTCCAGAGCATCCGCCAGGCTCACAGTCTCTCTAACCATCAGCAAAAACAGTTTTTCAGCTTATTAAAGGAAGGCAGCCCTATCCAATTTGGCTCAGTGGATAGAATTGTTAGCCGGCTGACTGAATGGTCCCAGGTTCAATTCCAGTTAAGGGCATGTACCTTGGTTGCAAGCACATCCCCAGTAGGGGTGTGCAGGAGGCAGCTGATTGCTGTTTCTCTCTCATCGTTGTTTCTAACTTTATAGCCCGCTCCCTTTCTCTCTGTAAAAAGCAATAAAATGTATTTTAAAAAATAAAAGGAAAACATATCAGCTCCCAAATATAAGTGGGTCCACACCACCCTAAACTTTTCTTACACCGTTTAAAACGTTCAGTTAAAATAGGCAGGAAGCAACCCTGCCCCACATTACACGAAGCAAATTCAAATGCACAGGAAGCCGAAACCGGTTTGGCTCGGTGGATAGAGCGTAGGCCTGCGGACTGAAAGGTCCCAGGTTTGATTCCGGTCCATGTACCTTGGTTGAGGGCACATCCCCAGTAGGGGGCGTGCAGGAGGGGGCTGATCGATGTCTCTCTCTCTCATCGATGTTTTTAACTCTCTCCCTTCCTCTCTGTAAAAAATCAGTAAAATATATAAAACAAAAAATAACAAGTGCACATGAACCCACAGCATCCAGTGCAGCTGGGCCGATCTGCAAAAATCTGGGGGCGGGGCAGAAGTGGGCACGCCCCTTTCAGGCCAAGTTCCTACATCCGCTTAACCCGGATGCCGCCGTACTCCCCACTTTCGCTCTGCAGTCCAGGCCCCGCCCCTCGCACCTTCCGGCGGCCGCGTCGGCGCAATTTCCCGCAGACCCGGAAGCCGATGTGGAGCCTGGGAGCTCCCGTCCCGCAGAGGGTTAGTCGCGTTGAAACCTGGGCTTGGCGGCTTCCTGGTCCGCACACCAGCACAACTCGGCTTGGGGGGGGGATACGGAAGTTCACATTCTCGCGCCCGCCCTTCCTTCCCGTGGTGTGTCGCCATGTCGCCGTGAGACGTCCCGAGTCCTGCGATCCGCGTGCGCCACTGGTTACAATTCCTTTGAGGTCCATCTCCGCTCCCTTTCTGCCCTCCGGCGCTGTGGGCACCACCCGCCTGGTTTTCCTGCTTACAGCCTATCAGTGGCCCTCCTCACCCACTCTCCGCCGTGTATGCCTCGCTCCGTGTGCGGGGTCCCTCCTCCCTCCCGGTTTCCGCCCCTGGCGGGCAGCGCCGGACGCCGCCTGGTCCCCTGGTCCACACACACCGCCCGCTACTCCCTGCTCCCTCCTCTGGCCTCTCCTTCGCGCTAGGCGAGGTGGGGCCCCGTGTCCGAGGAAACTGCTGCGGGGGGGGTGTGTGGAGGGGGGGTGTTTTTTGTTTGTTTTTCATTCCAAGGTTCATCCCCTGACCGTGCTAGTCGTGTTCTTACAGCCCCGATGCCCCCACTGGAATGTGTTCTTCCCAGGCAGGTGGGCATCTTTATTCGGTTCCTGTGTTCTCAGATTGGCTTACTTTTTTTTTTTTTAAATATATTTTATTGATTTTTTACAGAGAGGAAGGGAGAGGGATAGAGTTAGAAACATTGATGAGAGACATTGATCAGCTGCCTCCTGCACGCCCCCTACTGGGGATGCGCCTGCAACCAAGGTCCATGCCCCTGACCGGAATCGAACCTGGGACCTTTCAGTCCGCAGGCCGATACTCTATCCACTGAGCCAAACCGGTTTTGGCTGTTTTTATTGATTTTAGAGAGAGGGGGAGAGAGAAACATTAATTGATTGCCTCTGCATGCACCCAGACCAAGGACCTGCAGCCTGGGCCTGGGACCTTTACTAGGAATAGAATTGGATGGAGAGCTTTTGGTGCAAAGGCCGATGCTCCACCACACCGGCTGTTTTGGTTTTTATTTTTAATATGGTTTTATTGATGTCAGAGAGGAAGGGAAAAAGAGAGAGGGAAACTTCAGTGAGGAGAGAGAATCATTGATCAGCCTCCTCCTGCAGGCCCACCCTGCGGATCAAGCCCATAACCTAGGTATTTGCCCCGACCTGGAATCGAACCGTGACCTCCTGGCTCATAGGTCCACACCACCACTGAGCCACGTTGGCTGGGCTGTGTGTGTTGTTTTAAATCGCTGCTACTAAAGAAGAAAGACTCAGGTCGGTGTGTTAAGGATTTGCCCTATGTTCTTGATTCTCATCTTAGCCCTAACAATTAAAATAAATTCTCCAGCTGAAACTGGTTTGGCTCAGTGGATAGAGCGTCGGCCTGCGGACTGAGAGGTCAAGGGCACGTACCTTGGTTTCGGGCCTATCCCCAGTAGGGGGCATGCAGGAGGCAGCTGATTGATGTCTTTCTCTCATTGATGTGTTCTGGCTCTCGATGTTTCTGGCTCTCTATCCTCTCTGTAAAACAAACAAAAAAAAATCAATAAAATAAATACATTTTAAAAATCTCTATGTGTGTGTATATTTGGCATAAATAAATAACATCCTCCACTGTTTCAGGTTTGTACTCATGTCATCTGAGGATAATAACAGTTCTAGCTCTTTAAATCATGCCAAATATGAGATTTTATAAATTCTTTTTAATCAAGAAAGTTTCATAACACACTGTGGTCAGCAAAAAATACTGGAAGCATTTCTATGAAAGTGAGGCTGAGATGGAGGTCTTCAGGGCTCCAGCCATCCACTGCTGCAAGGCATGCCCGAGCCCGGACCCAGAGAAAGGAAAGAGAATCAAAGAGCTAGAGCTGTTAGGGCACAGGCCTGGGTTGCAGTCTCGGTCCCCAGTAGGG
Organism: Lasiurus cinereus; assembly: GCA_011751065.1. NCBI lineage: Eukaryota > Metazoa > Chordata > Mammalia > Chiroptera > Vespertilionidae > Lasiurus > Lasiurus cinereus. Next base: position 98,760 of record JAAGEH010000431.1, read on the forward strand.
AGCATGCAGGAGGCAGCTGATCGGTGATTCTCTCTCATGCTGGATGTTTCTACTGGCATCTCTTCCTCTCCCTTCCTCTGAAACCAATAAAAATAAAAAATAAAAAAAAAACAGTTTGGCTCAGTGGATAGAGCGTTGGCCTCCGGACTGAAGGGTCCCAGGTTCGATTCCGGTCAAGGGCATGTACCTTGGTTGCGGGCACATCCCTAGTGGGGGGCGTGCAGGAGGCAGCTGATGGATGTTTCTCTCTCATCGATGTTTCTAACTTTCTATCCCTCTCCCTTCCTCTCTGTAAAAAAAATCAATAAAATATATTTTTTAAATAAAAGGTGAAGGGTGAAGTTGGTCTCCTTTTCACTTACAGGAAGGAGGAAGTGCATTAGTGGTTCACAGAACAGACTCTGGGGTTGTTGGAAACAAAGCAACTTGCACCATGAACCTGGACCCGGAGCTCCTGCAGCAGTTCCCCCATCCTGGGCCTGCGCACTGCCTTCAAGAGAGGTGTAGTGACCCTGCTGTCCTACTGGGAGGTGTGCAAGGAGAGAGGTGTGAGGTGCTGACCCCTGAGCAGGCCTGCGTCTCAATGCTTTTAAGATGTGAGACGGCTGAAATGAAGGTGATCAAATACATTTGGGATGTGCTGTCTGCAAAGTTCCAGCAGATAGGTGGTGACTTGCCAGAGAGCAAGGAAGAATTACCGGTAAGAAGACAATGGCTGATGGGCATGCAAGATTGAAGGCCCTAAACCAGGTGTGGGAACCCCTTACACGTCCTGCGTGGTTCAAGGTTTGGGTTCTGGGGAAGGCCACACACAAATGAAAAGAGACTAGAAAAGTATTACCGTATTTTCTGGTGTATAAGACGACTTTTTAACCCAGGAAAATCTCACGTCTTATACGCCGGGTGTCATATTATAGGACGGGTATATCCCAAACTCTATATTTTAACTGGTAAAGTTGGGGGTCGTCTTATATGCCCAGTCATCTTATACGCCAGAAAATATGGTAATTTGGGAATATTGGGGGCCAGGCAGGAGCCCACCTCTAGTGTGAGGATTACTGGCCTTTCGATCCCTTTTATTGAGACTCAGGGATACACCCATAGCCTTTAGGCAGGAAATTCCATTAACAGAAATTTACATAAGACAGCTGAGACTGGTTTGGCTCATGGATAGAGTGTTGGCCTGTGGACTGAAGGGTACCAGGTTCAATTTCGGTCAAGGGCTTGTACCTTGGTTGTGGTCACATCCCCCGGGGGGTTGGGGGTGCGGAAGGCGGCTGATCGATGTTTCTCATGGATGTTTCTAGCTCTCTGTCCCTCTCCTTTCCTCTCTGTAAAAAAAAAAAAAAAAAAAATTACATAAGACAAACAGGTGGAGGCTGCTTCAGCTAACAATGTCTCAACTAAACAGTGAGTGATTAGCTCTGACTTTTCAGAGCAATTAAGGTTGCTCTAATTTCCTGTCCACATCTTTATATTAGTGAGACAAATTATCTGTTTCCAGTAACGAGGTATCATTTCTTTTAAACACGACCTTTGTTTTAATATATATATTTTATTGATTTCAGAGAGGAGGAGAGAGGGAGAAAGATAGAAACATCAATGGTAAGAGAGAATCATGGATTGGGTGTCTCCTGCATCACCTCCTCCCCCACCCCCCCACCTACTGTAGGATCAAGCTCACAACCGAGGGCATGTGCTCTTGGCCGGAATCAAACCTGGGACCCTTCAATCTGCAGGCCAACGTTCTATCCACTGAGCCAAACACTCGAGGGTGGGACAGACTATTTTCTTAACAGAGAATAAAACTATAGACCAGTAGTTCTCAACCTTTCTAATGCCGCGACCCTTTAATGACCCCCAACCATAAAATTACTTTTGTTGCTACTTCATAACTGTAATTTTGCAACTGTTATAAATTGCATCTGTGTTTTTCAATGGTCTTAGGCGACCCTGTGAAAGTGTTGTTCTACCCCTAAAGGGGTCGCGACCCACAGGTTGAGAACCACTGCTATAGACAGTAAAAGGAAAAAATAAAATTGGTTGTTCAGGTTTTCCAGATATTTTTCAATCTGCATTTGTAACAATCTCTTAGAAAATAATACATTTCCCTTAAATATATAGATTGCTTTAATGGAAAGTGCTCTACATTCTGAGCAAACATAGAGAAGGCTTTCAGTATTCCCCACAGACCACCTAAAAATATTTTCACTTTGTATTGTAGTGGGTATAACATTTCATTATTGTTGTGTTTTTATTGTGTGTGTTTTAATTTTATTGATTTTTTACAGAGAAGAAAGGAATGGGATAGAGTGTTAGAAACACTGATGAGAGAGAAACATCTATCAGTTGCTTCGTGCACACCCCCAGATGAGGATGTGCTTGCAACCAAGGTACATGCCCTTGACCGGAATTGAACCTAGAACCTTTCAGTCCCCAGCCTGACCCTCTATCCACTGAGCCAAACCGGTTTTGGCTCATTATTGTCTTGATTTGTATTTTCTAAATGCCTAATAATGCTGATCATATTCTCATTCCTGTCTCTTTGGTGAAATGTCTGTTGAAGTTCTTTTTTCCCTGTCTTTTTTTTTTTTAACTGGGTCAGTTATTAATGAGTCATAAAAGTTTGCATATTATTCATCTGGAAATGTCTTCATTTTGCCCTCATTTTTTTGTTGTTAATCTACAACTGAGGATATTTTTCCCATTACTTTTCAAAGAGAGTAGAAGGGAGGGAGGAAGGGAAAGAGGAAAAGAAAGAAGGAGAGAGAGAGAAAGAGAAACATTGATTGAGAAAGACATACCGAACTGTTGCCTCCCACTGGTGCTCTGATGGGGAGTGGAGGAGAGTGAACTGCAATCGAGGTATGTACTCTTGACTGGAATCGAACTCTCCACCCTTCCATGCCCAGGCTGGTTCTCTAAACCAGCGGTTCTCAACCTGTGGGTCGCGACCCTTTGGGGTTGAATGACCCTTTCACAGGGGTCGCCTAAGACCATTGGAAAATGCAGATATTTACATCACGATGCATAACTGTAGCAAAATTTCATGGTTGGGGGTCACCACCCCATGAGGAACTGTATACAAGGGCCGTGGCCTTAGGAAGGTTGAGAACCACTGCTCTAAACAATGAGCACACTGGCCAGGGTGAGGATAACATTTTTATTATTTTATTTTTAAATATATATTTTATTAATTTTTTACAGAGGGGAAGGAGGAGGGATAGAGAGTTAGAAACATCGATGAGAAAGAAACATCAATCAGCTGCCTCTTGCACACCTTCTACTGGGGATGTGCCTGCAACCAAGGTACATGCCCTTGACCGGAATTGAACCTGGGACCCTTGAGTCCACAGGCCGACACTCTGTCTACAGAGCCAAACCGGTTAGGGCAGGATAAAATTTTTTAAAGAAAGCAGAAGGTGCTGTAAAGAGGATTATCATTGCTATGATTGTGAATATTTGGGCCAATATAAGGAATATTGATTTCTGTAATTGGATTCAATTAAAATACATGGCTCCATAATAATAATGTAAAAAAGAAAATGGCCCAGTTGGTATGGCTCAGTGGTTGAGCATTGACTTATGAACAGGAGGTCATTATTCCATTCCCAGTCAGAGCACATGCCCACGTTGCAGGCTCGATCCCCTGTGTGGGGTGTGCAGGAGGCAGGTTATCAATGATTCTCTCTCATCATTGGGGTTTCTATCTCTTCCCCTCTCTCTCTCTGAAATCAATAAAAATATTTTTAAAAAATAATAATTAGCCGAAACTGGTTTGGCTCAGTGGATAGAGCATCGGCCTGTGGACTGAAGGGTCCCAGATTCGATTCCAGTCAAGGGCATGTACCTTGGTTTTGGGCACATCCCCAGTAGGGGGTGTGCAAGAGGCAGCTGGCGGATGTTTCTAACTATCTCCCTTCCTCTCTGTAAAAAAAATCAATAAAAATTTTTTTTAAATTAGAAATCTAAAATTTTAAAAAATAAATACATAATGATCTAAGGAAGAAATCTCAATCTTAAAATCAACCACTTAATAGTAGATTAAGTGGAAGGGGGAGAGGGGGTAGAAACATCAATGATGAGCGAGAACCTTTGATTGGCTGACTCCTGCACACCCCCTTCTGGGGATTGAGCCCATAATCCGGGCATGTGCCTTTGGCCGGATTAGAACATGAGACCCTTCAGTCTGCAGGTTGGCGCTCTATCCACTGAGCCAAACCAGCTACTGTGACTAGGAATTCTTTTACAGTTAACCTTAAACACACACACAAACACACACAAAACCATGCGGGCCCTGGCCTGGTAGTTCAGTTGATTAAAGGGTCATCTGGATACATCAAGGTGTCGGGTGTTGTTGTTTTTAATATATTTTATTGATTTTTTTACAGAGAGGAAGGGAGAGGGATAGAGAGAAACATTGATGAGAGAGAGACATTGATCCCCGCCTCCTGCACGCCCCCTACTGAGGATGTGCCCGAAACCATGGTTACATGCCCTTGACCGGAATCGAACCTGGGACCTTTCAGTCCACAGGCCAACGCTCTATCCACTGAGCCAAACCAGTTTTGGCAAGGTTTTAGGTTTAATCCACGGTCAGGGCACAGACAAGAAGCAGCCCTGAAGGCATAAATAAGTAGAACAATACATCAGTATTTCTCTCTCTCTTCCTCTGTCTCTCTGAAATCAATCAAATTTAAAAACAAAAACCATGAGGGCTAGAGGTGTGGACCTCAGTACAATTGCAAACCTGACTAACTTTTTGTTAATTCTCACCTGAGGATATTTTTTCCATTGGATTTTTACAATGGAAGGGAGGGGGAGAAACATAGATGTGAAAGAGACATTAGCCAGGGCATGGCTCAGTGGCTGAGCGTTTTCCTATGAATCAGGAGAGCACATGCCCAGTTTGCAGGCTTGATCCCCAGTAAGGGGGGCGGGGAAAGGGGCGGAGCATTGCGCAGAATGCTGGAGGCTGTTGATCAATTATTCTCCTCATTGATGTTTCTATCTCTCATACATCCTGGCAGGGACTGAGGATTGAGCCTGCAACTGAGGTATGTGCCCCTGACCGGAACCGAACCTGGGACCCTTCAGTCCAAAGGCCAACACTCTATCCACTGAGCCAAACCGGCCAGGGCGAACTTGAATAATTTTTGACACAACTCCCTCAAAAAAAACAAACAAACAAATAAAAAGACACCCACAAACTTTAAAACTACGTTCAGCCCTGGATACCATGGAGAATTAGTTGCAGAACCCCTGAAGATACCAAAATCCGTGGATGTTCAAGTTCCCAAGGCCCTTATATAAAAGTGGGTAGAGCCAAAACTGGTTTGACTCAGTGGATAGAGCGTGAGCCTGGGGACTGAGAGGTCCCTGGTTCCATTCCGATCAAGGGCACGTACCTTGGTTTCGGGCACATCCTGGTAGAGGGTGCGCAGGAGGCAGCTGATGTTTCTCTCTCATCAATGTTTCTAACTATCTCTTTCCCTTCCTCCCTGTAAAAAATCAATAAAATACATATTTTTTTATTTAAAATTTTTATTTATTTATTTTATTGATTTTTTAAAGAGGGGAAGGGAGAGGGATAGAAAGCTAGAAACATCGATGAGAGAGAGACATCGATCAGCTGCCTCCTGCACACCCCCTACTGGGGATGTACCCGAAACCAAGGTACATGCCCTTGACCAGAATCGAACCTGAGACCCTTTAGTCCGCAGGCTGACTCTCTATCCACTTATCCAAACCGGGGGTATATATATATATTATATATATATTTTTTTTTTTTTAATCCCTGAAGTCCCCTTTGCTCATGGAATATTTACAGTCAGGAACGGGGCAGGGGAAACTTCGCCACCGGGAACGGGCCGGGGAGTGGGGGCAGTGCTAAGATGCGCCAGTGCGCAGGGCGAGTTCCTGAGGGGGCCCAGGGGGGCCTGGGCAATCCTGGCGGGTCCACACCAGCTCCGGCCGGACCGATGGCTCAGGCCAGGTCGGGGGTGGGCGAGCCCAGGCGCTGGGAGGCCAGGAGCAGGCGGTTGTTGTTCCGCAGGCTGCGCACCTCCTCCTCCAGCGCCGCGCGGTCTGCCTTCTCCTTTCTGCAGGTCCTCCTGCAGCTTCCTGAGCAGGGACTCCAGGTGAGACACCTTCTCCGACAGGCTCCTGGGTTCTGGCTCAGCATCAGATTTTGGGGTTCCTCTGGCATCTCCACTCTCGGGGATGGGCTGTCCCTCCTCGGTGGTCTCACCCTCCCGGGACAGCGACTCCAGGATGATGTTGCAAGTGGAGGCGATTTCCAAGATGGACTGCCACTCGTCTTCCAGCGTCTCCATGCCCGCCTCTGACATGATTTTGCTGATGGAGTTCCGAAGGGACAAGGTGCGAAGGGACAAGGTGCGTGGCAGGAAGGAGGCCCGCATCTCTGGGGCCAGGTCCCCGCTGTCCTCCTCAGCACCGGGGCCGGCCGGCCCGTCCTGGGCCGGGGGTGTCTCCCTGCCAGCACCAGGCGCTGACGGCTTGGCGGTGGCGGCCAGGAGGAGGTCTGGGGTGGTGTTGGGCAGGACGGGGGCCTCATCTGACAGGGAGCTGCAGGGCGAGGGCGAGCTCTGGCTGTGCAGGAACTCGGTCCTCTCCTCGGCCAGCTCCCCGGGCCCCGGGGGGGAGGGGGCCGCTGCCGTCGCTCAGGCACACGTGCAGCAGCTGCTGGGCGGGGGGCAGCAGGGCCTCCTCAGGGGTCTCCTCCTGCACCGGCTCTGGGGCCCCCGCCTGCTGGGCTCCTGCAGAGACAGCCTGTACAGCTCCGAAAAGCTCCTGCGGGGCCGGCCGCTCTCGTCCGGGGGCAGGACGGTGATGCAGACCTTGGGCGCAGAGCGCAGCCGCCGCGCCATGGCCTCCGGGCCGAGGCTGGGCAGCGCCCGGCCGCACACGCGCAGCAGGCGCGCCCCGGGCCGCAGCCCCGCCGTCTCGGCGAACGTGAAGCGCTCCACGCGCGCGACGAAGCCCCCCGGCGTCCACGCCGAAGCCCAGGCGGCCCCGGCCGTCGCGGGGCAGCGCGAGCTCGCGGGTCTCGCAGCCGCGGCTCACCAGCTGCAGGCGCGCCACCACCTCGCCCACGGCTTGCTCCGGGCGCCCGTCGAACCGCAGGGTGATGGCCTCCCCGCGGCCGTGGCACAGGCCCAGCTGCTGCTCGGAGAAGGTCCAGGCCAGCACGTCGCGACAGGCGCAGTTGAAGACCACGCGGCCGTCGCGGGGCGCCACCAGCACCAGCGCCTCGGCGGAGACGCCCAGCAGGCAGGGCACCTCGGGCCGGTCCGCGCCGCCGGCCTGGGCCCCGGCCGCGCCCCGCGCCCCGGGCGCCGCGCGCACCCCCCACACGAGCGCGCCGGCCGCCGGCAGCTCGGCCCCCGCGCCCCCCGGGGCCGCCCGCCGCCGCACGCCCAGCGAGGGCAGGCCGAAGCGCGAAGCCGAGTCCAGCGACGTGGTGGCCACCTCGCTGGCGGCCAGGCCCCGCAGGTACCGCTGGCGCGCGCGCGCGGCCATGGCGTGGAACTGGCGCGCGTGGCCCGCCGCCCGCTCGCCACCGAGCGCCCCGGCCAGCACGAAGGCCCGGAAGTCGGCGTTGGCCACGAAAGGGCCTCCACCTAGGGGCAGAACCGGACCAAAGGCTGGGGTGTCCTGGGTGCGGCCCACAGCCACCCCACGGGGAGGAAGACGGCCAATAAAATATATTTTTTAAAAAATAAATAAAAATGGGTAGAATAATGCATACAGTCAGCCCTCTGCATCAGGGATTCCCAAATGGGTCAAAATACTGTTTGTAATTGGTTGGTTGGCCCCCTGACGGGCTGACTTTATTTTTTTTGGGGGGGGGGGGATTGGGGAGGAGACAAAGAATCCCAGTATAAGCCGTCCCTGGCAGTTCAAACCCATGTCGCTCAAGAATCAACTGTAATTTCAAAGTAGCATCACACACATTGGTATCCAGCTACCCCAATGAAAGGGTCTGAAATGGACGTGAGGAGCAATCAACACCTCAGGACTCCCATCTTTTCTTTTGGCGATTCCTTCCGTGACACACTATCTTTCCCAGGAGTTGGTGGCCCCTTGTCCTTAGCAGGGGGCCTAAATTCTTGCTAGGAGAAGTCTGAAGGGTGGGCAGGGCTGCCAGCTTTTGTAGATTCTGCAACTCTGTAATCCATTCTCTCCCTACGCCATCCCAAATATTCTTCTGGAGGCACGGGTCCTTTAAGGGACAGGGCAAGGTGTCTTCTTGAAGGCCCCGCTTCCAGACCCCAGGGGCTCGCCCTATGAACTGCATTTCCTAGAAGCCTCTGCGACAGGGTTCATTAGGGTTTTGGAGTGGCACGCTGGGGAGGTGAGCCGCTTCCATCTTCGCGGATCCCCGGATTCTGGACTACATTTCCCAGAGGTCCCCGAGGCGCTGCTTCATTAGTAGCGCTCCGCGTTGCATTCTGGGAGACTGGTCCCCGGCGCACAGAAACTTGAGGCTCTGGCTTCCCTGGATGCCGTCCAGAGTTACCCTCAGCCCTTGCGCCTCCTCCCGACGTCCTGTGGGTCGTTGTGTCCCAAGCGGTAAGCTGTTAGCATCCCAGTAGGAAGCCGGCGCGGGAGGCAAGCGGGTAGAGGAGGGGCGGGTGTCGGGGGGCGAGGAGGCCCGAAGCGCAGCCTCGGCCTGTGGAGCGGCTGCGGAGAGAAGTGCGCGCGTGTGAGTGTCAGTGTGTGTGTGTGTGTGAGTGAGTGTCAGGGGCGGGCTCCGCCCCCGGGACTAATGAGCGTCGGCGCGGGCTGCCGGCCCAGTCCCCGCGCTGTGACGCACCTGCGCGTGGGCTCCGCGGGGGTGGCAGCGCCCGAGATGTGCCTTTGCCCCCTCCACGGGGTGGTCGGGTCTGGGCACGGTGGTTCTGACGTGGGGGTGGGTGGGTGGGTGGGAGCTTGTTGGGCTGCGGCCGCTGCGGGATGCGTTGGGAGGGTTGGGTGCAAGGATTGGGTGCGTGGCCCCCATTGAGTGCGGACCGGGCTGTGTGTGGCCGTGTGACCCGTGGCTCCTCTCTGCTATCACCTTCCCGCCAGGTGGTATCTGCCCAGACGCAGGGGCCCCAGTGAGGAGTCAGAGCCTGACCCTGTAATGGAAGTGACAGCAAGAGGCGGGAAATCTCTTCCTCACCATGGAAGAGCATTTGCTTATTTATCAGCAAAGGCATCACCATCCCGTTGCTATCAGATTCTGACTTGCACAAGTAGCATTCTTTTAAAAAAAATTTTTTTTAAATTTATTTCAAAGAGGAAGGGAGAGGGAGGGAGAGAAACATCAATGATGAAAGAGAATCACTGATTGGCCACCTCCTGTACCCTTCTCCTGGGGGTGGAGCCCGGAACCCGGGCACCAGAATCCAACCTGGGATCCTTCAGTCCCGCAGGCAGATGCTCTATCCACTGAGCCAAACCAGCGAGGGTGCAAGTAGCACTCTTTAAAAAATAAAAGTAGCCGAAACCGGTGTGGCTCAATGAATAGAGTGTCGGTCTTCGGACTGAAAGGTCCCAGGTTCGTTTCCGGTCAAGGGCATGTGCCTTGGTTGTGGGCACAGCCCCAGTGGGGGGCGTGCAGGAGGCAGCTGATCTATGTCTCTCTCTCATCGATGTTTCTAACTCTATCCTTCTCCCTTCCTCTCTGTAAAAAATCAATAAAACATATTAAAATAATAAATAAATAAATATAAATGAATGAATGAATGTAGCCGAAAACGGTTTGGCTTAGTGGATAGAGGTCGGCTTGTGGACTCAAGAGTCCCGGGTTTGATTCTGGTCAAGGGCAGGTACCTTGGTTGCAGGCACATCCTTAGTCGGGGGCGTGCAGGAGGCAGCTGATTGTTGTTTCTAACTCTCTATCCCTTTCCTTTCCTCTCTGTAAAAAAAAAAATCAATAAAATATATATTTTTAAAAATAAAATAAAAATAGCCGAAACGGGTTTGGCTCAGTGGATAGAGCATCAGCCTGCGGATTCAAGGGTCCCAGGTTTGATTCCGGTAAAGAGCATGTACCTGGGTTGCAAGTACATCCTCAATGGGGGGCGTGCGGGAGGCAGTTGATGGATGTTTCTCATCGATGTTTCTAGCTCTCTATCCCTCTTCCTTCCTCTCTGTAAAAAATCAATAAAATTTTTTTAAAAAAACTTTAAAAAATAAAACAAACAAGGGCACATCATCCTGAGATGGCCATTTCAGCACTCAAGTGTCTTCCTACGGCTACCTGAATGCCAGGACAGAAGGGCCTGAGGGATAAGATCCTGTTTTGCCGGGGAGAGGTCCCAGGCTTGACGGGTGGGGGTAGGGAGCAGCTGCACCGTAACAAGACCCTGGTCACTGGAACCTAGTCCCCAGGAATCTCTGAAATACTCAGGTCCGAGTTCCCCCTCGTTTTTGGTTGGCTTTCGATCTGACCTGGGGACAGGTGTGGCCTTGAGAGTATGTTCTGATGCAGTCTGTGCTCCAGCAAGGACCTGGTGTCTCATTCTCTCTCTTTCCCCTAGGCCAGCCCTCCCACACATAAAGCATCCTTGGGAGGGAGAAGAGTCACCCTACGTGTTAAAATCAAGGTCCGGTGAATTTTGTTGTTCCGGAAATGGTGTATTTCTAGGGCCCTGGAGGAATATTTGCTTTCCTTGGCCAAAAATGTCCCCCCTGCCAGTGACCTATCCCAATGCTTCCTCCCCAGGAGGTGAGACAGGGCCATGCAGGGCTATTTCCCCCTAGGTCCTCCCCACTGAGCCACCCTCCCTGGTGAGCCTTCACGTGACCGGTTGCTCACCTCCCTGTGGCTGATGGGATGTGAGGCCAGTGGGAGGTTAGTGTTGGCACTTTAGGTGAGTGTGATTCGGTGAAGAGGACACTGGTCTTTAGGTGGAACCGAAAGCTAGACCTCACCGGTCCTTTCACTGGCCTGCCTTTCAGATCACAGCAGGAAAGGAGAGGGTGTGGTTCTTGCAGGAAATGCCAACGCAGCCAGCGTGGGGTGGCTTCAGAGAGAGAGAGTGAAGGTCTTTGCCAGAAAGGCAGGGTGTTTTTTTTTTTTTTTTCAGAAATCAGTAAATAGAAATGTGTTGCATGAGCCAGGTCTTGTTTGAGGTCTGACAGGTGTAGCTTACCTGCACCTTGTATGAGCTGTGAGAAGCAACTGAGAGTGGGGACACATTCTGGATGGAGAGCCTGGGTTGGTCGGCATTTTCCCTGGCAGATCCTGTGTTAAGTATTTTGTGTTTATGGGTTACCTGGTGTGGGAGCCCCTTTCCACGTCCCGCATGGTTCAGGGTTCCCGGTTCAGGGTTTGGGTTCTGAAGGAGGCTGCACGCAAACGAAAAGAGAGACTAGAAAATGTTAATTTGGCGATATTGGAGGGCCAGGCGGGAGCCTTCCTGTGGAAAGGACTACCACTTGCCCTGGCCTTTTTCTCCCTTTTATTAAGGCTTTGGGACACACCCATAGCCTTTAGGCAGGAAATTACAATAACAGGAATTAACATAAAACAAACAGGTAGAGGCTGCTTCAGCTAACAGTGTTTCAACTAAACAGTGAATGATTAGCTCTGACCTTTCAGAACAATTAAGGTTGACCAGCCTTCTGGTCTCTTGTTCATAGTGAGACAATGTTTGGTTTCTGGCAACCTGGGTTACTTGTGGCTGCATGATTTTTTATAGACAGGAAAGGAGAGGGATAGAGAGTTAGAAACATCGATGAGAGAGACATCAATCAGCTGCCTCCTGCACGCTTCCCACCGGGGATGTGCCCACAACCCAGGTACATGCCCTTGACCGGAATCGAACCCGGGACCCTTCAGTGCACAGGCCAACGCTCTATCCACTGAGCCAAACCAGTTTCTGCACTCTTCTTTTTCAATGGATTTGTTTGTTAAGATGGGTTTTATAGTCACAGAAGAATTCCAAGGAATTTTTCATACAATTCCCAAGTACCCTACTCTCAATGTCCCCATTATTACCAAGTTCCATTAGCATTTATTTATTTATTTAATATATATTTTATTGATTTTTTACAGAGAGAAAAGGAGAGGGATAGAGAATTAGAAACATCGATGAGAGGCAAACATCAATCAGCTGCCCCCTGCACACCCCCACAACCAAGGTACATGCCCTTGACCGGAATCAAACCTGGGACCCTGAGTCTGTAGGCCGATGCTCTATCCACTGAGCCAAACCAATCAGGGCTGAATGGGCATGATACATTATTGTTAACTAAAGTCCTTTCTTTATTCCTCCCCCTCAGTTTTTACGTCATCTTCTTCATCTGTTTCAGGATCCCATCCAGGAGACCACGGTACAGTTTGTTGTCATGTCTCCTTGGGCTCCTCTTGACTGTGACGGTTTCTCGGACTCCCCTTGTTCCTGACGACCTTGAAGATGTAAAGTATCGATCAGGCATTTGGCCAGATGTTCATGCCCTGGACTCCGATGGTTGTCACCTGATGAGGTTAGCTGCATGGGTTTGCGGAGAAGAGATCACAGAGGGTACAAACTACCAACACCGTTTGTGGTGGTTGAGGTGGCCCTTGATAGGATTGGCCAGGGCAGTGTTGGTCAGCTTTCTCCACTGGAAGTTACTCTTTTCCTGCCTTTTCATGCTGGCACTCTTTGGAAGGAGATCATGTGTGCAGCTCACGGTAAAGCGTACAGCATTATGCCCTCTCCTCTTCCTCCTTTGTTTTGTGATCATTTCTTTTTTGTTTTCACAACCCTTTAAAAATGTAAAATCACCCTAGACGGTGTGGCTCAGTGGATAGAGTGTCGGCCTGCAGACTGAAGGGTCCCAGGTTCGGTTCCGGTCAAGGGCACATGCCCAGGTTGTAGGCTCCACCCCAGTGTGCGACATGCAGGAGATAGCTGATCAATGATTCTCTCTCATCAACGATGTTTCTGTCTCTCTCTCTCTCCTTTCCTCTATGAAATCAATAAAAAATATTTATAAATAAGTAAATAAATAAATAAAATAATAACAAAATAAAAATGCAAAACCCATTCTTAGCCCTTTAGCCCTACAAAAACAGGCTGACCTAGAGTATTGGCATTTCAGTCCTGTCTCTGCCTCTTAGCACTTGGGGCTCTATAAAGGTAAGTGTGATGAGGATGAGGTAATAGAGGGACAGCCTCTTGGAATAGCCCCCAGAGCATAAGTGTTTGGTACATTCTGTTTTCTCTATGTGGTGAGTCTGGATACTCTATAGATTAGAAGCAACATACAGATGAAGGTTATTGTGACGGATTACTTACAAGTTCTTAAAATGAACCAGAGCACCTGGCTGGTGTTGCTCAGTGATTGCTGAACTTTGACCTATGAACCAGAAGGTCATGGTTTAATTCCTGGTCAGTGTACTAGTACATGCCCAGGTTTTGGGCTCGATCACCAGTGTGGGGCATGTAGGAGACAGCAAAACAATGATTCTCTCTCATCACTGATATTTCTGTCTCTCCCTCTCCCTTCCTCTTAAAAATCAATTTAAAAATATTTTTAAAATGAACCAGGCCTAGAACAGGAATCTTAGCCTGAGGTCCTTCCTTTAATTGCATTTTCTGTTTTCTAAGGGCAATTGTATATGGACTTATTGCATATGGCTTTCTTTCTTTTTTAAGGAATAATTTTTAAAAATATATATTTTATTGATTTCTTACAGAGAAGAAGGGAGAGGGACAGAGAGCCAGAAACATTGATGAGAGAGAAACATCGATCAGCCGCCTCCTGCACACCCCCTACTGGGGATGTGCCCGCAACCAAGATACATGCCCTTGACCAGAATTGAACCCGGGACCCTTCAGTCCACAGGCTGACGTTCTATCTACTGAGCCAAACCGGTTTTGGCTGACTTTCTTCCTCATAAAAAATCTACCTTTGCCAAGACCGGTTTGGCTCAGTGGATAGAGCGTCGGCTTGCGGACTGAAAGGTCCCAGGTTCGATTCCGGCTGGGGGCATGTACCTTGCTTGCGGGCACATCTCCACAGTGGGGCATGCAGGAGGCGGCTGATGGATGTCTCTCTCTCATCAATGTTTCTGACTTTGTATCCCTCTCCCTTCCTCTCTGTAAAAAATAAATAGAATATATTTTTTAAAAAATCTACCTTCATGGCATTCACAAGTGTGAACATGCACACTCCCCTCCCCCAAATTAGACCCTTGGTTTGGAACCAAAGGCTGTGTTCAGACCACAGCCAGTATTCAGAATGATGGACTTGGTTAAAGTAAATCACACCCAAAAATGGAGACATGTACTACTATTTGTAATACTTTAAACAATAAAATACAATTTAAAAAGAAATTAAGGCCAAAACCGGTTTGACTCAGTGGATAGAGCGTTGGCCTGTGGACTGAAAGGTTCGATTCCAGTCAGGGGCACATACTTTGGTTGCAGGCACATCTCCAGTAGGGGGCGTGCAGGAGGCAGCTGATCAATGTCTCTCTCTCATCGATGTTTCTGGCTGTCCCTCTCCCTTCCTCTCTGTAAAAAAATCAATAAAATATTTTTTTAAAAGAAATAAAGTCACACCCAATTCATGTTATGAAGTATTATGCATCTATGAAGAGTGATGTTTAGAAATAGTCATAAGAAGAAAAAATGCATGTGATATAATATTAAGCAGTACTCATAGTTATGAACAATATTATGCCTGAACATTTTTACTTAGCTGAAATTTTATTTAATAAAACAATTTTTAAGTGTCCTATTTGATATGACATTTTAATTGCTTATCAATGAAGGAGGAAGGGAGAGGGGCCACATGGATTGAGCATCTTCCCTGCACCAAACACTCTTCTTTCTGCTTTGCACATTTCCCTAATCAGGCCACGGAGCAGCGTAGCTGTTGTTGCGCTGAGTCTGATGGCATTAGAGACACAGTGGAAGGATATGCAAGGTCAGGGAGGTCATATTGGTTTGTCACCTGTTTTTTCAAAACTGGGCCTTGAGTCAGTTTTCTGTTGCTGCTGTAACATATTGCCACAGATTTAGTGGCTTAAAACAGCACAGAATTGTTATGGTGCAGTCTAGAGGTTTAATAGTCCAAAATGCCTTGGGCTAAAACAAGCATGTCAAACTCAAAGGCTAACATGGGCCGAATAAACAATATTTAGGTGTATGTGGGCCGCAAAAATACAAAAGCTTCAATTTTCATGGAAACGTGGGTTTATTTCCATAGAGACATGCTGAATAAGAGGGCTGAAATAAATGAGTCATCGTCAACATAAAATAGAACATTTTAATAACAATTGATATTTTTTCTTGAACATGAACTTACCAGACACTGAATGACTGCACAAATTGATAAGTGTAATGCAAATAAACCTATTTTTCTTGTTCTCCGAAAGCGAAATATTTCCTATTGCGCACACCAAACATATCAGTCCAAGAATAATGATGTGACAATAGGTTGCTAGAATATTCACTGCTAATATTAGTTGAGAGAAATGGTGTGTCTGCATGTAAGGTGGGTAAGGGAATGTATGCCACAGGATTATAGTCATCAGTCATTAGTGAACGTTGTAGTTTGGTATTAATAATTATGTATAACAGGATATTGTAAAAATTAAGTTACGAAATCTTTATTAAAACATTTCTTACATACCGCTGTATTGGATGGGCCCCCGAAATATTGGTTGTGGGCCTGCGGCCCACAGGTTTGATATGCTTGAGCTAAACCCAAGGTGTTGTTAAGGCTGCATTCCTTTCCAGAGACTCTAGGGGGCACTCTTTCCCTGCCTTTCCCAGCTCCAGAGGCTGCCTGCGTTCCTCCCTCTTCAAAGTCAGCAGCCACAAGTCCTCTCCTGTCAAATCTCGCTATCCCTGCTCTTATCCTCACACCTTCCTTCTCTGACACTCCTCATGTACCTTTGCGATTACATTGGACCCATCTGGATAATTCTGGATGCTCTCCCTGTTTTAGGGACAACTGATTAGTGACTTTAAGTCCAGCTGCAACCTAACTCCCCTTTGCCATTTAATATAACATATTCCCAGTTTCCAGACAGCTCCCACAGGCCTATTCATTCAGCTTTCTCTTACTGACTGCCATTTACCGCACTCCAACTGTGGGGTTTTTCTTCATTATTTTTTTCTTTCACTTTGGGACTGTCTTAAGTGATATTTTTTATAATGGGATTAACGCAGGCAGCTGCCCAAAATTTCAATTTCCTAAGGAGTTCATAAAGGAAAACCTGAGAGTGTGCTCTCCCTCCCAGGCACACCAGCACTCTCCCTTCTCCTTCCCTCCCTTTCTTTCTCCCTCCCCGCTACTCCTCCCGTTTTCTCTTCCTCCTCCCAGGCCTTTTACCACTACCTTCCTCACTCCCAAGCTCCTAGGACCCTTCCTTTAAAGAAAAAAAAAGAAGGAACTTGAGCCCGGCCAGTATGGCACAGTGGTTGACCCATGAAACCTATGAACCAGGAGGTCATGGTACATATACTGGGTGCCCCCCTCCCAAATGTATACACTTAATAGCTGATAGCTAAGTTGATTTTTCTTTCTCTTTTGATTTAACCTATTGGAATTAATAATTATTTAAAGTGTGTATACATTTGGGGGGAATATATACACATATATATATTGTGCCCGGTGCACAAAATTCTTGCACGGGTAGAGTCCCTAGGCCTGGCTGGCCATCAGGGACCATTGGGGTCTTCCTTTATTCCGTGCTGCCCCCTGGTGGTCAGCACATGTCATAGTGATTGATGGAACTCCCCATTTCCCAGTTGAACTCCCAAGGGAACACTTTGCATATTAACCTTTTAATATATATTCTTCCTTGGGATACATGCCAAAAAGAAGAATTTTGAGTCAAAAATCATACTTCTGTTCAATGCCTGCAAGGAGCTTGACCCTGAGGCATTAGTGTGTGGAATGACTGAAGGACATGGTTGCCTATAATTGCTTTGATAAAGGGGCCTCTGACTGGAAGAAGTACACGGCAGTCTGCAGTCCAGGTCCCTGGCAAATTGCAAGTGATGTGCTAGGAGCAGGGCATCCCTCTTACTATGGGCATTGACATCAGGTCTCCTAACTTAAATGCCTGGCCAAACACAGCAGGCCATTGTTTAGTTGATAATTGTGTATGGCCCAGGAATGATGTTATTGATATCCAAATGGCCCCTGGCAGAGAAAAGTTCCCCAACCCTGCTCTGGGTGGACTCAGGATCCAGCCCATTGTCCTACCCGTGGCCAGGAGGTATCACAGTGAAAGGGTCAGGCAGTCAGCCCAGGGACAGGCGCACAGTCCTCCTTCCATCACATTCCAACCACATGCCGTGTTGTCTGTGGGAAGCTCACAGCCGGGAGCCGGGTTTTTATCAGGTGTCAGTCACATAGGCACCTCTGCGCAGCACATACAGACATTCCAGGAGCGTGAGCCATTGTCCTCAGGGAGTGGCAGGAACCCTGCGAGTCCAGCCAAGGACCAGCCGTGCAGCAGCTGAAGGATGGCAGCTTCAGGCTGCTCTGCAAGGGCTCTGTACTTTCAGGATGCTCTCCTCCCTTCCTCTCTTTCTGCTTTGATCTCTCTCTGTGTTCATGTCATACGATCTGTTTGTCAGTATCTGTGTGTTTGTCTCTAAATATGTGTGTGTATTTATTCATATATCACATACATGAATGATATACACACTGTATGATGTGTATATATTCATATATGGAATTTTAAAATATATTTTATTGATTTCAGAGAGGAAGGGAGAGAGAGAGAGAGAGAGAGAGAGAGATGGAAACATTAATGATGAGAGAATCATTACATTGGCTGCCTCCTGTACACTGAACACTGGGAATTGAGCTCATAACCCAGGCATATGCCCTGACCGGGAATTGAACCGTGACCTCCTAGGACAGTGGTTCTCAACCTTCCTCATGCCACAACCCTCATGTTGTGGTGACCTCCAACCATAAACTTATTTTCATTGCTACTTCCTAACTGTGATTTTGCTGCTGTTATGAGTTGTAATGTAAATATTTGATATGCAGGATGTCTTAGGCGACCCCTGTGAAAGGGTCGTTCGACCCCCCAAAGGGGTTGAAACCCACAGGTTGAGAATCGCTGTCCTAGGGCATTGGTCGAGGCTCAACCACTGAGCCAGGCTTATATATAGAAGTTGACAAAGTATTGTACCATCTTGTTTTGGTAACCTTATTTTCCTACTGACGATATATCTGAAATATTTTTCATATTCTAAGTATTCTAATACCCATAAAAGGAGACATATGCGGTAAGCCTGGAGTCAGTAAATAACCACTGACCTCGATGTTCTGCATCCATAGCCTGCAGGCATTGATTTGGTCAGCTTTTCCTGTCTGCCTGCCAGGTCTGACTCATGTCACCCTCTCTGGAGGCCAGAAGAGATTCGAGTTTGGATGATGCAGCCTCTCCTGACCCTGGGCAATATGACGGGAGGGAGCAGGATGGACTCCGAGTGAGGCTAGGCACCCTCAGTACACCCACTCAGGTCCTGAGCACAGTGCCCCTCCCCAGAGTCAGCCACATTGAGGGGTTTAAGGACCACCCTCAGTTTTGACACCAGCTGCAGGTTTGGGCGTTTCCTGAACCAGCCTCAAGTTCGATAATTCAGGACTACAGGGACCCCTGAACTCACTGGAAGCTCCTCTCTCCTGGGTGTGGTTTATTACAGGGAAAGAGACAAATTGGCATCAGCCCCGGAAGCAGGTGTAGAAGTCCAGGGTGTTCACAACCTGAGCTCCAGTGTCCTCGCCCCAAGGGCACTGCCCACCAGGAACTCACCTGGTTCACCGGGGCTTCATCACATCGGCACCACTAATTGATTTGATTATAGAGAAATATAGAACTGATAGATTAGGTCAACTGATACTCCATGACCCAAATCCCCCATCCAAATCACGTGGTCCTTCTAGGACGAGGAGGTCCCACCCTAAGAACGTTGGGTATGACCAGCCCCACCCTAAGACTGTTGGGTATGGTGAGGCCTATTTTAAGAATGTTGGGCATGGCCAGCTAATACACAAAACAAAGACCTTCCTATCAAGTATGATGCAGATTACCTCTCAGAAACTGAGGACAAAGGCCAGCCCTCTCTTTGTTGAGGACCAAATCCTTAATACTTACCTTTAACAGGGAGCTGGCTGGAGATCTTCCTGCTAAAATGTCTGGGTCTGACTTCAAAGCCAAAAAATAACTAAAAAACCCCTCTTTTCCATCCTGTGCTGCTGGGTTTCTTAGAGTTTGAAGGAGAGCCTGTTTTCCCTCGATCTTTTCCTGACCTGTGGTGTCTGTGTGCGGGTGTTGGGGAAGGAGTTGGGGACCTTGCAAAGCAAAGATGGAGGAGCAGGAAGGTTGTGGGAAGTCACTCTGGGGACCCAGATGCACTGACTTCATGCCTCTCTCCTGGCCCAGCTCTGCCCTCTCCAGAGTCGGTCTGCAGTGAAGGAAGCTCTTAGACAATTCATCAGTTCCTGATTCTAAAACTATGGCCCACGTAAGTGTGTATTTCTCTCCCTCCGTGCAGGGTGCGATTTGGATCATGGTGGTTTTTATGAATTATTCCCAAGCCTCCTGCTCCAGGGAGCCCCGTCCAGTGACTTGCTTCCAGTCCCCCCCATTCCCATGAATGGTGATGCCGCATAGCCCCTCGCCCACCCGGGGGCCCACGTTCACAGAACATGGCTCTGATGATTCAGTGCCTCCCTTGTGCTCAGTGTTCTGTTAGCGGGAGTGCTGGGGGAATGGAGGAAGAAAGTCCCTGGAGAGAGAGATTTGTGCTGGGTCCATGGTTTGATTAGTTGGAGATGTTGGACCCATCTGTGCCCAGGAGAACACAGAAATCCTCTGTTTCCAGGCAGAAAAGAGGGATGTGTGTATTGGTTGGCCTCGGGATTAGCGTGTGGGAACAGCCCAAGCTCTGAGGCTGTGAGTAATGGGACAGGTGAGGCTGAGCCAGGGGACCCGAGAGGCCACTTTTCTTGTTGAACATACCTCTGTGTGCATCTGCATCGTTGGCCGCCAGCATCCTTTCAATCAGGAACAAGGGATGTCGGGGGTGGAGGTTGGGGGGGTCACAGGTCAGAGCCTCCAGTAAGAGGAACAGATGATCACATGCTCCCAGAACTTCGGAAACGAGTCGCTTTGTGCAATCGCTGACATTCGGTCTGATCTGTATGGTGGAATTTTAAAAATGTTTTCTGTCATTACAAAGGAAGGCGGCTTAAAAGGTAGCCTGGCAAATGAGGGACTTGGGGCTTGAAAACATTCAAACAGACCAACCCTGTTTTCCAAGATAAGAGATCTCGTGTTACATTTCCGAAACAAAGCCGAGGAATTCTGTGAGGCAGGCACGGGGCAGGCTGTGTGCCTGGGAACGGGAGGGAGAAAGCCAGGGTCGCTCTGTCCCTGCTCCGCAGGCTGTAGTGCAGAGGAATTGCAGTTACACGGAGGGATTCTGCCTGTCACCGCCACACCCTCACTATCCCCTCCCATCTCTGAGGCTTTCCAGACCCACTGTGTCCACTCTGCCCAGCGCACAGGCCTGCCTTTCTTTTCCTTCGTCTTGAAACAGCCCTTCCATTTCCTCAGGGACACGTTGGTCCCGTGACGTTCTCAGACGTGGCCGTCGACTTCTCCCAGGAGGAGTGGGCCTGCCTGGACTCCACGCAGAGGGACCTGTACTGGGATGTGATGTTGGAGAACTACAGCAACTTGGTCTCCCTGGGTGAGTTGCCTGAGTCATAGAACTCACACTCTGTTCCCCCGAGTGTCAGCCCCTTCCCTGGTGAATTTTAGGGCTGCCTTTCAAGAGACGGAGGTTAGCCCAGCGGGTGTGACTCAGTGATTGAGTGTCGGCCCATGAACCAGGAGGTCACAGTTCGATTCCCAGTCAGGGCACCTGCCCAGGTTGCGGGCTCGATCCCCAATATACAGAGGCAACGGGCCAATGATTCTCTCATCATTGATCTCTCTCTCTTCCTCTCCCTTTTTCTCTAAAATCAGTAAAAAAAAAAAAATTTTTTTTAAGAAATGATTTGAATCTTCTTCGTGTTCCCAGGGAGTGCTTTGAGCTTCCTCAGGTTGGCAGTGACCATTACACCCCTTCCTCTTGTCAGCCATCAGTGATCTTCCCACCTTTGCCTGGCCCTTCCTCTGGTCCCCACTCTCTTCATGAGCAAAGGATGAATTAGAATTCTGGAATATTTATTTCACAGCCATCTTCAAGAAAACCAAGCTTCATACTGTGTCACTATGTTTATACCCAAATGGCCCGTGGTTCTTTGGGTTGACTTGATTTCTCTATAGAGGTGGTTGACAAACAGAATTCACATAAAACCATACAGGGTATATTCCATTTCCGACACATTGTGCCGAAATGAGGTTGAAAGTTACAAATCTGTGACCTTTGAGTTAAACATTAGATGATAATATCTTGCATTATCTCAGGAAATGTCTTAGTTTTCTGTTAGAAAAATAACAGCCATAATATTTATGGCTAATTTTTTTTAAATATATTTTTATTGATTTCAGGGGGAGAAAGATAGAAACATCAAGATGAAAATCATTGATTAGCTGCCTCCTGCACACCCCCCAACCACTGGGGGTCAAGCCCACAATCTGGGCATATGCCCTTGACAGGACCCTTCAGTCCGCAGGCTGACACTATCCACTGAACCAAACCAGCTAGGGCCTTATGGCTAATATTGTGCTCACTGTGTACGAGGTATTGAACGAGGCACTGTGTGTATGTGTATGTATAAATACATTTCATTTCATTCCCACAAGTTTAGGAGATAGGCAAAATGATTAAGTCTGATTTGCAGATGAGTTTCCTGGGGCCTGGAGGACATGGTCAGACAGAGGAGGCAGGAGCAAGAACTGAAGGAAAGAATTCTGGCCCAAATCCATGCTGCCAGCTCTCACGTTCTACTTGCCACCAGAGAGAAGGCCTTCAGAAGTTTAAAATGAGACCTGTCTCCACCTGTCAGTCCACCTGTGGGTTCTCTGACCTTTCCTCTCTTTTGGAAGTCTGTGACTGACGTCGAGGTGGTAATAAGCTTGATGTTCCTGGGTTGCCCCGGTATGTCATCACCACATGTACAAAATGTGCTCTTTTTTGTCTTCATTTCCCAGAGTTCCCTTCTAGTGTCTGGTGCTTACTCATGGCTGCTGATAGGAAATAGGAGCTGATCATCTTCAGGTTGCTTCATTAATATTGTGGTGCCAGACACACACGTTAACAAGGGTGTAGTTGGTTCATATTTATTCTATGAGAGAAAAATTTTAAAAATACATACATATACTGAGTGGCAAAGTAACCTGGCCACTCAGTGTGTGTGTATGTTAGAGGCCTGGTGCATGAATTCGTGCATGGGTGGGTTCCGGCCAGCCTGGCCAGGGGGAGGGGACATGGTGGTTGGCCGGCCTGCCTGCTGGTTGAACTCCTGATCGAGGGGACAATTTGCATATTAGCCTTTTGTTATATAGGATATACACTAAGTGGCCAGATGATTATGCGTTCAGAGATCATAATAGTCTGGCCACTTGTGTGTGTGTGTGTGTGTGTGTGTGTGTGTGTAGACTAGAGGCTCAGCGTGTGAAATCATGCGCAGTAGCCTGCCACACTTGCAGCCCTGCTCATCTGGCCCGCTGCTGCTCACTTGCCTTGCTGTAATCGGAGCCTGTGGGCCGCAGGGGCAGGACCGAGAGGTGCTCAGTGCACCTCATGGTGACCAGTCATTTAGTCGTCCTGGCTGTCACAGACCCTGGCTTTTTGTATATGTACTAGTGGCCGGGTGCATGAAATTCATGCACTGGGGAGAGGTTGGGGTGTCCCTCAGCCTGGCCTGCACCCTCTCCAATCTGGAACCCCTTGGGAGATGTCTGACTGCCAGTTTAGGCCCGATCCCTCTCGCAATCTGGGACCGATAGCTCCTAACTGCTTATCTGCCTGCCTGCCTGATTGCCCCTAACCACTCTGCCTGCTGGCCTGTTCACCCCCAACTGCCCCTCTTGCTGGTCTGATCAGCCCCAACTGCCTCCGCACTGCTGGTCTGCACACCCCCAACTGCCCTCGCTCCTAGCCTGATCACTCTTAACCACCTCTGCCTCAGCCCTGCCACCATGGCTTTGTCCTCTTATTATTATAGATTATTATAGATATGTCTTTTTAAATTATTATTTCAGAGAGGAAGGGAGAGGAGAGAGAGAAACATCCACGATGAGAGAATCATTGATTGGCTGCCTCCTACATGCCCACACTGGGGATCCAGCCCACAACCCGGGCATGTGCCCTGACCAGAAATTGAGCTATGACCTCCTGGTTCCTAGGTCAACAACACTCAATCACTGAGCCACACTGGCCGAGCAGAAGTTTTATTTCTACTAGAGAAGTTTTTGATTTGTAGTTTGCTTTGTTTGTTTGTTTTTGTTTTTCTTAAAAGGAAACAAAATGTGATGGGTTGTTTTTTTTTTCCCTCTAGATTTGGAGTCACCACATGAGAACAAGAATTTACCTACAGAAAAGGACATCTGTGAGATGGATTTCTCCAAGTGGAATTCGGTCGGGAAAAACAAGTCCCTTGGCCTTGACTGGGTGTGTGAAGGTGAGTTAGCAGGAGCGAAGGACCCTCCCGGGAGGTATCTCAACCGAAGGAAAACCAGCCATGCAGAAGCCCCTGCCAGGGAAGAGTCCTCTGTCCGGCCACCCCAGAGACCCCCTCGAAGGGAGAATGCCTATGAGTGCAAGGAATGCGGGAAGGCCTTCAGCCGTGGCTACCAGCTGACTCAGCACCAGAAAATCCACACGGGCGAGAAGCCCTACCAGTGTAAAGAGTGTAAGAAGGCCTTCCGCTGGGGTAACCAGCTGACTCAGCATCGGAAAATCCACACCGGCGAGAAACCTTATGAGTGTAAGGACTGCGGGAAGGCCTTTCGCTGGGGTTCGAGCCTCGTCATTCACAAGAGGATTCACACGGGCGAGAAGCCCTACGAATGTAAGGACTGCGGGAAGGCCTTTCGCCGCGGGGACGAGCTCACTCAGCACCAGAGGTTCCACACCGGTGAGAAAGACTATGAATGCAAGGACTGCGGCAAGACCTTCAGCCGGGTGTACAAGCTCATCCAGCACAAGCGCATTCACAGCGGCGAGAAGCCCTACGAATGTAAGGACTGCGGGAAGGCCTTCATCTGTGGCTCAAGCCTGGCGCAGCATAAAAGGATTCACACAGGTGAGAAGCCCTACGAATGTCAAGAATGCGGGAAGGCCTTTACCCGAGTCAATTACCTCACTCAGCATCAGAAAATTCACACTGGCGAGAAACCACATGAATGCAAGGAATGTGGGAAGGCCTTCCGTTGGGGGTCAAGCCTGGTGAAACACCAGAGAATCCACACAGGGGAGAAGCCGTACAAGTGCATGGAATGTGGGAAGGCCTTCAACTGCGGCTATCACCTGACCCAGCACGAGAGAATCCACACTGGCGAGACGCCTTACAAATGTAAGGAGTGTGGGAAGGCCTTTATTTACGGGTCCAGCCTGGTGAAACACGAGCGGATTCACACCGGAGAGAAACCCTACGAGTGTAAAGAGTGTGGGAAAGCCTTCAGCCACGGCCATCAGCTCACACAGCATCAGAAAGTGCACAGCAGTCTGAAGGCCCACGAGTGTCAGGACTGTGGACAGGTGTGTGGCCACCCACACCATTACAGAGGACATCAGAGGCTCCACACCGCTGGCAAGCCTTTTGAAGACAAAGAATGTTCAGAGGCCTCTAAACAGCACGCATTTCTGCCACAAATTGAGGCAAGTTTGTGATGCAATTTAACAAGAAGAAGCCTTCACTCTTCTCCTTCCAGAATCTCAGGATAGTCATTCAAGAGGCAGGTTTGGAGACAAGAAGTCACTTTTCCTCCATGACTACAACATACTCAGTGTAGATGGTTTGTTTACTGGATGGGTGAGTTTAATGGACGCATAGAGGGTTCCCAGTACTTTCTGATTTTATTTTAGATTCATTCTGGGGAATAACTGCTAATGTAACATACATGCAACAGCCTTTCCTCAAGGTACACACCCTGCCAGCTGTCATCCTCAGCCACCCCTTGACTCCCTGTGCCTCGTGTGTGTGTGTGGGGGGGAGATATGACCTTTAACCCCCGTGCTTATTTGTGAAATTGGCACAGCCACCTGATACTGCCAGTGGGCCATTAGATGAGTCTGGTATGTGGAACTCCCTGCAAGTGTATCTGGAATGTTGTGCAAACTCAATAAACATTAGCTGCATTTCTGTCTTCATTGCCGGCAGTGTAGCTGTTAGTGAATTATTGCAAGAAGATCCCCTTGGGGGTAACAAGTTTAGAAAAGACTGTCAAGCTTCTACAAGAAAATACAGTTTTCATAGTCTTGGGCCCATGCTGTTTCTTAGGACATAAAAGATGCTAGACATAAAATAAGGTTCACAAGTTACACTTTCTCACCTGACCTGCATGGCTCAGTGGTTGAGCATCAACCTGTGAACCAAGAGGTCAAGGTTCAATTCCCAGTCAGGGCATGTGCCCAGGTTGTGGGCTCGATCCCCATTGTAGGGCATGCAGGAGGCAGTTAATCAATGAGTCTCATTGATGTTTTTCTCTCTCCCTCTCTTTCTGAATTCAATAAAAATATTTTTAAATAATTAAGTTGAACTTCCTCAAAAGGAAACAAGTTCTGTTCATCAGTGGCACTGTGAAGAAGTGAAAGGCAAGAAGCAGAGTGGGGAAGATGGTACCTGGACCTGAAAATGTAAAGAATGCCCCAAATCAATAATGAATCGACCCTGGCCAGTCGCTCAGGTAGTTAGAGCCTCATTCTGACTCGCCGAGGTTGTGGGTTTGATCCCTGGTCAGGGCCCATACAGAAAGCAGCCAACGAACACACCGATAGTGGAACTGTTGTGGGTGTCGGGAACGCACCCCCGGCCCCCCCCCACCCCACCCCCGCTCCCAGTGTTTGACCATTGGGGTCAGACCACTCATGGGGTCAGCAGCCTTGGTTCTTGGGTTCTCGGTAGGAAGGAATTCAGAGCCAAGACCCAAACTGTAAGGGAGCATTTATTTGGGCAATCAAAGAGGCAGGAAAGAAATGGGCTGAGGAAATGCCTTATGGGGGTAAAGGAAGGGCCTTTGGAGCTTGGGACGGGGGAGATGTGGGGCAAGAGAAGGGGAAGGCACCGGATCCCAGGAGGGAGAGCACACCAGTCCTCTAGCTGCAGGGTGTTACATGGAGATGTTGGGGGTGGTCCCAGAAGATTGCAATAGACCAGTGGTCGGCAAACTGCGGCTCGCCAGCCACATGTAGCTTTTTGGCCCGGTGAATGTGGCTCTTCCACAAAATACCACGGCCTAGGCGAGTCTATTTTGAAGAAGTGGCATTAGAAGAAGTTTAAGTTTTAAAAAATTTGGCTCTCAAATTTAAATTATTGTCCTGTTGGTATTTGGCTCTGAGGACTGATGAGTTTGCCAACCACTGCAATAAACTACAGGTGTGTCCGTTCAGGGTGTGGCCCTCACTGATGGACTGGTGGGCACCAGGCACCAGGTCATTATTCCATGCAGCTGGTTCTGACCACAGCCGGGGCTGCCTTTGTTGCTTATCTGGGTCTGGAGCTGAAATACAACTGAGGCCTAGATGTCATCTCTAGGGAGAAAAGGTCCGGGGTCCAAACAGCTCGACCAGCAGTGACACTGGGGGCAAGGCCCCACCCCACAATGTCCTTTGCTAGGCCCTTGGGCCTTCCCACCTTGTGACCTGTTCCTGGCCCATCTTCCTTGCTGTGCTCATGTCTGTCTACCTGCCTGTTACAGACCAACAGATCAATGTTTCTCTGCCTCAACAAATATTTTACTTTTAGTAAAAAAGCAATAAATTAAGAGGCAGGGAGGACTTAAATAACTATGGAACAGGAGATCACCAGGTCACTAGTAAGTACATGAAATTGTGTTCAACTTGCTTTCCCATCCAGGAAATGCAAAGCAAACCTCCACGTCCCGAGATGCTCAACGGAACGGCTAACACTGAAATCGAGTGAGCCACCATCTTTGTTGGATATCAAACACGGCCTGTTCAGGAAGGAACTGAGCAGCACACTTCCCCTGTCACATCCTGGAGGTCCCGCCACAGGGACTGGAGGCAATGCTGTGGGCAGGGAGCGGACTTGTCTGAGGAAGGGGCCAGGGCCTGGGCTAGAGACCCAGGAGAATGCTGGGAGCAGTCAGACTGGGGGAGGCCTGAGCCGTCTGAGGTGGTCAGCCCTAGAGCAAAGGGAAGGGTTATGTTGAGGGAAGAACTAGAGCTCCTGGTGGGAACCTGAGACCAAGGGAGTGGGGTGCTGGTGCTCATGGGAGTGTTGAAGCTGGGGGAGGAGCTGATGGGAGAAGCCTGCAAAAGACGGGAGCTCTCAGGGATAGGGAGACCAAGAAGAGTCCAGGAGGTGCACCAGGAGCTGGGAGCACAGCCTGGGGCTGGGGTAGATGCTAAGTGGTGGGAGGAGCACCTGGCCCTGGGGATGGTGCTCTGTAAAGGCTGACTTGCACCGGGAGCTAAGTGAATTTTGGCGGGAGCTGGCTTGGCTCAGTGGTTGAGCTTCAACCTATGAACCAGGAGGTCATGTGTAAACCCCTTTCACATTCCGCATGGTTCAGGGTTCGAGTTTTGGAGGAGGCCGCACACAAATGAAAAGAGACTAGAAAAGTATTAATTTGGGAATATTGGGGGGCCAGGCGGGAGCCCACCTCTAGTGGGAGGGCTGCCTCTTCCTTTGGCCTTGCCATCCCTTTTATTCAGGTTTGGGATACACCCTTTGCCCTGAAGCAGGCAATTCCAGTCACAGGCAGACTATCTTATCAGTAGGGAGTTACATGATTGTTTGGTGGGAAAGTTGTTTCAGCGACCACTGTCTCAATTAGATAGGGGGTGGCTGGCTCTGACCTTTCAAGGTTGACCAGTCTTCCGTGTTCCTTGTCCACACTTTCTATTAGTGAGACAATGATTGGTTTCCAGCAAGGTCAGAGTTCAATTCCAGGTCAGGGCACATGCCCAGGTTGTGGGGCATGCAGGAGGCCGCTGATCAATGATTCTGTCTCATCACTGATATTTCTGTTTCCCTTCCTGTCTGAAATAAATATCTACACTAGTAAAGAGAAAGATGCAAATTGACCGTACCTCCGCAATGCCCAGCAGCCAATCAGGAGTGAGTATGCAAATTAACCATGGCACCTCCGAGAATACTGCCAGCAAGAAAGAGGCAGTTCCCAGCATGGCCTGCTTGGCCATCGCTGTGGCAATCCGGGAGCAGTGAAGCGCAGCCCACAGGCAGCACCCAACACAGCTTGCTTGGCAATTGCCGTGGTGTAGAGCAGGCAGGCCTCACAGAGGGCAGAGAACCACAGGGAGTGGGCCTAAGCCATCAGGACATCCCCTGAGGGCTCCCGGATTGGAGATAGTGCAGGTCAGGCTGAGGGACACCGTCCCCCCTCCCCATGCACAAATTTCATGCACTGGGCCTCTAGTATATATACACTGAGTGGCCAGATTATTATGATCTCTGAACTCATAATCATCTGGCCACTCTGTAGACTGACTACAGAGTTGGGATTTTAAAATAAGGTTTTTCCATGTATTAGAACTGCATTGTGGGTAGTTAGAAGTAGAGGTCTTGCTAGCCAGAGGCTGGGGGCCACTATCTCCTGTTCCCTTGACATAGCAAGATTTGCAAGTTCGCCCTGACCAGTTTGCCTCAGTGGATAGAGCAAGGGCCTGCGGACTGAAAGGTCCCAGGTTCAATTCCGATCAAGGGCAAGTACCTCGGTTGTGGGCACATCCCCAATGGTTGGTGTGCAGGAGGCAGCTAATTGGTGTTTCTCTCATCGATGTTTCTAACTCTCTATCCTCCCCTTCTCTGTAAAAATATCAACAAAATACATTAAAAAAAAAAAAAAAGATTTGCCGAAACCGGTTTGGCTCAGTGGATAGAGCATCGGTCTGCTGTCTGAAGGGTCCCAGGTTCGATTCTGGTCAGGGGCATTTCCTTGGTTGCAGGCACATCCCCAGTGGGGGGTGTGCAGGCAGCGGCTCATCAATGTCTCTCTCATCGATGTAGAAACTCTGTCCCTCTCCCTTCCTCTCTGTAAAAAAATAAATAAAAATAAATCTGCAACCTTTCCCTTATATATAAGTACACTGAGTGGCCAAATTATTATGTGTTCAGAGATCATCATAATCTGGCCACTCAGTGTATATGTATGTACACACACACACACACACACACACACACACACACTAAGGGCTGAGAAAGGATTCAGAATCGGGTTGAAGTAGGCCCCGTGTGAGACTCATGGGGTTCTGGGGGGAATGGAGCCTCCACGCACCCCCAGGTGACTTTACTTCCTGTGGCATGTCACTGAGGCCAAGGGCCAGCGTTCTATCCACCAAGCCAGACCAGCTAGGGCCAGGGCTCCCGTCTAGTAGACATCAGGGTCGGGGTCACATTTCAGTTAAAGCCAGTGAGTCCCTGGGCCACTGGGCTGGGTGCTGGGGTTGGTGGGGGATGTGTACTCTGGAAGGAGGAGAACAGGGAGTTTCCCTCCTTCCCAGTGCCTGCTCCTGTGGACACGGGCCAGTGGCCGCAGAAGGCCCCTTCCGCTTCAGGCTGTGGCTCTCCATACCCAGGAGGGACGGGGACGAGGAGAAGGAATTGGAAAGTTCCTGTCGGGAGAGAAAGGATGGCCACCGAGGAAGGAGTGTGCAGAGGGAGGCGGAAGGTGGGAGTCTCAGAGATAAGAGGAAGCAGTGCAGGTGCAGGCAGGCCTCAGGCACAGGCGGGCAGCAGGACCCCTGCCTGAGCAGACAGGAGGCACCAGGAAACACTGAAGTGGACATCACTCAGGGCTCGGGCTAAGGAGCAAACATCCAAGTCAAAGGAGCTTGAGAAGTCTGTCGGAGGGAGAATGAGGGGACAGCCATGCGGAGGTGCCACAGGCATGGCCTGGGAGGGTGGGGGAGGCCAGGTCTCACCCAAAACTTCCTGTTTGGCTCTGGTTTCTTTTTTCGTATTCTTACGGATACTCTCCTGAGAATATGTTTCCATTGATTTTTAGAAAGAATGAGAGGGACAGGGAGAGCCAGAAACATCCACTAGTCGCCTCCCACTCGCGCCTGGACCAGGGCCGGGGATGGAGCCTGCAAGGGAGGTACATGCCCTTGACCAATACTGAACCCAGGACCCTTCCATCTGCAGGCCGACACTCTACCCACTGAGCCAAACCAGCTAGGGCCATATTTTCTTTTAAACATATGTATTTTATTTCAGAGAGGAGAGGGATGGAAACATAGAGAATCCTGGACCAGCTGCCTCCTGCACGCCCTCTACTGAGGATTAAGGCCGAAACCCAGGCATGTGACCTGGCAGGGAATTGAACTACCACCTCCTGGTTGACGCTCAACCACTGAGGCGCACACAGCCCCACCAGTCCGGCTCTGCTTTCTTTCTTTTTTTCTTTAAATATATTTTATTGACTTTTTAGAGAGAAGAAGGGAGAGGGATAGATAGTTAGAAACATTGATGAGAGAGAAACATAGATCAGCTGCTTCCTGCACGCCCCCTACTGGGGATGTGCCCACAACCAAGGTACATGCCCTTGACTGGAATCAAACCTGGGACCCCTCAGTCCACACTATCCCCTGAGCCAAACCAGTTTCGGCCTGGTTCTGCTTTCTTAACTTGTTTTTATGTAGAGACTTAACATAGTAGGTCTCATCCCTTGTTTTTAGTAAATATTTAGGTTGCAGCTATTCACACCGGCTTGGGCCTTACCGTTTGTTACAGAAAGCATGCCCTTCCTTTTCCTGACTCCGGCCCACATTGTAGCTTTGACGGGGTATGTTTAGTGGGCAAGCAACTCTGCCTTGTGTGTTCTCTGAGGCAATAGTTGGTCTAGAGACTTGATTACATCCTTCTTTTTGCTTTTATTTATTTTTTTAATTTTTTTAATTAATTTTTATTAATTTTTTATACATATCTCCCCATTGCCCCCCCTCCCTCCCAGGCATACCCCAACCCCCCAGTGTCTGTATTCATTGGTTATGCTTATATGCATGCATACAAGTCCTTTGATTGATCACTTATCTACCTCACCTAACTTTAATCTTTCTGCTGTAATGTCACAGACTGTTTGATGCTTTATGATTTTGTGCTCCTGATTCTATTATATTCACCAGTTTATTCTGTTGATCAAATTTTTAATTCACTTAATTTTTAGATTCACTTGTTGATAGATATGTATTTGTTCATAATTTTTTATCTTTTACCTTTTTCTTCTTCCTCTTCTAAAAGAGTACCTTTCAGCATTTCATATAATACTGGTTTGGAGTTGATGAACTCCTTTAGCTTTTTCTTCTCTGTGAAGCTCTTTATCTGCCCTTCAATTCTGAATGATAGCTTTGCTGGATAGATTATTCTTGATTGTAGGTTCTTGCTATTCATCACGTTGAAAATTTCTTGCCACTCCCGTCTGGCCTGCATCATTTCTGTTGAGAAATCAGCTGACAGTCGTATGGGTGCTCCCTTGTAGGTAATGAACTGTTTTTCTCTTGCTGCTTTTAATATTCTCTCTTTGTCTTTTGCTCTTGGCATTTTAATTATGATGTGTCTTGGTGTGGTCCTCTTTGGATTCCTTTTATATGGGGTTCTGTGTGCTTCCTGAACTTGTAAGTCTATTTCTTTTACCAGATGTGGGAAGTTTTCAGTCATTTCTTTAAATAGGTTTTCAGTATCTTGCTCTCTCTCTTCTTCTGGCACCCCCACAATTCTGATGTTGGTATGCTTGAAGCTGTCCCAGAGGCTCCTTACATTATCTTTACATTTTTGGATTCTTTTCTCTTCTTGCTTTTCCAATTGAATGTTTTCTGCTTCTTTATATTTCAAATTTTTGACTTGATTCTTGCCATCCTCTAGTCTGCTGTTAGGACTCTGTATAATATTTTTTATTTCAGTCAGTGTCTCTAGTTGGTCCTTTTTCATCTCCTCTTGGGTCTCACTAAATTTATCCAACTTTTCTAGCATATTCTTGAAAAACCTTATAAGCGTGGTTTTGAACTCTATATCCAGTCGTTTTTTTCCCTCCATTTCTTTTGTTTGTAATCCCTTCCCTTGTCTCGGCATTTTCACTATGCCGGGGAAACTTCTGTGTTGAATTCAGCTTTGTGATACCAGACATGCAAAGCCGCAGAAGCCTCTGTTGAGCTTGGGATGGGTGGAGTCTCAGGGCTTAAGGGACCACCTTGCCTTCCAGTCGGCCCCGCCCTCCACGGCCCCTGAGTCTCATGTGACTGGGTAATGGCTGGAGCAGTCCTTGTGCGCACGCGCACCCGCAGTGCCTCTAACCGCTGCCCTTCCGGCTCTCCTGCGAACCAGGACCACACGAGTCTAGGTCCCCAGGGTTTCACCCGAAACAGGGGCTTAGTGGACTCAGAAGTGGCACAGTTGGGAGGGTCCGTCTCCCGCCCACTCGCGAAAGCCAGCGGCACAATCAGCAATCTCTCCTCTGCGCAGTGCCATGCGCGCCACCAGACTTTTGATGTTTTGCAACTCCCCTAAATTTCCGTGCACCTCTCCCTTTTCAGTCCAAACTCCCCCATATGAGTTTCGGCTGGATCTGGGGTTTAGTGTCGTAGGATAAGGGGTTCAATGCCTTTGAGAGTCTCCATTTCCCTCCCGCCAGAGAAAGCCAGCCAGGTACTCCGGCACCCGCTCTCTCCGCGCGCACGTCTCCGTACCTCAGCTTTTTGCAGTTCCTCTGGGTCTCCATGAGCCCCTCTCTTTCCTTCTAGCTGTAGAACTTCCACTTAGCCAGCTTTCCTGTGGTTCTGGATGATGTCCGTTCTGTCTTTTTGTTGTAGTTTTGAAATTGTTGTGCGAGGCAGCAGTGTAGGTGTTTACCTATGCCATCATCTTGGATCTCTCCTTTTTGTTTTTAAATATATGTTATTGATTTTCCACAGAAAGGAAGGGAGAGGGACAGAGAGCTAAAAACATTGATGAGAGAAACATTGATCAGCTGCCTCCCGCACACCCCTTACTGGGGATGTGCCCGCAACCAAGGTACATGCCCTTGACTGGAATCGAACCTGGGACCCATCATTCCGCAGGCTGACGCTCTGCCACTGAGCCAAACCGGCCTCGGCTTGATTACATCCTGATCCAACATTTGAAGTATTTTATGGGCAGTGTGCCTCAGGGCCTGTTACAGCTCCTCCAAGCTGTCCCCACATTGTCGGCTGCTGAGAATATGAATGGGCTGACTGTCACCTTTCCCATCAAACGGACACCTGAAGTTCCATTCCCCTTTAATTACTGGTTCCTAACCCTGTCATTTCACCAGGGCTCCTAAGTCAATGAGTCCCACTCCTTTAAATCCACCCAACGACTCTGCTGCTCCCTTCCTTGACTCTCCTTCACTCTGCCACAGTGTCTTGTTCCCACGGACAATCCTCGGCTTTCCACCCCCTCCAACACCCATAACCCTTAATGTCAAGTTTCTGTTCTGCAGTGACATCACCCTTTCTTGTCTTTCCAGTTTTAACTTCGAGTTCCACCGCACTGTCACCAGTGAACAAGCACCCGTTTCTCACGCCCCACCCCCACCTCCAGCCACACTAATTTCCAGCGAAGAACTCTCCACCCATTGGGTTGTGACTCTGAAAGAGTCGGCGGCAGCCCTGGCCAGTGTGCATACAGGAAGCAAAGGATTGGTGTTTCCCTCTCACATCAATGTTTCTCTCCCTCTCCCTCTCTAATCAACTAAAAAATTAACAGTAGCTGATGTGGTCCATGGCCGGAGCATCTAGCTGCCCATGGGTCTACTCCCAGTCCAGGGCATGCACCTGGGTTTCAGGTTGATTTCCTGGTCCAGGTTGAGGCAAGTGCAGGAGGCAATTATTTCTCACATCTATGGTTTCTCTCTCCCCCTCATCCCCACTCTAGAAATCAATGGGGAAAATTTCCTCAGTGAGGATTAACAAAAATAATATGAACTAAAAAAAAAAAGGTCTGGGCAGGAACATAAAGGAAAATGGTCATTAGCACGATGTTATGTGTCAATTATATCAATAAAGCTGGGAGGAAGTAAACATGATCATTTATCTCTATCATTATGAAATTAAAGCCTACCTTGTCGAATATTAATACAGCTACGCCAGATCTACTCATATTCTTAACCGATTTTAGAGACGACAAATGTGGACAGAAAAACATTAATTGCAACAAAACCGGTTTGGCTCAGTGGATAGAGCATTGGCCTGCGGACTGAAAGGTCCCAGGTTCGAGTCCGGTCAAGGGCATGTACCTCAATTGCGGGCACATCCCTCTCCCTATCTGTAAAAAAATCAATAAAATACATTTTTTTTTAAAAAAAGAAAAGGAAAACATCAATTGTCTCCCACACCTGCCCTGATCGAGAATCAAACCTGCCACAGTTAGGTCTACTAGACCAGTGGTCGGCAAACTGCAGCTCTCCAGCCCCATGCAGCTCTTTGGCCCCTTGAGTTTTTAGCAAAGGCCAACATAGGAGTACCTGAATTAAGTTAATAATAATGTACCTACCTACCATATTTTCAGGCGTATGAGATGACCCCCAACTTTTCCAGTTAAAATATAGAGTTTGGGCCAAAACCGGTTTGGCTCAATGGATAGAGCATCAACCTGCGGACTGAAAGGTCCCAGGTTCGAGTCCGGTCAAGGGCATGTATCCTTGTTGCGGGCACATCCCCAGTACGGGGCGTGCAGAAGGTGGCTGATCTATGTTTCTCTCTCGTCGATGTTTCTAACTCTCTATCCTTCTCTCTTCCTCTCTGAAAAGTCAATAAAATATATTTAAATATGTATATATAGAGAGAGTTTGGGATATACTTGCCCTATAAGATGACACCCAACTTTTTTCTTAATGAAATACCTTTTTTAAAAAATATATATTTTATTGATTTACAGAGAGGAAGGGAGAGGGAGAGAGTTAGAAACATTGATGAGAGAGAAACATCGATCAGCTGCCTCCAGCACGCCCCTGACTGGGGATGTGCCTGCAACTGAGGTACATGCCCTTGACCAGAATCGAACCTGGGACCCTTCAGTCCAAAGGCCAACGCTATGTCCACTGAGCCAAACCGATTTCGGCTACACCCAACTTTTTTTTTTTTAATACATTTTTATTTATTTATTTTTAATATATTTTATTGATTTTTTACAGAGAGGAAGGGAGAAGGATAGAGTTAGAAACATAGATGAGACAGAGACATCGATCAGCTGCCTCTTGCATGCCCCCCAATGGGGATGTGCCTGCAACCAAGGTACATGCCCTTGACCGGAATCAAACCCTGGGACATCGACACTCTATCCACTGAGCCAAACCAGTTTCGGCAACACCCAACTTTTGAGATTTTCCAGGGTTAAAAAGTCATCTTATATGTCGGAAAATATGGTATATAGTTTAAATTTTAAAAATTTGACTCTCAAAATAAATTTCAATCTTGTCCTGTTGATATTTGGCTTTTGACTAATGAAGTTGCCGAACACTGGCCTAGACCAACACTCCAACCAAGTAAGCCACATGGGCCAGGGCATTATGTTACTGTTGGTATGATCCTTTTTTTCTTCTTCCTTTTACTCCCCACCTATTTGTGTCCCAATATTTCAAGTGCAACTCTTGGACACAAAGAATGTTCCTACATGATGGACCTACAGGGCCTTATGCTACCTAAAACCAGTCAGACAAAGAAAGACCACATGATCTCGCTTATATATGCGGCACCTGAAAAGCCACAGTAACCAAAAGAGCAGAACACAGTGAGACACAGAAAACACACTGGTAACTGCCAGGTGGGAGTGTGACAGGGGAGTCCTGGGGAGAAAGCGGGGAGGGGTAAGGAGTACAAACTGGCAGCTACAAAGGAATCACAAGGTTTAAGTACAACACAGACACGGAGTCAAGAATGTGACAATGACTATTGCACTGTCCGGGGATCTCCCCATAAATTGCATAAATATCGCACACGATGCTGTCCCTCTGAAACGAATATAGTCCTAAATGTCAACGGTAATGGAGAAAAAAAAATTTTTTTTAATTAAAAATTACCGGAAAACAGTGCACTGTGGACACCATCG
>JAAGEH010000431.1:144963-156354 GCA_011751065.1 Lasiurus cinereus
ATGGGCTTTGCAGGGAGGGATTCCAGCCCAGATCACAGGAAGCCTGGAGCAGGTGTAGCCTCCCCGTGGCCTGAAGGGAGGAGGGAGGCAGGGAGAGAGGGACAGAAGGAGGGAGGGAGGCCATCCTGCATTCCACACCAGAAAAGACAGGGCTGCCGAGACCGGTTTGGCTCAGTGGATAGGGTGTCGGCCTGCGGCCTGAAAGGTCCTCGGTTCGATTCTGGTCAGGGGCATGTACCTTGCTGGAGGACACATCACCAGTGTGGGGTGTGCAGGAGGCGGCTGATCGATGTCTCTCTCTTATTGATGTGTCTAACTCTCTATCCCTCTCCCTTCCTCTCTGTGAAAAATCAATAAAAATATATTTTAAAAAGAAAAGAAAAAAAAGGGCTATTTTCTAGGTCCCTGGCTACACCTCCCTGAAGGAAAAGCAACAAGCCATTCAATGAAAAACATCACATGACTTCACTCATTTGTGGATAATAAAGAACATTATAAACAGATGAACAAAACGATAGAAACAGAGGCAGTAAAGCATCAAACAGACTGTCAAACTACAGCGGGAAGGTTAGGGAGAGGTGGGGTCCATAAGACATCAACCGAAGGTCTTGTCTGCATGCATATAAGCACCACCAATGGACACAAGACACTTGGGGGGTGAGGGCATGCATGGGAGTGAGGTGGGAGGAGGGCAATGGGAAGATATGTACACATGTAATACATTAATAAAAAAAAAAAAAAGAAGAGAAGAAAAATGAAAAAAAGCCTTGAAAAGGAAGGGGATTCTGACCCCAGCAGCAGTCCGGACCCTAGAGGGGGAGTGGGGATGAAAGGGACAAGAGACATAAGGAATGGAGACAAGACAAAGTTCTGATCAAGTCTCATTTATTCAGCTGTAGATGGGGGTATTTATGGGGAGAAGGAGGAATGAGGAAGTTAGCGAAAATTCCTAGCCCTAAGGCGAAACGCCTGGCTTTCGGGAGATAGGGAAAGAGATAGGGTTTGGGGTAATGGAAACCTAGCCCGAGGTTAGTGCTGACGTGGCTGGCGCTTACTACAAAATGGCTGTCATGCACAACAAGTTTCCCACAAGCAGCCACGGTAAGGAGCCTGGGGACCTAAGCTGATGACACAGGCCAATCGCCGGAAGACAGACCCTGTGAGACGCCGCCTCTAAGAAATACCCAGAGCCCTGGCCGGTGTTGCTCAGTGGATAGAGCATTGGCCTGCAGACTGAAGGGTCCCAGGTTCGAGTCCAGCCAAGTGTATGTACCTTGGTGGCAGGCACATCCCCAGTAGGAGGTGTGCAGGAGGCAGCTGGTGGATGTTTCTAACTCTCTACTCTTCTCCCTTCCTCTCTGTAAAATTTATTTAAAAAACAAACGGCCGAAAACGGTTTGGCTCAGTGGATAGAGAGTCAGCCTGCGGACTGAAAAGTCCCAGGTTCGATTCCGGTCAAGGGCATGTATGTACCTTGGTTGCGGGCACGTCCCCAGTAGGAGGCATGCAGGAGGCAGCTGATTGATGTCTCTCTCATTGATGTTTCTAACTCTCTATCCCTTTCCCTTCCTCTCTGTAAAAATTCAATAAAATATGTTTTTTTTTAAAAAGAGCATGCAATGTTGTCAAATTCATAGGAACTGAAGGAGAGCTCTAGTCATTTTGGCTCAATGGACAAACAAAGCATCACAGCCTGTG
The DNA here is from genome assembly GCA_011751065.1 of Lasiurus cinereus. Classification (NCBI taxonomy): domain Eukaryota; kingdom Metazoa; phylum Chordata; class Mammalia; order Chiroptera; family Vespertilionidae; genus Lasiurus; species Lasiurus cinereus. The sequence continues at coordinate 146,662 of JAAGEH010000431.1, forward strand.
GACTGAAGGGTCCTAGGTTCTACTCAGGTCAAGGGCACATGCCTGGGTTGTGGGCTCGATCCTCAGTGTGGGACATGCAGGAGGCAGCCTCTCACATCATAGATATTTCTCTCCCTCCTTCTCCCTTTCCCTTTCTCTCTGAAATCAATACAAATACATATTAGCCGAAACTGGTGTCGCTCAGTGGCTAGAGCGTCGGCCTGCGGACTCAAGGGTCCTGAGTTCAATTCCAGTCAAGGGCATGTACCTTGGTGGTGGGCAATCCCCAGTGGGGGGTGTGCAGGAGGCGGCTGATGGATGTTTCTCTCTCATCCATGTTTCTAACTCTATTCCTCTCCCTTCCTCTCTGTAAAAAAAATCAATAAATTTTAAAAAATACATATTAAAAACTATTTTAAAACATAAAATAAAAGTGTTATAGTAATAACTAGAGATGGCGTCAGTGGGTGCTAGACTCAAGTGGGGGCTGATCCCTTTTATAAGGGATATAAATATCTAATTGCTTTGCAGTGCACCTGAAGTGAATATACATCGAATGGCAACTGTAATTGAAAAATTAGAAAAAAAGGAAAGAAAAAGAAAGTAGGATGGTCCTGGCCAGCCTCCAAGCTGAAGGGTTGCAGGTTCGATTCTGGTCAAGGGCACAGGCCTGGGTAGCGGGCACATCCCCAGTGTGGGGCGTGCAGAGGGCAGCAGATCCATGATTCTCTCTCATCATGGGTGTTTCTATCTCTCCCTCTCCCTTCCTCTCTGAAATCAATATGTTAAAAAAATAAAAATAAAAAATCTGCCCTGACTGATTTGGCTCAGTGGATAGAGCGTCTGCCTGAGAACGGAAGGGTCCCAGGTTCAATTCCAGTCAAGGGCATGTACCTTGGTTGCAGGCACATCCCCAGGAGGAGGTATGCAGGAGACAGTTGATCGATGTCTCTCTCTCACATTCAAGTTTCTAGCTCTCTATCCCTCTTCCTTCCTCTCTGTAAAAAAATCAATAAAATGTATTTTTTTTAATTTATGGGGGAAAAATATCCTCAGATGAGGATTCATAAAATAAATAAAACATTAAAATTAAAAAACCAAAAATACACCAGCCTCAGGGACTGTGGACAAGCATCCAACCTCCCCCACCTGCACTGCCACCCCTTCTCCAGCACACACAGCTCCCCGCTCCTGCGTTCGTCTGCAAAATGGGTCTTTTCCAGCCTTGAAATGGAGCGGGGCTGAGCATCCCACTGCCCAGGCCTGTAGGATGTCTGAACCCACGCGCCCTGTCCCCTACGGATGAGGGTCAGGTCCCCGGACTTACCGGGTGGACTGTGGCCGGCCGGCTGGACGGCCGGGGCAGACCCTGCTCCTGGATGGGTCAGTGAGTTTGAGTGAAGCCCTGGAGCTGGAGCCAAGGAAGACAAAACCTCTACCTCCGAGAACCCACCCCCCTGGCTGGCCAGGGTGGGCCCGGAGGGGTGGGACCCATGGTGGTGCTGTTGGGGAGGTAAGGGGGCACAGGCAGACCTGACCGGCTCAGGGGAGGCTGCATGGCGGTCTTGCAGACTCAGAGACTGAAGTCACCACAGAGGATGGTCTGACATGAAACTAACTAGTGAAAGGAAATGAACTCCCCTCCATCTTGTCCTATAGGGCTGGGACCCCTGCCTAAACCTCCTCCCTTTTCTGGGAGTGGCCACAGGTGTGCCAGCAATGTCTTAACTTCCCCGACCCCCACCCAAATGGACCAATGAAGCTCCAGGGACACAGCTAAGGTCCTAATTAGGCTAAACCACAGAAAGACCCCAATTCAAGCGACCAATCTCTGTAGCCTTCATCACTTTCCTAAGCCTCCTAATTATCCTACCCCATAAAACTCAATGTTCCCTCCCCCCGGCTCGCTCTCTCGCCTCACTGCTGCGCCAGAAAGAGGCTGAGAGCCAAACCCGGGTTTGAATAAAGACTCTTTGCTTTTGCATCGGAAAAGGCTCCTTAGTGGTGGATTATTGGGGACCCCGAACTCTGGGCACAACACTAGACGCAGCGAGGGTGGCCCGGCATCTTCCCGGACAAGGTCAACCTTTCCCTTCACTGATCCCGTCTGTCTTTTTGCCTCTGTGATAACACAGCCCTGGGAATGACTGGGTAACGTGTAACTTCCCTTTCCCTGGACCCCCTGGGGCACCTCCTAATGTGCTGGGCGCCAGGACAGATGCCACAAATTCCTTCATTATCATGTTAATTGTTCCCACACCCATCTAAGTAGGTGTTCATTTTTTTTACTTTGTATCCAATCCCCGGGGTTTCCCCACTTTGCTTTCTCCTGCCTCTCCAGTCTGTCACCCATGGATTTCATGGATCCCAGCTGCGTCCCTTTCTTTGATGGCCATGGATGAATACACATGTCACCTGCCAGTCTCCGGAGCATTATCTCAATTCCTTGAGGTTCTGCTCCAGAAGGTGTCAAAAGACAGTTTGGCTCAAATAAATTCACAGAAATTCTTTACAGGTTTCAATGTTTTTTTTACGTTAACATTTTTTGAAAGGGGGCTGCTGTTTTTGCAAGATGCTTCTTTAGTTTTCAAGTCTGACCGAGAACTCTGACATTTAGAAAAAAAAAAAAGATGCTTCTTTAATTGAAGTAAAATATGTGTGACATGACCATTTCCAACTGAACGCGGTGAAAAGGTCCTGTGGGTGATGTTACATGCCTGCCCACAGCAGTGCCCTCATGCTTGGGAATTCTTCTCGCCTTGCAAAACCCAGACTGTCCCCCAAGAAACACTAACGCCCCACTCCCCGTCCTGCCAGCCCCAGCCACCCACTCCTCTCCTTCTCTCTCTCCGGATGGGACGCCTCTAGATACTTCAGGGAACTGGGAGCAGAGCCTGGACAGCGTGGCTCAGTGGTTGAGCGTCAACTTATGAACCAAGACTTCGGGGTTCAATGCCCGGTCAGGGCACATACCCAGGTTGTGGGCTCGATCCCCAGTGTGGGGCCTGTGGGAGGCAGCCGATCCATGATTCTCTCTTATCATTAATCTCTCTCTCTCTCCCCCTTCCTCTCTGAAATGAATAAAAATATATTAAAAAATAAAAGCCTAAGCGACCGTCGCAACCGAAACCACCAAACAGACGAAGGAACAGGCTGTGTGCGAAGATCAGGTGGTTTGGGGCGGCACTTGAGGGTGATCAGGCAGGCAGGCAGGCAGGTGAGCAGTTAGGAGCCAGTGGTCCTGGATTGTTCAACTGCTGGTTTAGGCCTAGGGATGGGGCTTAAACTGGCAGCTGGACATTCCCCAAGGGATTCCAGATTAGAGAGGGTGCAGGCTGGGCTGAGGGGACCCCCTCCCCACCCCATACACAAATTTTGTGCATGAGATCTCTAGTATTACAAACATAAAAGTAAAGTTGTGGTGGAATGCCTGGGAGAACAGTCAGCCAGCACTCTGAGGAAGGAAAGTTTAACCTTTATTTCTCAGATCGGCTAGTCCAGGGGAATTCTGGACCCAAAGCCTGAAGTGAACTGTGGGGCGGCTCTGACCTATATATCGCCCCTGGGCTGGCCCGGCCCCTGAGGATCCCCACAACTCTACCTAAGTCAGCTGTGTTGGGGCCCTGGGGTTCGGCTCTGCAGCTCTAGCCAAATCAAAGTGGGGAAGTGAGACTGCAGTTTTTTGGGGTGTTTTTTAAAATGTGTTTTATTAATATCAGAGAGGAAGGGAGAGGGAAAGTGAGATAGAAACATCAATGATGAGAATCACCAACCGGCTGCCTCCTGCATGCTCCTTTACTGGGGACCGAGCTCATAACCTGGGCATGTGCCCCTGAACAGAATCAAACCCGGGAACCTTCAGTCTGCAGGCCAAACCAGCCAGGGCAAGACTACAGTTTTTTGTGTGTGTTTTTAAAATATTTTATTGATTTTTTACAGAGAGGAAGGGAGAGGGATAGAAAGTCAGAAACATCGATGAGAGAGAGACATCGATCAGCCGCCTCCTACACGCCCCCTCGGGAGTTGTGCCCGCAAGCAAGGTACATGCCCCCGACCGGAATGGAACCTGGGATCCTTCAGTCCGCAGGCTGACACTATCCACCGAGCCAAACCGGTCTCGGCAAGATTACAGTTTTAATCAGATACTGAACTAGGTTGTAAGCCAACCCCCCACCTCCCATTTTTCAGTAAGATTATGAATGGATGAATGAATGAATGAGATAGAATCATGTTACCCAGCAGTTCCACTCCTGGATATAGACCCAAATGAATGGAGAGCAAGGTCTCTGAGAGGCATTTGTACACCCGTGTCTATAGCAGCATTATTCACAAAAGTTCCGAAAGTGGGAGCAGCCCAAGGCCCATTGAGGGAGAAAGGGAGAAAGATGAGGTCCAGCCATCCAGAGGAATCTTACTGAGCCTTAAAAAGGAAGGAGAGCCAAAATCAGTGTGGCTCAATGTATATTGGCCTGGGGACTGAAAGGTCCCAGGTTCGATTCCGGTTAAGGGCATATATCTTAGTTGCAGGCACATCCCCAGTGGGGGGCGTGCAGGAGGAGACTGATTGATGCCTCTCTCTCATCTGTCTCTCTCTCATCGATGTTTCTAACCTTCTATCCCTCTCCCTTCCTCTCTGTAAAAAATCAATAAAATATATTAAAAAAAAAAAAGGACAGCCCTAGCTGGCTTGGCTCAGTGGATAGAATGTTAGCCTGTGGACCATAGGGTCCCAGGTTCAATTCTGGTCAAGGGCACATGCCTCGGTTACGGGTTCGATCCCCAGTAGAGGGCATGCAGGAGGCAGCCTATAGATGATTCTCTCATCATTGATGTTTCCATCTCTCTCACCCTCTGCCTTCCTCTCTGAAATCAATAGGAATACAGCTATACTAATAAAAGAGAAATATGCAAATTGACAGTCACTTCATGATGCCCACCAGCCAATCAGAAGTAATTATGCAAATGAACCCCCCCAAAAGATGGAGGTGCTCTCTTCCCCTAGCCGTTCCATGCCTCTGGGCAGCATGCATGCAGGTGCAGAGTGGCCAGGCAGGGCGGGACACCTGCTATGAGAGGGATGGGGGAGGGGGAGGTGGAGAGTGGGGCAGTGGGGGTGGGTAGAGGGAGCTACAGGAGTGATGCTCCAGCCAGAGCAAAGACTGAAGGCTCTGGCCAAGTGAAGACCGAAGGTGAAGGCCATAGTGAAGGCCTGGGTCCCAGGTGCTGGAGGCAAACTGGTTCCAGCAGCCTGGGAAAAGAAGGCCTATTGCATGAATCTTTGTACAATGGGCCTCTAGTCCTATCTAATAAAAGAGTAATGTGCAAATTGACCATCACTCAAACATGCAAGATGACTGCCTCATGTAGACACAAGATGGCCACCACAAGATGGCCAGCAGGGGAGGGCAATTGTGGGTGATCAGGCCAGCAGAAGAGGGCAGTTGGGAGGAAACAGGCCGGCAAGGGAGGGCAGTTGGTGGGGGGCCAGGAGAGGGCAGTTGAGGGGAGGGGGGCCCAGGCCTGCAGGGGAGGGCAGTTAGGGGTGACCAAGCATGCAGGAGAGGGAAGTTGGGCAGACCAGGCCTGCAGGGGAGGACAGATGGTGACAACCAGGTCAGCAGGGGAGGGCAGTTAGGGGCAACCAGGCTGGCAAGGGAGAGAGAGCAGTTAGGGGCAATCGAGCCAGCAGGAGAATAGTTGGTCATGGGTTAGGCTGGCAGGGGAGAGGTTAGGGGGTGATCAGGCTGTCAGACAGAAGTGGCTAGAGGCAATCAGGCAGGCAGGCAGGCTGGCAGGTGAGTGGTTGGGAGTCAGTAGTCCTGGACTATAAGAGGGATGTCCCACTGCATGTTTAGGCCCAAACCCACCAGGATCGGGCCTAAATGGACAGTTAGACATCCCTCAAGGGATCCAAGATTGGAGAGGGTGCAGGCTGGGCTGAGGGACACACACCCCGTGCACGAATTTCATGTACCAGGCCTCTAGTATATATATATATAAAGATTCTTACTTTGTTGTTGGTGTTTGCCAATTTAATTATTAAGTTAAAAAAAAAAAAAAGGGAAGGAAATTCTGCCCTAGCCCAGTTTGGCTCAGTGGAAAGAGTGTCAGCCGGTGTTGTGCCCAGAGTTTGGGGTCCCCAATAATCCACCACTAAGGAGCCTTTTCCGATGCAAAAGCAAAGAGTCTTTATTCAAACCCGGGTTTGGCTCTCAGCCTCTTTCTGACACAGCAGCAAGGTGACAGAGCGGACCAGGCGGGAACAATGAGTTTTATGGGGTAGGATAATTAGGGGGCTTGGGAATGTGATGGGGGTTACAGAGATTGGTCACTTGAATTGGGGTCTTTCTGTGGTTAAGCCTAATTAGGACCTTAGCTGTGTCCCTGGAGCTTCATTGGTCCATTTGGGTGGGGGTCGGGGAAGTTAAGACATTGCTGGCACACCTCTGGCCACTCCCAGAAAAGGGAGGGGGGTTTAGGCAGAGGTCCCAGCCCTATAGGACAAGATGGAAGGGAGTCCATTTCCTTTCACCAGCAGACTGAAGGGTTTTGGTTTCGATTCCGGTCAAGGGCATGTACCTCGGTTTCAGGCTTTATCCCTGAGCAGGAGGCAACCAATTGATGTGTTTCTCTCCCATGGATGTTTCTCTCTCTCTCTCCCCCTCCCTTTCACTCCCTCTGAAAACCAATGCAAAAATATTCTCAGGTGAGGATTATACACACCCACATTCTGCTGAGGGAAATAAGCCTGACCCCAAAGGACAAATATTGTAAGCTCCCACTTCCACTTTTTTTAAAATATATATTTTATTGATTTTTTACAGAGAGGAAGGGAGAGAGATAGAAAGTCAGAAACATCAATGAGAGAGAGACATCCATCAGCCGCCTCCTGCACGGTCCCACAGTGGAGATGTGCCCACAAGCAAGGTATGTGACCCCTACTGGAATCAAACCTGGGACCTTTCAGTCCGAAAGCCGAGGCTCTATCCACTGAGCCAAACCGGTCTCGGCCCACTTCCACTTTTATTTGTTTTTATTTTATTGATTTCAGAGAGGAAACAAGAAGGAGGAAGGGCAAGAAAGAGAAGCATCCATGATGAAAGAGAATCATTGCTCTGCTGCCTCCTACAGGCCCCACACTGGGGATGGAGCCCACAACCCCCGCCTGGGCCTGTGCCCCAACCGGGCATCAAAGCGCACCCTGTTGGTTCAAAGGTTGGCGCTCAACCATTGAACCAGGCTGGCCGGGTTCTGCTCCCACTTCCCTGAAGTGTCTAGAGTCAGAAGGAGAGGAGTGGGTGGCCAAGGCTGGCAGGATGGGGACACGGGGCGAGGGGGTGGGGGAGCTGTAGTGTTTGGTGAGGACAGAGTCTTGGTTTGGCAAGGCGAGAAGAATTCCGGAGGGAGCGGGAGGGCGCTATGGCAGGAAGGAAAATTCTGGCGAGGTGGTTAGGTAACGTATTTTACTTCAATCCCAGAAGCATCTTCCAGAGGTGTCCCGAGGGCAGACACCGTGCCTCCTTCCCAGAGCTGCAGGCTCCGGCCCGCCCACCCTCCCTGGCCCGCCAGGGGGAGGTGGGCTTTGAAGGAGGCGTTTCCAGCTCCCCGTGGAGAGATTTTATCAGGCCTCGCTCCCAGGGTTTCACTCCCAGTCTGCAGTCGGGCAGGTAAGTCCGGGGACCTGACCCTCCTGGGTAGGAGACAGAGTGTGTGGGGTTCAGAGATCCCTAGGGGCCTGGGCGATCCGGCCGGCAGCGGGATGCTCAGCCCCGCTCCATTTCAAGGCTGGAAAAGATCCATTTTGCAGATGAACGCAGGAGCGGGGAGCTGTGTGTGCTGGAGAAGGGGTGTCAGTGGAGGTGGGGGAGGTTGGATGCGTGTCCACCAGGCTCTGAGGCTGGTGTTTTCTGGTTTTTGATTTTTTTATTTGTTAGGAGTCCCCACCAAGGATATCTTTTCCCAAGAAAAAAATTTTTAGAGAGAGGTAGAGAAAAAAATATCAGTCTTAGACATTGGTTGCCTCCCACATGTGCACGTGCTTGGACCGGGGTTTGGGATGAGCCTGCAACTGAGGTAGGTGCTCTGGGCCGGAATCAAACCCAGGACCCTTCAGTCCATGTGATGATGGGATGCTCTAACCACTGAGCAACCCGCCAGCACCATTTATTAATTATTATTTTATTTATTTTTTATTTTTTTCCCCAAAATATATTTTATTAATTTTTTACAGAGAGAAAGAAAGAGCAATAGAGAGTTAGAAACATTGATGTGCCCGCAACCAAGGTACATGCCCTTGACCGGAATCGAACCTGGGACCTTTCAGTCCGCAGGCCGACGCTCTATCCACTGAGCCAAACAGGTTTTGGCATAATTATTATTTTTAAATATGTTTTTATTCATTTCAGAGAGGAAGGGAGAGGAGAGAGAGACAGACACATCCATGATGAGAGAGAATCATGGTGGATCGGCTGCCTCCTGCAAATCCCCCACTGGGGATCGAGCCTTGACCCAAATTGAACTGGGACTCTATCCACTGAGCCAAACCAGCTAGGGCTATTTTTTAAAAGTTTTTTTTTTCTTTTAATCCTACTCTGAGGATATGTTTATTTCATTTATTTGTACTTTAAATGTATGTTTTTAATTATTTTTTCTTTTGTTTGCTTTAAAAAAAAACAACTATATATGTTTTTATTGATTCCAGAGAGGAAGGGAGAGGGAGAGAGAGGTAGAAACAGCAATGAGGAGAATCATGGATCGGCTGCCTCCTGCACGCCCCACCCTGGGGATCCAGCCCTCAAACCCAAGCGTGTGCCCTGACCAGGGAATAGAACCGTGACATCCCTGGTTCATAGGTCAATGCTCAACCACTGAACCGCGCTGGCTGGGCGGTATGCTTATTTTAGAGAGAGGATGGGACAGGGAGAGAGAGGAGCGAAACCTAGGAATTCGCCCTAACTGGGAACCCGCGCGGTTTGGTTTTAGGGGACGATGTGATGATGGGATGCTCTGACCATTGAGCGACCGGCTAGCACTATTTATTATTTATCAACTGAGCCATGATCGCCTGTGTGCCCCGTGCTGCCTTTCCTGTCCCAGGACAGTTCTGTAACCGGCACTTTGGACTTCACCCCTCCTCCTTTTCCTCTGCCATCCTTCTGCAGATTGGACAACTCTGGGCACCACTTAGAGGTGCAGTCCGAAAGGATCTGGCTTCTCTCACTCTGCGTAAGGTTCCCCAGTGCATTCAAGTTGTATGGGCTGGGTGAGAAGTTCCTCCCCACTCCCTCCCCCCTTTTTTTAAAATACATTATTGATTTCAGAGAGGAAGGGAGAGGGAGAGAGAAACATCCATGATAAGAGACAATCATTGATTGGCTGCCTCCTGCTCGCCCCTCTCTGAGGATCCCGGGCATGTGCCTTTGACTGGAATCCAACCTGGGACCCTTAACAGTCCCCAGACCCAAGCTCTATCCACTGAGCCAAACCAGCCAGGCCAGAAATTTCTTCCTTTGAAGGCTATTGTTGTGGTGGTTCCTTCAGGGAGGAGTAGCCAGGAGACATCTCCGCCCCAGGGGCTTAGGAATGGCTGTCTTTTCTGGTCTGCAATGAAGAGGAACCTCCCTTCTCCTTCCCTCTCTTCCTTTCTCCCTCCCTTTCTCCCTTCAGGCCAGGCTTCCTGTGATCTGGGCTGGAATCCCTCCCTGCAAAGCCCAT
>JAAGEH010000431.1:166354-196035 GCA_011751065.1 Lasiurus cinereus
CTGTTTCAACCCGATGGTGTCCACAGTGCACTGTTTTCCGGTAATTTCTAGCCACTGAGCAAAGCCGGCTTCGGCTCTTCTCCCTTAAAAAAAAAATTAATAAAAATTATTTTTTTAAAATGTGGTATATTTATGCAATGGAGTATTTAAAATTATTTTTTTTAATATATTTTATTGATTTTTTTTACAGAGAGGAAGGGAGAGGGATAGAGAGCCAGAAACATGATGAGAGAGACATTCAGCCGCCTCCCTCACGCCCCTCACCGGGATGTGCCGGAAACCAAGGCACATGCTCTTCCCCGGAATCGAACCCAGGACCCTTCAATCCGCAGGCCGATGCCCTATCCACTGAGCCAAAGCGGATTCGGCAATTCTACCACTTTTAAATGGGCGAACTTATCTCATCGAAGGCCCTGGAACTGGGGGCTGTGTCACACTGGTCCCCCACTCTCTCCCTCTTCTTACACTCACTAGGGATAAGGAATTACCCGCCCTGCCCCTCTTGGTTCTGGCTGAATGATTACCAGGAGAAAGTCAAGTTGTTTGTTGGCTGTTTTTTTTTTAAATATGTTTTTATTGCCCTTGCTGGTTTGGCTCGGAGGATAGAGCGTCAGCCTGTGAACTGAAAGGTCCCAGTCACAGGCCTAGGTTGTGGCTCCATCCCCAGTGGGGGACTTGCAGAAGGCCACCGATCCATGATTCTCTCTCATCATGGATGTGTCTATCTCTCTCTCCCTCTTCCTTCCTCTCTGAAATCCATATATATATATATATATTAATGTTTTTATTGATTTTTAGAAAAAGATGCCCTAGCCGGTTTGGCTCAGTGGATGGGGTGTTGGCCTGGGGACTGAAGGGTTCCAGGTTCGATTCCGGTCCAGGGCATGTACCTTGATTGGGGGCACATCCCCAGTGGGGGATGTGCAGCAGGCAGCTGATTAATGCTTCTCTCTCATCAATGTTTCTGGCTCTCTATCCCTCTCCCTTCCTCTCTGTAGAAAAGCAATAAAATATATATTTTTTTTAAAAAAGTAAAAGAGGGACAGAGAGTTAGAAACATCAATGAGAGAGGACCATCATCGATTGGCTGCCTCCTGCCACGAGGGGAGGGTTATGGAGTGGTGAGATCGAACCTGCATCTCAGGCATGTGCCCTACCTGGAAGCGAACCGTGACCTTGTGGTTCCTGGGGGGATGCTTCACCACTGAGATCCACACGAGCCAGGTGAGAAATGGAATTTTCCACTTGTTTTGTGGGGATTCACATCAGCCTGAAGATTCCCCAAATATAAAGGCCACCTTGGGGACATGTGTCCTTCTGGAGCAAGGAGGGGGAGGCAGGGGCTGGGCTTCTGAGGGCAGGAAGGCTGTTCGTAGGGGATGCAGAGCTAATGTTTCTGGACCTCTGGCTCGGCCAGGTTGGAACACGGGGGCCAGAGAGGACTCTCCCTGAAGATTCCTGCCCGTCACCCAGGAGTTGATGCTAAACCACATTTATCTATGGGGACATCTCTCTTCCGGAGCCGGTCCTCTAACTTACATTCTTTTAGGCCAGTGGTTCTCAACCTGTGGGTCGCTACCCCTTTGGGGGTCGAACAACACTTTCACAGGTGTCGCCTAAGACCATTGGAAAACACATAACAGTTGCAAAATCACAGTTATGAAGTAGCAACAAAAATAATTTTATGGTTGGGGGTCACCACAACATGAGGAACTGTATTAAAGGGCCGTGGCATTAGAAAGGTTGAGAACCGCCGAGACCGGTTTGGCTCAGTGGAGATAGAGCGTCAGACTGCGGACTGAGAGGTCCCGGGTTCGATTCCGGTCAGGGGCATGTACCTTGCTTGCGGGCACTGCCGGATCCAGTCGGCGTTGCAGGTCCTGCGGGTAGGGCTGGTAGGTTTGAGAAAGAAAGAAAGAGTCTAAAGAGGGGCTTCAGGAGGACTGGAGCTCATCGCGGAACTGCAGCAAGTTTATTAAGAGCACAGGACCTTTTATACACCGAGCCTGGGCGTTCTTCCAAGTGACCTTGTCCCAGGATGAGGCCAGGCACCTGTTTCTTAAGACGTGCTCAGAAAACTTTTCCAGGAACTGATATCCGGCTGTACTCAGCTATTCATAAATCAAGGACATCTCTATCTTGTCCTGCACGCACAACTGAACAAAGGAGTTGTGTTCCGCCCTGTCCCTATTTGATCCGGCATTATAGCGGAGAACAGGCAGGTGTCCCCGCCCTTGCTCTATCCCCTGCTTTACCAGGGCCGGCAGGGACCAGGAGGTCATGATTCCATTTCTGGTCAGGGCACTTGCCCCAGCTGTGTGCTTGATCACCAATAGGGGGCGTGCAGGAGGCAGCCAATCAGTGATTCTCTCTCACCTTGATGTTTCTCTCCATCTCCCTTACTCTCAAATCAATAATTTTTTTTTTTTAAATTAGCCCAAACTGCCAAAACCGGTTTGGCTCAGTGGATGGAGCGTTGGCCTGCGGACTTAAGGGTCCCGGGTTTGATTCTGGTCAAGGGCATGTGCCTTGGTTGGGGGCCCATCCCCAGTGTGGTGCGTACAGGAGGCGGCTGATCGATGTCTTTCTCTCATCGATGTTTCTAGCTCTCTATACCTCTCCCTTCCTCTCTGTGGAAATTCAATAAAATATATTTAAAAATAAAAAATAAGAAATTAGCCCTAACCGGCGTTGCTCAGTGGATAGAGCGTCAGCCTGCAAACTGAAAGGTCCCAGGTTCGATTCGTGTCAAGGGCATGTGCCTTGGTTGCGGGCACATCCCCAGTGGGGAATGTGCAGGAGGCAGCTGATGGATGTTTCTCTCTCATCTATGTTTCTAACTCTCTCCCTTCCTCTCTGTAAAAAAAAATCAATAAAATGTATTTTTTAAAAAATGAGTGTGGAACATTCGCCACATGGGATACTATGGGGCAATAAAAAAGAGAGGACTCCTACCTTTTGCCACAGTGTGGAGGGATCTGGAGAGCATTATGCTGAGGGAAATAAGCCCGTCAGAGAGAAGTCTCACAGGATCTCACTCATAGGTGGGATCTAATGAACCAAATAAATGAACAAAAATAGTGCCAGAGTCATAGAAGCATAAACAGACTGCTGAACCTCAGAGGGAAGGCAGGGGAGGGGGGGCATGGCAAGAGATCAACTAAAGAACTTGTGTGCATTACCTATGTACACAGACAGACCACAGGGTGGTGAGGGCCTTGGGGTGGGGAATGGGGAGGGAGGATGGGAGCGGGCTGGAAGAGGTGAATGGGGGGAAAGGAGGACCTATACAACATTTTCAACAATCAAGTTTAAAAAAAAGATCTTAGGGATGCAGATCGTACACTAGATTGGACCTCCATCCATCCATTCATTCACCAACACAAAACTGGCATGAGCCAGAGGTGTGCTTTGCCACACCAGCCACCAGGGGGGCGCTCCGAGCAAGGCCGTCTCTACTGAAGCTGAACTGCTGTCTGCAAACATTTCCTCTTCTGGAGAAAGATGGGCCAAACCTGAACCGCGAAGGCTGGACGTCATGGTGAATCTTCTGAGACAGGGTCCTGGGTTCAAAACCCAGCACCGCCACTTAGCCAGTTCTTTTTTTTTTTAATTTTTTAATTTTTTAATTTTTTAGCCATTTCTTTAGTATCTTGCATGCTTTGTTTGTTCCTTTTATAAAACAGACCAAGCAAACCCTGGCAACTTTTGGGTAAATATTTATTAAAATACTGATGACCTTAAAACAGAGCTAGCTTGCCCTGGCCAGTGTGGCTCAATGATAGAGTGTTGGCCTGTGGACTGAAGGGTCCTGGGGTTCGATTCCAGCCAAGGGCGTGTGCCTTGGTTGCAGGCACATCCCCGGTGGGGAGGGTGCAGGAGGCGGCTGATCGATGTTTCTGGCTCTCTCTCCCTCTCCCTTCCTCTCTGTAAAAAAAAGAAAGAAAGAGAGAGAGAGAGAGAGAGAGAGAGAGAGAGAGAGAGAGAGAGGAAGGAAGGAAGGAAGGAAGGAAGGAAGGAAGGAAGAGAGAGAGAGAAAGAAAAACCAGTGCTGGCTTGTCCTGGCCCCCAGGTGATCAAATGCCAGGTGCTGACCGCTTCCCTGGAGACCTCCTGTCCCAGGTTGGGATCTGTAGGAGGCGGGACTCGAGTAGCCGCTGAGAGGAAGGAAAAGAACAGGATTTCTAAAAAAATATGGGAAAAATGAAGTCACACAGGTTTGACCTTTTCCTCCTGCTCAGACCCTGCACTGGAAATGTCCAAGAAGGAGGATGTAGGTTTCCAACCTTCCTCCCCGCCCCCCACCGATTTCTTTTATTCTATGCTTTAATTAAAATGTGTGATTACATGTTTAACTGGTTCCACATTTTTTTAATAATCATTTGAGGACTATTACTTTTTCCCCCAATTTTTTAAAATTCATGTATTACATGTGTACATATCTTCCAAAATTTGAAAAATAACCTACAAGAGCCCTGGCTGGTGTTGCTCAGTGGATATAGTGTCGGCCTGTGGACTGAGGGGTCCCAAGTTCGATTCTGGCCGAGGGCACATGCCTGGGTTGCGGGCTAGGTCCCCAGTGGGGGGCATCGGGAGGCGGCCGATCAGTGATTCTCCTCATGGATGTTTCTATCTCTCTCCTTCTCCCTTCCTCTCTGAAACCAATAAAAAAATATATATATAAAAAAATAATAGCCTACAAGAGCGTGAACACACAGCCGTCCACTCAGGAACTATGCCAAGGCCTCCTTCCAGATATGTCCTCTGAGATGCACAGAGACAATGGACCGGCTCAGTGAGGGTCAGAACTGACCTTTGTCGAGGAAGCCACAGGCAAGGCCGTGACACTTTTCGTTAGGAATTTTTATGACTGCTTTGGTGTCGGAATTTGTAGAGCCCGCGGTGCAGGCCTCCCCCAAGCTTGTCAGGTTTAGTGTCCGGCCCCTTTTTCATCCACAGGAACTCTAAGAATTATTATTGTTCTGGCCCCTGTGGCTTAGTGGGTTGGAGCAGCATCCTGATACACCGAGGTTGTAGGTTCATTCCCCGGTCAGGGCACAGACAAGAATCAACCAATGAAGGCAAGGGTAAGTGGAACCGCAAATCCATGTTTCTCTCCCTCTTCCTCTCCCGCTTTCTCATTTCTTCTTTCTCTCTCTAAAAAAAAAAAAAAAATCAATCAATAAAAATTAAATAAGTATTTCTATTTTCCTGATAAGTAATACTATCCTCACTATTGCTTTTGTTATTTTTTTTTTAGAATAATAAAGAAGATTGTCATTTTCTCCAAACATTTTATTGGGTTGATCAGAAACATCGCTTTGTTGTTTCATTTATTTATGCATTCATTGGTTGATGCTTTTTTAAAAAATTTATTTTATTGATTTTTTTTTTTTTTTTTTTTTACACAGAGGAAGAGGGAGGGATAAGGGATAATTAGAAACATCGATGAGAGACATTGGTCAGCTGCCTCCTGCACACCTCCTACTGGGGATGTGCCCGCAACCAAGATACATGCCCTTGACTGGAATCGAACCTGCAACCTTTCAGTCCGCAGGCTAACGCTCTATCCACTGAGCCAAACCGGTTTCGGTGGTTGATTCTTTTAAATATATAGTGTACACTTTTTTGTATTGATTTCAGAGAAGGCTAGAGAGGGAGATAGAAACATCAGTAATGAAAGGGAATCATTGACTGGCTGCCTCCTGCATGCCCCCTCATACTGAGGATTGAGCCCACCACCCAGGCATATGCCCTTGACTGGAATTGAACCTGGGACCCTTTAGTCTCTATCCACTGAGCTAAACCAGCTAGGGCAATTGGTTGATTCTTGTATGTGTCCTGACTGGGATCAAACCTACTGCCTTGATGCATAGGGACGATGCTCTAACCAACTGAGCTACCAGGCCAGTGTTACCATTATTTTTGAATTACAGGCCTTCAAGGACTCTACCCTAACCACTCTCCTGCCTGTCCCACCTCCTCCCACTGGAGGACACCCCCAGCAAGGGCTCCATAGACCTTGGCTAAATAACCCTCACTCAGACGGCCCGAGGAGGAATCCTGATTGGTACGAGCTCTGTGACCTGGAGCCAATGGCTTGAGGTCTCTGGGTTTTAAAACACAGAAAGAGCTTTTGCATGGAATCAGTGAAAGAATACTGTTAGCAGTCAGGGGCAATACATGAAGCCAGGATTAAGTGAGATATGTGGTAGTGGTCTCCCTCGGGCTCAAGGTTCTTCCTCCATAACTGTTCTAAGGGGCTCGCCTACTCATCCAGCCAGACAGCCATCCCTCCATTCACCCATCAATCCATCCATCCATTTGGCCATCCACCCATGCATGCATGCATCCATCCATCCACCTGGCCATCTGTCGGTCCATCCATCCATCCCTCCATCCCTCCCTCCCTTCCTCCCTCCATCCACCCATCCATCCATCTGTCTACCCATCAATCCATCTATCCATTCGGTCATCCATCCATCCATCCATTTGGCCATCCATCCACCAACCCACCCATCCATCCATTCATCTGTCCATCCATCCATCCATCCCTCCATCCATCCATCCATCCATCCACCCATCCATCCATCCATCCCTCCATCCCTCCATCCATCCATCCATCCATCCATCCATCCATCCATTTGGCCATCCATCCATTTGGCCATCCATCCATTCATCCGTCCATCCATCCATCCCTCCCTCCTTCCCTCCATCCATCCATCCATCCATCCATCCATCCATCCACCCATCCATTTGGCCAGCCAGCCAGCTTTCTGAAGGTCACCACGCAAGCTAGAAGACACCAGAGATATGTCTGACTCACGCTTTGCCCTGGCGATGCTCCCAGCATGATGGGAAGGTGGCCACTGCCCAGGGTTGCCCAAGTGCTAGATTGTACATGCTGAGTCACCACCGAACAGAAGCCCTTGGTCTAAGCCTGTGAGTGTGATTCATGTCTGGGGGATTGCAGGCATTGTCTTCCTAGGGGTTTATACCTCTTCCTCAACATTTATGTCTAGTCTCCAAGGATATTTTCCTATTGGAATTTCAGAGAGAGTGGAAAGGAGGGAGGAGGAAGGACAGAAAGAAAAGAGATTGGTTGCTTCCCATAGGAGCCTGGACTGGGACCAGAGATCAAACCTACCACCCAAGTAAATGCCCTCGACGCTCAGTGCATGGGCCAGCGCACTAACCACTGAGCAACACCACCCAAGGCTCTTTCATTTCTTCTCCACGTTCACCTAGAGGGTGCCTCCCTCCCTGTGCAGTTAGGGGTGGTGACAACTGGCACCTCACTCTGCCAGGAGCTCAGGGTGCCCTTCGGGAATCGGGGACGGTGGCAGTCTATACACAACGATGTTTGATGGACCCCAATAAAAATCACACTTAGGCCGGAACCGGTGTGGCTCCGTGGATAGAGGGTTGGCCTGCAGACTGAAAGGTCCCAGGTTCGATTCCGGTCAAGGGCATGTACCTTGGTTGCAGGCACATCCCCAGTGGGTGGTGTGCAGGAGGCAACTGGTTGATGTTTCTCTCTCATCGATGTTTCTAACTCTCTACCCCTCTCCCTTCCTCTCTGTGAAAAATCAATAAAAATATATTTTAAAAAAAATCAATTATATATATATATATATGTATTTTAAAAAAGACTATTTTGGTCCTTGCTGAGTAGTTCAATTGACTGACACCAAAGTTGCCAGTTAGGTCACTTAAAAGAACCAACCAATGAACGCATAAATAAACGACGCAACACAAGGAGGTTTGTAATGAAATCAGTCTCTCCACAGCAAGCTTGTAACAACCATTCCAAGTGGTCTATGTCTTGGGAATTCGGGAAATGTAATAAAAAAAAAATGGCCCTACCCGATTTGGCTCAATGGATAGACCGTCGGGCTGCGGGACTATCGGGTCCCAGGTTCGATTTTGGCCAAGGGCACATGCCCAGGTTGTGGGCTCAGTCCCCCCAACCCAGTGGGGGACGTGCAGGAGGCCACCAATTAGTGATTCCCTCCCATCATGGATGTTTCTACCTCTCTAGGTCTCTCCCTTCCTCTCTGCAATCAATAAAATATATATATATATATATATGTATATATATATATATATATTTAAAAAGTGAGTAACTGGAATAAACATTTCAAAAGAGAAATAATTACTACGGGTTTTTTTGCGGGTATTTTTTTTTAATATTATCATGTTGTCTTTATCCCCAAAACATCTGGTCTACAGGAGGCGCAGAGAGAAATCTTAGCTCTCCGTCTCTCCCCGCTCTCGAAGGTTCACCTTCCTAAGCTCCAAGAGCCTATTTATTTTCATTTTTATTTTACCTGGGTGACTTCTTTCCTTCCTGCATTTCTTTCTTCTCCGGCTCTCTTTTACTACTTGCCTTACCTTTCTCAAGTCACTTCCCCGGACCTTTTGAAAATGCGAATCTGGGCTTTCCGCGACCCCTTCCAGCGGCTCCACCCCGCCGCCTGCATTTCCTGGGCCGCCGGCCGCCTGCCGGGCCGCCTCCGGAAAGCCCCAGGCCACCTCCGCGGCCCGGGACCTCACACCCTCCTTTGTTAGGCTGATGGGGGATCCTTTCTCCCCGGGTGCTCGCCCGGGCCCCACGGACCCAGGGCTCCCGGGCCTCGGCTTTTCTCCTGTTAATGGACGTATTGTCAGTGAATTGGGAGCGCCCCTCTCCCCGCCCGCCCCCCGCGGTCAGACCCAAACGGGAAGAGGAACATTTTTGTTGTTTCCTTCTTGAGGGCTCCTTTCATAAAACCCCCACCGGATCTTGGGGGAGCTAGCCCTGGCCCGGCTGGCCTGGCCCCCCGACTACCCACCACGGCCCAGAGGTGTTAGCCAGGTCCGATGCTGAGCTTTTCGATATGGGTCCCAAGGACTAAGGGATTCTGCCAGCATCTCCGCCTGCTGCTGAGGAATGGCACCTGGAAAATCAGCTAATGCTTGTTCAACAAGGAAATGCAGACGCCAGGAACACCCAGCAGAAGTGGCACCTGAGAGAGAGAGAGAGAGAGAGAGAGAGAGAGAGAGAGAGAGAGAGAGAGAGAGGGAATTTTTTTTAAAGATAGGGAAGACAAAATTAAAAATAAACTCAGCCCCTTCTTGCCTAGTAAACATTCAACAGAGAACATGGGATTACGCACCACCCCCGGTCTTGAGATCCTACAGAAACATAAGAGAAATTCCCTGCCACTTCTCTGTCTGTAAAACAAAAAAAGAAAGAAAAATCGATTGGCATCAAAAGCATCAGAACAGCCCGGCCGGCCTGGTTCCATGGCTGAGCATCGACCTATGAACCAGGAAGTCCTGGTTCGAATCCCGGTCAGGGCACTGGCCCGGGTTGCAGGCTGGGTGCTCAGGGTGGGATGTGCAGGAGACAGCCGATCAGTGGATTCTTTCTTGTTGATGTTTCCATTTCTCTCTCCTTGTCCCTTCCCCTCTGAAATCAATAAAAATATATTGTTTTTTAAATCATCAGAACATATTCTTTGAAGTAGCAGCTCTGGCATTGCCCGGGGGGGGGGGGGGGGGGGGGGGGGGGGGAGCTGGGAGCGTGCGGCTCAGCCCTAAAGCGGAACCCCGTTTCCTAGCCCTCTCCCCCGGGGGCTACCTCCCAGGCCCGATGGTGGTCAGGAGGCCAGAGGCGGCCTGCTGGACTGAGAGCAGGCTGCCCGCCCAGCACTGACCAGTCTGCCGGCCCCCTCCTCCCCACCCCCACTCCCGGCTCTCTGACCCTGCTTCCTTGTGTCACAGGCGCTCAGAGATTTTTAAAAAATAAATCTTTATTGTTGAAAGCATTACTTATATCCCCTCTTCCCACCCTCCTCCCCCATGGCTCTCTCTCATCCCCTCCCTCCCCACAGGATCTCGAGTTGTTTTTTAAGTACTCCATCGGCAACACACTTTGGAGCCTGGGATCTTAGTATACATTGCCGGGCTCGGACAGGTAGGGTCTGGAACAATGAAAGAAGTTGTCCACAGAAGACTTGGTTAGAGTATCATCCTGATACCTCAAGGTTACAGGTTTAATCCCAGTCAGGATCTTTCTCTCTCTCTCAAATCAATGTAAAAAAATAAAAATAAACGGAAAGAAAAAGGTTGCCCTGGCCAGTTGCTCAGTGGACAGAGCGTCGGCCGGCGGAAGGAAGGGTCTCGGGTTTGATTCCGGCGGGAGCTCCATCCCGGGGTGTGTGTAGGAGGCAGCCGATCAATGATCCTCTCTCACCAGTGATGTTTCTGTCTCTCCCTCCCTCTCTGAAATTAATAAAAAATATATTTTTTATTTTTAAAAAAGATAAAAAAACATGTCAACGAAGTAGAAATGTGGCCTCCTGGGTGGGCAGAAAAAGGACATTCGGATAAATAAATAAATAAATAAATAAATAAATAAATAAATAAATGACACAAGACACCTAAGGAAACATAAAGTGGGCTGTCGCTCATGATACTACGGGTTCCTGAACGGTAACAGGCATACCATACTCGTGAACAGGACATGAATGAATGAAGGATAGGAGAACCTGCTGGCCGGTCTGATGGAAGCTCGGTAGCTTTCCTGGAACTAGAACTTATTTTTTTTTTAAAGGAAATTTTGTTTTATTAAAAAAAAATAAACCTTCTAAAATGAAAATCACTGGATCTCAATTCATGAAAAAAAAGGAAGACCCTTCCCTTGGGGCTTGAAAATTCTTAGAAATCCAATGTATGGGCGCCCTCCGCCCCCGCCCCAGGTGTCCCCGGCATTTGAATGTGCCATTGTGAACCCGGGCAGGCTGCCCTTTGTTCCCAGAGAGCCCCCGATGCTCTCAAAAGCAGCTCGTCAAGCCTCATTCTCTGCCCTGAATGGGGGTCTAAGTGTCTTTTCCTGAGTCCTGGGGAGGGTGGCATTCTGGCCGCCGAGTCCCCATCTCCCGTTCCGATCACCCTGTTGTAGTAATAATGATACCCCCATCGACTGTCTCCCAACCGCTCTCCCCCTCCCCCACCCCTTCCACCCCCTCCCAGGAGGAGGGTAGTAATGGAGAAGAGAGCCTCCCCTGCTCCCCCCCTCCACCCCCACTCTTCGTAGCTGCGGAGGCCTGCTATCCAATTCCTCACCCTCCACCCTTTTTGGCCTCCAGCAGGAAGGCCTGGCGGGCGTCATGGTACCTCTGAGCCCACTGGCCCCCTCAGCTCCCCTCTTCGGTGACAGACCCCTATATTTCTACAGGATGGTGACAGCAGAGTCCCAGTGACCTCCCCTCCGCGTCAGTCTGACCCTGAAGGAGTTAGGGACCCCCCGGCCTGCCACTGTCCTATGGACTATGTAGAAGGAAAGGCACAGGAGCCCGGCCAGTGTGGCTCAGTGGTTGAACATTGCCCTATGAACCAGGAGGTCAGGGTTGAATTTCCCCGTCATGGCACATGCCAGGATGGCGGGCTCCATCCCCAAGAGGGGGTGTGCAGGAGGCAGACCCTCAAGGATTCTCTCTCATCATTGATGTTTCTCCCTCTCCTTTCTTCTCTGAAATTGATTTTTTACAGAGAGGAAGGGAGAGGGAGAGAATCAGAAACATCGATGAGAAACATTGATCACCTGCCTCCTGCACGCCCCACACTGGGAATGTGCCCACAACCAAGGTACATGCCCTTGACTGAAATCGAACCCGGGACCTTTGAGTCTGCAAGCCGACTCTCTATCCACTGAGCCAAACCGGTTAGGGCCATATATATAAATCACATGAAATACAGCACATACAAAGCAAGGACTGACTTCCTTTTTCTTAAAAGCAGGGGGTGAAATTCTCTAGATACTGAGGAGAGAAAAAAATGTATGCTTTCAATTGATCTGCCTTGTGACAATTTATTTTATTTTTTAATATATATATATATATTTATTTCAGAGAAGAAGGAAGAGGGAAAGAGAGATATAGAAATATCAATGAGGAGAGAGAGAATCATGGATCTGCTGCCTCCTGCATGCCCCCGCTACTAGGGATCAAGCCATGCGCCTTTGACCAGAATCAAACCCAGGGACTCTTCAGTCCACAGTGATGCTCTATCCACTGAGCCAAACTGGCTAGGGCTGTCTTCTGACAACTTAATTTTCAGGTCCAGAAAAAGAAAAACTAAAGAAACCTCATCTCTATATGCCAAGGTTATGGGTTCTACCCCTAACCAGGGCACATACAAGAATCAACCAATGGTCTGGCTAGTGTGGCTTTGTGGTTAGGCATCGGCCTATGAACCAGGAGGTTGTGGTTCAATTCCTGGTCAGGGGACATGCCTAGGTTTTGGGCTTGATCCCCAGTATAGGGCGTGCAGGAGTCAGTGGATCAATGATTCTGTGTAATCATTGACCATCTCTATCTCTCCCTTCCTCTCTGGAAATCAATTATATATATATATATATAAATAAAAAAAAAATATAACAACAAAGCCAAGTCCCTCTGTCTCAAAAAAAAAAAAAATCCAAAAAAAAGAAGCCGAAACCGGTTTGGCTCAGTGAATAGAGCGTCGGCCTGCAGACTGAAGGGTCCCAGGTTCCATTCTGGTCGAGGGCACATCCCCAATAAGGGGTGTGCAGGAGGCAGCTGATCGATATTTCTCTCTCTTTGATGTTCCTAGCTTGCTCTCTCTCTCTCTCTCTCTCTCTTTCCCCCTTCCTCTCTGTAAAAGAATCAATAAAATATATTTTAAAAATGTAAAAATATAAGAAAAAAAGCAAAAACACACCTAAAAACATAAAGGACAATGTCTGTGCCTCCTTACCTCCCCCACCCCGCACTGCCAGTCTTGAATAAACTGCATAACCATTTTGAACAAGCATGCGAATTAAGCCAGAAAAAGCTCCCTCCCACGGGCCAGCCACACGGGCTTCCCGTCCATCACACAGTGCCTCCAGCCCAGTTTCCTCCAGAACCACAGCCCCCCGCCCGCGGGCCGCCCGCGGGCCTGGTCCCTCACACACCGGCCCGCGGGTGCGGTCCGGGGCCGCAGGGCGCATTTTCGGGCTCGACTCCCCTCACACTTCCAGGATGAACACTGAAACCAGTCCTGAACCGCGAAAAATGGGAATCCCTCTCCTGGGACCCCCTCCGCCCCACCCCACCGCTCCCCGCAATCAGTTTCCAAAGGCAAAATTCCCAGCGGTGCAAACAGCCAGCCGCCCTGGGCCCTCGCCGGTGCGGCGGCCACCGCCTCAGGACACGGAGAAGGCGGGACGTGGAGCACTCAGGGCCATTTAGGGTTATTGCCCCTGCAAGGGAGGGAGCCACGCCGGGGAGCCGGGCCTGGGGAGCCGGGGTGTTGGAGGGCCAGGCCCCACTCCAGCTCAAGGGCTTTGAATTCAGGCTTCAGTCGGGTTGCCTGTGTGTGTGTGTGTGTGTGGGGGGGCAGCCTGAGCAAGTTGGGGAGCAAGGGGGTGCCACCTCATTTCCCTCAGGGGAGGGGCAGTTCTGACCCCACAGCACCCGTTGTGTGCCCTTCAGCAGAATCATGGTTGCCTCTTTGGATGGAACTTCCGCCCAGGCCAGGAATTTTTTGGCTGATTTTTTAAATTCTTTCTGTTACTGTTGTTGTTAATATTCACCTGAGGATTCCGCCTGCTCCCCACCCCCCACCACACTGACTTCTAGAGAGAGTGGAAGAGACAGAGAGAGACTTAAAACATGGCTGTTTGCGGCCCGGGTCCCCACCACCAGGCTGGGGAGGGAGCCCGCCTCCGAGGCACATGCCCTTGGCTGGACTCGAACCTGGGATCCTTCAGCCCGCAGG
Organism: Lasiurus cinereus; assembly: GCA_011751065.1. Taxonomy (NCBI): domain Eukaryota; kingdom Metazoa; phylum Chordata; class Mammalia; order Chiroptera; family Vespertilionidae; genus Lasiurus; species Lasiurus cinereus. The sequence continues at coordinate 180,125 of JAAGEH010000431.1, forward strand.
CGGACACTCCATCCAAGGAGACAAACCAGCTAGGCCTGTTTATTTTATTTTATTTTTAAAATATTCATTGTTGAAAGTCCTACATGTGTCTGAGGCGCAAAAAATTAAAAAAAAAAAGCCACGAAAGGAGTCTTTTAGCAGGTTTGGCTCAGTGGATCAGCCTGTGGATGGAAGGATACCGGGTTCGATCTGGGCGGGGGGTACACGCCCAGGTTGCAGGCTCCATCCCCAGCCTCCCAGCTCCCTGAGGGGTGGGGTGCAGGAGGTAGCCCATCGGTGATTCTCATCATTGATGTTTCTCTCTTCCTCTTTGAAATCAACACAATTAAAAATAAAATAACCCTAAAATACATAAATAGAATAAAAGATTAAAAAAATAAAATAAAATAGGCCTGGCTGGATTGGCTCAGTGGAGAGAGCTGTCAGCCTGTGGACTGAAGGTTCCCAGGTTTGACTCCGGTCAAGGGCTCATGGCCATGTTTCGGGCCTGATCCCCGGCGTGGGGCGTGCAGGAGGCAGCCGATCCCTGATTCTCCACCATGGCTGTTTCTCTCTCTCTCCCCCTCCTCTCCGAAGTCAATAAAAAAATATATTTAAAAAATACTAAAATGAAAATGTTAAAATGAATGAAGTACTACATATATCCCCTTCCGCCCCCCCCCTTGACACCCTTCTAGCCCCCCTCCCTCTTTGTCTCTTTTTATTTATCACGGGGCCCCCAGCACTCAGGAAGGAGCACGCAGGCCAGCGAAGGAACCAGCGCAGGGGACGTGGGATGGTGTGTTGCCTGGGGGCGGGGTGTCAGTCGCCTGTCTACAAAGACACCCCGGGCTCCAGGTGCCCTGGAGAGGCAGCTGATCAGGGGAAAGAACCCTCCTCCACCTCCCCCCACCCCTCCACCCCGACTCAGCTCAAAGTAGTCCCTGTAGATAACAGGGTGGAATTCCCTTCCCTTCAGATATAGGGTTATCGCCCTCGGCCCCCAGGGTGTAGATAGATAAACGTCTAGGAAGAATGGGGGGCGGGAGTGCCCCACCAGGAAGGATTTTACAAAACTGCTTCTGGGTTTGGACAAAAGAAACTGGTTCTTCCTGGAATGGAGGCTGCCCGAAGGAGCTGAGCCCTGGGCGGGTGGGGCCTCCCCGGGGAGGGGAGTGTGAGGGAGACGAGATCCAGTGATTTGCAAATGAAGACCCTGGAGCGTTGAGCAGGGAGGATTCTTGGGGAGAAGTTCCTCCTGTCCGCCCTTGATTTCCCCCAACCACCCGTCCCAGGGCTCTGGATGGGGTTCCTCTTCTCCGGGAGTCCAGAAGTGACATGAAATTGAAGAATGGTTCCTTGGAAAGACCTTGTAGGCCTCTATGCCTGGCCCCAGCTCACAGGCCATGGGTAGGAAGGGCCTGGGGCGGGCTGGAGGGAGGATGATGGGGCGGCAAAGGGGATAGGTGTAATCCTTTCAACAACAAAGAATGATGGAAATAAGAGAATGGTTGGTTAAAAAAGAAAAAAGGGATTCTTGGTTAAAGAGTAAAGACGTTCACTGGAGACTTCAAGTTCCCGTTAGCCAATGGTTAACAAACCCACCGTCCCTCAGGAATGCTGGGGAAAGGACTTTGGAAAGACAGGGAGGAGGTTAACACGTGACCTTCAATATAGAGGTTACACGGCCGCACCAGCCTAGAGCAGATCAAGCATAGAACTGTGAATGGGGGGAGAGAGTGTGAGGAACATCCTCTCAGAAAGCTGGGAATCATGGGAATTTATCTTAAATCCGTTCTTGGGCTTTATTTTATTTTTAAAAATATTTTATTGATTCTTCTTTTTTTTTTTTTTTTACAGAGAGGGAGAAGGATAGAGAGAAACATCCATTAGCTGCCTCCTGCACAGCCCCCCGCAACTGGGGATGTGCCTGCAACCAAGGTACATGCCCTTGACCGGAATCAAACCTGTAACCCTTCAGTCCGAAGGAATTTCATGCATTGGGCCTCAAATAAATACATCGAAAGAAAAATATATTCCCCCCCCCAAAAAAAACTCACCACAATTTAAATGCTTTCTAAGAAACAACCAATAAATGCGCAAGTAGAACAATAAAGCCATCTCTCTCTCTCTCTCTCTCTCTCTCTCTCTCTCCACCTCTCTGAAATCAACAAGTACATCCAAAAAACAAATAAGTAAATGCATTTTTTTTTAAAAAACTGGCACTCAGCTTTAATTATACATTTTACATCTAAACAGGTAACCAAAGGTAGGAATTCACCCCCTACTTCCCCCCATTATTTGGTTACCAGGCTATGACACTGTGTGTGTGTGGGGGGGGGTAATTCCACCACAAAATAGTTGTGCATTCCTAGAAGCAGATCTGGGACGGAACCGGCTGGCTACCAGGCCCTATGGGTCTCGAGGAAAGGGTGGCAGGGACTGAAAACAGGCCAGACCCTCTTGGTCCCCGTGTTCTCTTCGTAACCCTAAAGTCACGAGCTTCCCTGACCGTGAGTTTTCTCGTCCAACCGGCAGGGGAATCTGTAACGCCGGCCCTCGGCTGGAGAGCACCTCACATCGGCATCTGTCCAAGTAGATGCTTCCAGCCCATTCTAGGATTTATTTATTTTAAATATATTTTTACTTTATTTCATTTGATGGCAGAGAGGAAGAGGGAAAGAGAGAGAGAGGGAGAAAGATCCACAAGGAAAGAGAATCATTGAAGGGCTGCCCCCTGCACTCCCTCTAACTGGGGATGGAGCCCTCAACCCCAGGCCTGTGCCCTTGAAGGGAATCAAACCCAGGACCCTTCAGTCCCCAGGCCAACAATGCTCTCTCCACAGAGCCAAACTCTTAGGTTTAAAACCCAGGAGTGTGTCTTTGATATAAATGCACATGTGCAAAATAAAGAGGCGTGCAATAAATGAATCTATATATGAGTTATGGGTTGTTGTTTTTTTATTTGAGGAATTTAAATTTCTAAAAAAATATATATTTTAATTCTTTATTGTTTCAAGCAGTACATCATTCTCCCTTTCCCCCCAGTTGACCTCTCCCCAGCTGCTCCCATGTCCCCGTTTTATTCAATGAGGGTTGACAGTCTGCATTATTTTTTTATGTTTTAATATATTTTATTGATTTTTTACAGAGAGAAAGAGAGAGGGATAGTTAGAAACATTGAAGAGAGACATCAATCAGCAGCCTCCTGCACGCTCCTTACTGGGGGTGTGCCCGCAACCATGATATATGCCCCTGACCGGAATCGAACCCGGGACCTTTCAATCTGCAGACCGACGCTCTCTCCACTGAGCCAAATCGGTTTCGGCAACATTCTGCATTATTTTGTATTGTTTGCAGGGGTACACCATGGCGGTGAGACAACCATAGACTACATTTTGGGTCCCTACCTCGCACCATAGTCCTGACAACCTAATGGACTATATTGACTACTTGCGATGCGATAGAGTAGATTTTTTTCTTTTCCGCCTCCCCTCCCTATAACCTTAATTCCACAGCAGGGATGGCTGGCCTTGGCCCTTCGCACCTTTCAGGGCCTGAATAAGACCTTATCGAAGGGACTGTCCCATGGTGTAGGGTGTGAACCCGCAGCCCTGGCCCCTGGCACGCAGTCTCCGCTCCCTACCCCCCACTTGTGAAGGCAAAAGAAAAAGCCCTCGACATCCCTCTCCCCCAACAGAATGAGCAAAGCCGGCCTGGTCTCTCGTGTGCCCGGTACATAGGGTAGTAACCGATATTTCAGTATTTATTCGGTGCAGTTTCTTAAAGAGTTCCCGAAGGAGGTGGAGCTCCTTTCTGGTGGGTGATTCTCTGCATCTTGCGTTTGTTCACCATCGATTCCTTGTAGTGAAATAATAAAAGAATTTACTACCTCACAATGAACAATACAAATTTCTTTCTAATGACCCAGCAATATCGGATTTTGTGTTTGTTTGTTTTTAAACCACCAAGCGATTGGATTTGAATATTGGATTTTTCCTTTGGGATTTTTTTAACGATCAAACAATGGAATGGACTTATTTAAAAACTCTTTTTGATGAAAGTATTACACATGTCCCCTTTTCCCCACATCGCCCCTCCAGGCCGCCCCAATCTCCCTTTTTTTTTTTTAACATCATGACCTTTAAAATGGTTAAGCCTTGTAAGTAATAAAGTTTAAAGATTCAGCAGGGCTGTATCAGATCAGGAGGAGCTCCAATCCTGGAGTAGGGTGGGTCTGGGCGGGGAAGGGAGGAGGAGGGGAGTGGTCTTGCCCCCGGGAGTTGGGTGGGGGCGTTGAATGGATTTGTCACCTTATTTAAGGGCCAGGCGCCCACCTCCACGGTCTTGGGAGCCGACGCCACCACACCGCACTGTCCTTGTTGGTAAGTGCCTCTGGGGTGCCCCACACCCTCCGCCACCTTTCCCCTACTCTTCCTCCCTCCACCCCCCCGCCAGGCGCCCTCACCCCCGTTTCGGGAATAGGTAGAGGGGAGGAGAAACTCGGATGAGGACCGGGGGCCGCCTGCCCCAGACCTGAGTTTTATTCCGATTCATGAGGCTTCCATCCTCCAGGGCCCTCTCCATCCGACACCCTGGCCCCAGTCTCCTAGTTCACCCCAGCGTCCTTCCCCACGGGACTGGGGAACGGGCCTGAGGCCCCACGTGTCTGCCCGCCCCCCTGCTGCCTGAGCCCTGGGACCCACCCCACAAGCTCCTTGGAGTGGGGACTCTTGGCCACCCCCCATTCGAGGAGCAGGGATGCGGGAAGTTTCTGCATCCCTGGCTTTCCCCAGTGTCTTTTAAGGGCGTAAGACCGAAAGGGGGAGGGCAGAAGAGCCCGAATGGGCCCCGGGTAGGCGAGGCCCTGGGCCACCAGCCAAAGCTCTCCTCCAGCGTTGGAAGCCTCTGGCTTGGGGAGACCCTTTCAATCCAGAGGTTCCAGTCCCCACAGTTCTTGGTGATCTTGGCCTCTTGCTCCCCACCTCCCAGGACGTGCCCGTGGTCTCCAGCAGGACATCGCTGACGCCTTCGGACCCTCGGCCTGGGGGACTCAAACTGTGGGGGCACTTTGTGAGCTGAGAGCAAAGTGCCGCCACTTTTTGAGTTCCCCCGACCGAGACGGAGCTGCTGCTGCTGGGCCGGGGAAGGCCTGCCCGGAGGTGTGCGTGGCGCGGGGACTCGGCTCGGCCGGTGGCACTCAAATGAGCGGGCACTCTCCGATGGCCGGGCGGAAAGTGCTGCCACATTTGAGTGTCGCCGGGGGGCACATCCAGGGCACCCCCACCCGCACCGGTCTGGCCTCACCAGGCCGTCTGGGGCCCAGGAGCGGACGGCTCCGGGACGCCCCGGCAGGGAGGGAGCTGTGGAGGCCCGGTGCCCGCGGGCAGCGACCTGTCTCCGGTGCCACCCGAGCCTCCAGCTGAAGACGCCCGTGGTGCCGGGTGTCGGCTGGGGTGCGAGGGTCGCTCGGGCCCTGACTGTGGGTCCCAGCCTGTTTCAGCAACTTCTGGGAACCTGGCATCGTCCGGGTCGGCGGCCTCCGGAGACCTCGTGGCCAGACCCAGACCGGGGTGCTCCAAACGGGAGCACTTGCCGTGCGTGGGACAGGAAAGTGCTCCCGTTTCGAGTCCTCCTGTCGGCGGGAAGCACCCGGATGTGGAGTAGGGCCCGGGGCGGCCAGGCCCAAGGGCCGGCCAGGGCGGGTGGGGTCCTCCCTGGGTTCTCCCCACCATGGCCACCCGGGCGGCCCCTCGGCGAGAACAGCTGGCAGCCGAGCCTCACCTCCCGGGTCCCGCGGTCGAGAAAAAAGTCAATAAAAGTGACGTGTGTGCCCGGCATGGACTCCATTCTGTCCCTCTCCCCTGCTCGCCCCCGTCTGAAAGGAATCCAGTAGGAGTGGGGTCCGTCGCCCTCGGCCCCCATGCTCCCGTTTCCTGCATCGGAGCCCCGGGACGGGTGGCAATAGTTGGGGTGGGTCTCCAGGCCCCACACCCTGGAGACGCGTGTGGGGAGGACAGGGTAAGCAGTCCTGCCCGGTGTGGGTCCGAAAGTGCGTGGGCCCAGACGGGGGGGTTCCTCTCCCTACCCCCCGCCCCCTCCAGGACAGGGACCCAGGCTGCAGCCTCGGCCCCCTTCCAGGCGGTGCCCCATCTGTCCACTTGGGAAAGCTGAGGGGAGACATGGGGCGAGCGCTCACGGGGGAAGCCAGGCCAAGTTCCTGGTCAGCTTCCGGGAGGGAGGAGAGCACGAGCTTCCCGAGGCCACGCTCCTCCCCCCCTCCCCGGTCCCCACCGCCTTCCCTGGCGGGGTTCCAGACCCTGTCCCTTCTGCAGCACCACACAGGCTCCCCTACAGTCTTCCCGCCCCGCTGCCCCAGCCGTGAGCTGAGGCCCAAGGTGCCTCGTGGAAGCCCGGACTTAGGGACCCCGGCTGATGTCCATCCTGTTCACCCCCACCTCATGGGGCGTGTGAGGGGGCGAGCCTGGCCAGCCCGCAGACACCTACTGGGGGCAGGTGCCCAGCCTGCAGGCTCCGGGGAGTTTGGGCTGTGGCCAACCTCGGCCACCAGGACAGGACGGTGTCTTCCCCCCCACCCCCCCGGCACCGCCCCAAGGGGTTCAAGTCCTCACCCGAGGAGTGTTTTGAAGTTTTATTGGTTTCAGGGAGGAAGGGAGAGGCCAGAGTCGGCCGTCTCCTGCAGCCCCACCCCGGCCACGGAGTCCGCCCCCGGGCATGTGTGGGTGCTCCACCACCAGCACCTCCCCGCCCTGCCCCCCTCCCCCGGCCAGGCCTCCTCACACCATCCCCATCGGTGTGAGGGTTTGTCCATCAGTTGCCTCCTGTGCCCAACACAGGGATGAGACCCCCCCACACCTGGGAGTGTGCCCCAACGCAGGGTGAGACAACCTGGTGGGGGTGAGTGTTTTGAAGCCCACAGAGACCCCTGGCCAGGCGGGCAGCACAGTCCACCCACAATGTGTGTGCACGCACGGGTGTGGGGGGTGGGCTGTCTGGATTGTAGGTCAGGCACCATGAGTAATACGCCTGTCGCTGGGAGCGCCCCCCAACACCCCCATGTCCAGACATGGCCTAGTGTCCCCTGGGATGGAGGCCCTGTGTGGAGCCTCTGCCAACTTCCATTTCGTCCTGGGACCCACATCCCCAAACCCAGAGCTCCTGTTCCAGGGCCCCCAGGCCCTGCCCTCCCCCCCCAAGCAGAATGCCACCGCTGGCTGCTGCTGCCGCCCGTGGGGGTGACTCGGGGAGACAAGACACGTCTGGCCGGAAGGGGCTCCTGAGCAGGGGCGGGTGCGGTCAGCAGCCCAGGTCCAAGTAAGGCTTGGTCCAGCGGAGCTCCGTCAGCTCTCTGTGCGTGACTGCGCTCAGGTGCATCCCGAACAACCTGTGGGCACCAGGGCACTCTCACACAGGGAACCCTTCCGGGGGGAGTCCCCTGTGGAAACCATCCCATCCTGTGCTGGTCGTGTCCCTCAGCTGGTTAGAGTGTGGTCCTGACCCCCAGGCTGTGGGATGGATCCCAGGCACGACAAGTGCAGGAATCCACCAGTGGCCCTGGCTGGTGTGGCCCAATGGATGGAGTGTTGGCCTGGGGCCTGAAGTGTGCCAGGTTGGATCCTGGTCTGGGCACATGCCTGGTTTGTGGAATGTGCAGGAGGCAGCCAGGCAGTGATTCTCATTGATGTGTCTCCCCCTCTCTGAAATTTAATAAGGAAAAATATGTATTTAAAAAATCAAGCAACGAATACATATGTAAGTGGAGCAACAAATGGGTTTGTCTATCCAATCAATAGAAAACATTTTTTTAGAGGAAGGGAGAGGGAAACATAGGAATATCAAGGATGAGAGAATCGTTGCCCCACATTGGGGATCAAAGCCACCATCCCCAGGCCTGTGCCCTGACTGGGAACTGGACCGTGGCCTCCTGGTTCACAGGTCCATGCTCAACCACTGAGTGACACAGTCCAAGCTAAAATATTTTTTAAATTATATTTTCCACCCCCTAATTCATTTGGCACTAAATCTGATTGGGAAACATGCTTACTTTAAAACTACACCACATTTTTTTTTTAAAAACTGATTTCAGAGACAACCACTGATTGGCTGCTGCCTGCGTGCCCCCCACACTGGGGATGGAGCCGGCCACCTGGGCATGTGCCCTTGAGCGGAATTGAACCTGGGACCTTTCAGTCCACAGGCCAACGCGATATCCACTGACCCAAACTTACTAGGGGTTCTTATTTTTTTAATATATATATAATATATTTTTATTGCCTTAACTGGTGTGGCTCAGTGGATAGAGCAGCCTGCGGACTGAAGGGTCCCAGGTTCCATTCTGGTCAGGTGCATGTGCCTTGGTGGCGGGCACACCCCCAGTGTGGGGCGTGCAGGAGGCGGCTGATCAATGTTTCATGTTTCTGACTATCCCTTTCCCTCTCTCTGTAAAAAAACAATAAAAATATATAAAATTAATTTCTAATCCTTATTGTGTGTGTATATATATATATTATGTAAGTATAATGATTTCAGAAAGGAAGGGATAGGATGGGATAGAAACATCAATAATGAGATCTATGGATTAGCTGCCTCCAGCATTCCCCTCTGGGGGAATGGAATGCGGAACCGGGGCTCATGGCAGGCGAATGGGCTGTGCTCCGGGCGCTAGGACCCTCGTCCCGCCTCCCGCAGGGCCGCCCTCTCACCAGAGGACCCGCAGCTTGCAGCCAGGATGCCGCAGCCGCTTGCACAGCCGACGGACGCCCGTGTTGCCCAGCGCATTGTTGGTCAGATAGAGCTCGGTCAGGGTCTGGTTGACACCCAGCGTGGAGGACAGGTCCTCGCAGGCTCTGGCGGTGAGGCTGCAACTGTCCAGCCTGCGGGAGACAGACAGGCTCGAGCCACCCCGAGAGCCGCTTCCCCAGTCTTCTCTCCATAGGGAACCGAGCGCACTTTTTTTTTTTTAAATTTTTCACAGAGAGGAAGGGAGAGGGAGAGAGTTGGAAACATCGATGAGAGAGAAACATCCATCAGCTGCCTCCTGCATACCCCCTACTGGGGATGGCCCGCAACCAAGGCAGGTGCCCTTGACTGGAATCGAACCCAGGACCTTTCAGTCTGCAGGCCGACGCTCTATCCACTGAGCCACACCGGCTTCAGCTGATGTGTCTGTCTCATCGATGTCTAACTCTATTCCTCTCCCTCTCTGTAAAAAAAATCAGAGAAAGAAACAGAAAGCAAGGACAAGCAAACGCTGGCACCCAGGGAGGGCTCCCCCACCCTCACCCCCCGCGCCCTGAGGCCCAGGGTGCCTGTCCTCACCACAGCTTCTGGAGCCTGCAGGCGGCGTGCTGCAGCCCCTCACACAGCCACCACAGGCCCTGGTCGCCCAGGTCGTTGAAACTCAGGTCCAGCTCCCGGAGGTGGTGGTTGCACTGGAGCACGGCGGCCAGGCCCTCACAGGCTGCGGAGCTGAGCCGGCAGATGCCCAGGCTGGAAGACAGGCACAGGGTCATCTGCACCTCCGGGGACACGGCCACCGCTGGGGAAGCTACATGCTGGTGCCAGGCCCTATGCTCCCCGGCAGAGAGAGAGACACTTCCTATTGGTCCTTGAGAGAGCAGCGAGGGCCAGGAAGAAAAGGGCAGGCAGGTAGGAAGAAGGACAAGAGAGAGAGAGAAATAAAAAAAAGGCACGCTGAAACGGGTTTGGCTCAGTGGATAGAGCATCGGTCTGCGGACTGAAGGGTCCCAGGTTGGATTCTGGTCAAGGACATGTACCTTGGTTGCAGGCACATCCCCAGTAGGGGGCGTGCAGGAGGCAGCTGATGTCTCATGGATGTTTCTAACTCTATCCCTCTCCCTTCCTCTCTGTAACAAATCAATAAAATATGTTTAAAAAAAGATAAAGAAAAAGAAAAAAGAAACCGCATCCAATAAAGTAGTGATTTTTAAAAAAAAAAAAAGAATATGGCCGAGACCGGAGTGGCTCAGTGGATAGAGCGTCGGCTTTCGGACTGAAAGTTTCCAGGTTCAATTCCGGTTGGGGGCATGTACCTTGCTTGCGGGCACATCTCCACTGTGGGGCGTGCAGGAGGCGGCTGATCGATGTCTCTCTCTCATCGATGTTTCTGACTGTCTCTCTCCCTTCCTCTCTGTGAAAAATCAATAAAATATATTTGAAAAAAAAAAAGAATATGGAGTTGACCCAGCCCCTGCACTTCAGATACCACACTCATACCCACAATAACAAAGTGGATTAAGGGATGGTGAGGCAAAGCATAAGGTCAAGTAGCATCATAAAACTATTAAGGAGAAAAAAATAAAGAAAAATACCAATAACAACAAAAAACTATTAAGGGGTGATGAAGCCTGGCTGGCGTGGTTCAGTGGTTGGGCATCCACCTATGAACCAGGAGGTCACGGGTCGATTCCCAGTCAGGGTACATGTCTGCGTGGCAGGCTCTATCCCTGGTGAGGGGTGTGCAGGAGGCAGCCAATCCATGATTCTCATCATGGATGTTTCTCTCTCCCTCTCCCTTCCTCTCTGAAATAAAAAAATATGTGTATATTTTTTAAAGGGGAGTTATGGGAAGTGTCCATGGGAACAAAGCATTCCTAGTGAATCATAACAGAGAAAACAGATGTTATTTAAAAAAAAAAGAAAAAGAAAAAAAAAGCTGAAACCGGTTTGGCTCAATGAATAGAGCATCCGCCTGCGAACTGAAGGATCCCAGGTTTGATTTGGGTCAAGGGCGCGCACATCCCCAGTAAGGGGCGTGCAGGAGGCAGCTGATCAATGTTTCTAACTTTATCCCTCTCCCTTCCTCTCCCTAAAAAATCAGTTATATATATTTAAAAAGACCTCTTTTCTATCAGATCAGGAAGAATATTAAAGTTCACACTTTTCAGAACGAAGGACCATTTGCCGACCTTGTAATAAAACAACTCGATGCTTATTTTTAAAGCCAGGTTTTAAAAATTGAGTAGGGTGAGTAACTATAAGGAGTGAGCTACTTTTTATGGGCACCCTGTAGTTCTATAGTTCTTATTCTAAGCTTAAATTTTAAATTCCTTCAGAAAAAACTACAAGCCACCCTCTGTACAGACAACAACACAGTAGTTTGGGGCGACACTCCCACGGCCTTGAAGGTGTACTGCAAGAGTCACAACCATTTTCCTCTTCCTCCTGAGTTCTTTTTTGAAATGGCCTTTTTTAAAAAAAATATATTCCATTGATATTCTTACAGAGAGGAAGGGAGAGAGACAGAGAGACAGAAACATTGATGAGAGAGAACATCAATCAGCTGCCTCCTGCACACCACCCACTTGGGATGTGCCCGCAACCAAGGGACATGCCCTTGACCGGAATTGAACCCGGGTCCCTTCAGTCCACAGGCCGAGGCTCTATCCACTGAGCCAAACCGGTTTTGGCTTTTTTTTTTTTAATTTTATTTTGTACATTTTGGCTACAGTATCGGTGGTAGAATATACTATAATATGGATCATCTCTACTTCTGTATTTATGTACTTATCACTAGACCACAGTCAACCAGTCTTCTTTTCCCCTTCCACCTCTTTGCCTGTAGGATGTACTGTATGTAGTCATGCACTTTGTATTAATATATTAGAATCTACAAATCTGGTTTGTACTTTTTATACTGTTGGATACTTATACTCAAAACTTTTCCTAGGTTGTTGAATAAATTTAGTCTTATTAGAAAATTAAAAAAAAAGAGAGAAAGAAAGAAAAAATAAAAAGAAAACAGGTGCTATCAGGGTAAAACCCAGAGGACAGCAGAGCAGAAAGGAATTCCAGGGAGAAAGAGCTGCAGGTCCAAAGGCCCTGGGGCAGAGAGCTCTTTGAAAGGGGGCAGATGGGGCGGGAGGTTAGGAGAGGCAGGGAGGGAGCATGGCCCCAGGGAGCTGGGTTAGAAGGACCAGAGCTGTGAACTGGGGCTCACCGGAGGGTCTGGAGTTTGCATTGGGGGTGCCGGAGGCCCTCGCACAGCAGCAGCACCCCGGGGTCCCCCAGGTCATTCAGGCTGAGGTCCAGCTCCCTCAGGCTGTGGTTCTCGGAGAGGGTGGAGGCCAGGTCTCCGCAGGCTGCGGCAGTGAGGTGACAGATCTTCAACCTGTTCAACATACACATGGGACATGGGCAACAGCCTGGAATAGACGTGTCTCTGGAGAAGACACACAGAGAATCACCAACCACATGTAGAAGGTCACCTATGGCCCTCATCGGTGTGGCTCAGGGGATAGAGCATTGAGAGCATTGGCCTGTGGACTGAAGGGTCCCGGGTTCGATTCCGATCAGGGGCACATGCCCAGGTTACAGGCTCGCCAATCCTCTCTCATCAATGATGTTTCTCTCTCTCTCTCTCCCTTCCTCTCTGAAGTCAATAAAATTATAAGCTTTTTATTTGAAAAAAAATTAAATATATATATGTGTGTGTATGTATATATACACATATATATGTATATATATATATAAAACATTTATTTTTTTACAGAGAGTTAGAAACATTGATGATAGAAACATCGATCAGCTGCCTCCTGCACACCCCCTACTGGGGATGTGCCCGCAACCAAGGTATGAGTCCTTGACCGGAATCGAACCTGGGACCCTTCAGTCTGCAGGCCGAAGCTCTATCCATTGTGCCAAACCAGTTAGAGCTGAAATATATATTTTTTATTGATTTCAGAGAGGAAGGAGAATAAGAGACAGATAGAAACATCAATGATGAGAGAGAATCATTGATCAGCTGCCCCCTGTACGCCCCCTTCTCGGGATTAAGCCCACAGCCTGAGCATGTGTCCTTGGCTGGACTTGAACCCAGGACGTTTCAATCCACTGACCAACACTGTATCCACTGGGCCAAACCAGCCAGGGCAAAAAACAAACAAACAAACAAAATAAAATATTAAATAAATTAATTAAATAAATAACAAAATTTAAAATATATATGTAAATATAATTTCATTCCTTTTTACAGGAGAATAATATCCCATTGCATTCACTTTTCGTTTTGTTTGTCCGTCCACCCATGATGGACATTTGCTCTGGACACGGGCACGGGGTGGCTCAGCAGGGGCTGCATGTTCACCCCATCACCCGCCAGGGGGACTGCCTTGGAGGAGCCCCTGAGACACTCACCACAAGACCTGCAGCCGGCAGACAGGGTGCCTCAGGCCCCCGCACAGCAGCCGCAGCCCCGCGTCCCCCAGCGCGTTGCCGGTCAGGTCCAGCTCCACCAGGTGGTGGTTGGAGCTGAGCACCGAGGCCACCTCCTGGCCAGCACCGGCCTCCAGCTGGCACTTCCGCAGCCTGGGGAGGAGAGAAAGGCTGGCAGGCCGGGCCGGTCTGGCCTCTCTGCCTGCGGGGAGCCCAGGCTCTTACCCCGCACCAGCCCACCCCAGCCGGTCGCTGCAGCTAGAGGGGAGCCAGACCTCACCCTTCTCAGCCAGGGTGTCCCGTCTGCTAAGACCGACGGGTAGGAAATGACCATCACTACAGTTAGACGGTGCCAGCCCGTCCGTGGCCTGCCGGGCCCGAGTGGGGTCTCTAGAGCTCAGGGACCTGTGTTGTCTCCCGCCCCCCGCCACCTGCCAATCCTGTGACCTCAGCCCGTTTTCATCAAGTCTCCGATGTAGGTTGCGTGTGAGGCTGTGACTCAGATTCACTGACTCTGCAATTAGGGTAACAAGGCCCTGGTGTTGCTCAGTGGATAGAGCGTCGGCCTGGAGACAGAAGGGTTCTGGGTTCAATTCTGATCAAGGGCACATGCTCGGGTTGCGGGCTTGATCCCCAGGGTGGGGTGTGTAGGAGGCAGCCCATCCATGATTCTCTGTCATCATGGATGTTTCTATCTCTCTCCCTCTCCCTTCCTCTCTGAAATCAATAAAAAAAAAAGTATTAAAAAAGAAAATTAAGCCCTGCTCTACCCGGTTTGGTTCGGTGGATAGAGCGTCAGCCTATGAACTGAAAGGTCCCAGGTTTGATTCCAGTCAAGGGCATGTACCTTGGTTGCGGGCACATCCCCAGTGGGTGGTGTGCAGGAGGCAGCTGATGGATGTTTCTCTCATCGATGTTTCTAACTCTATCCCTCTCCCTTCCTCTCTGTAAAAAAATCAATAAAAAATATATTTTTAAAAACTCAACCAATGAAAGTATAAATAAATAGAACAACGAAAACGGATGTCTCTCTCTAAATCAATACATTTAAAAAAATTAAAATGGCCGAGACCGGTTTGGCTCAGTGGATGGAGCGTTGCCTGCGGACTGGGGGGTCCCGGGTTCGATTCCGGTCAGGGGCATGTACCTTGGTTGCGGGCACATCCCCAGTCGGGGGCCTGCAGGAGGCAGCTGAGCGATGTCTCTCTCTCTCTCATCAATGTTTCTATCTCTCCCTTCCTCTCTGTAAAAAAGTCAATAAAATATATTTATTTATTTATTTTAAAATATATTTTATTGATTTTTTTACAGAGAGGAAGGGAGAGGGATAGAGAGTTAGAAACATCGATGAGAGAAACATCCATCAGCTGCCTCCTGCACACCACCCACTGGGGATGTGCCCACAACCAAGGTACATGCCCTTGACTGGAATCGAACCTGGGACCTTTCAGTTCATAGGCTGACGCTCTATCCACTGAGCCAAACCAGTTAGGGCAAATATATATATATATATATATAAACCATCACTCAGCAAACAGGGGGTGCGGCTGGGGAAGGCTCCCCGGGACCTTGAGCTGGGACTCCAAGGCTCCAGGGAGTCCATAGAGGAAGTGATAAGGGTTACTTTTGTTCTCCTGTGTGGTCTTTGGCCCCTGGTCCTGAGGGAGCCCCTATGTCCCTCAGAATCCCCTAGGTGATAGCCGGCCCTTTGTTCTCCTGAGGTGACTCAGGGGGGTGGACTCCGAGGGGGCTGGGGACCAGGCTGGGAATTCCCCCATCCTCCTCCAGAGAGGGGAGCAGGCTGGGAATTCCCCCATCATCCTCCAGAGAGGGGAGCAGGCTGGGAATGGAGTTAACGATAGAGCACGCCTCTGTGATGAGGCTCCAGAAAAATCCTGCTGGGATGGGGTGCACGCCTGCACCTGGAATCATCACCCCAACTCCACAGGGAAGAAACTTCTGGGCTCGGGACCCCCCTCCATATCCCTCTCCCCTCGGGGACCAGGCTCTGTATATCTTGTTCTTCTGCCTGTTCATCTCACCCTTTATACCTGTCCTCAATAACCGATCCATGTCCGTGTTTTCCTGAGTTCTGTCAGCTCCTCTGGCAAATTAACTGACCCCATGGAGGGGCTCAGGGCCACCCCACGGTACAGCCCACGGGTCAGAAGCACTGTGGCCCCTGGACTTACGACTGACATCTGGAGGAGGGGCGATCTTAGAGGGCCCAACCCTTTACTTAGAGGGTCTGAATGCAATTCCCAAGTAGTGGTGTCAGACGGGAGTTAAATAGGCCCTGATAGGTGTGGCTCAGTGGATAGAGAGCATCAGCCTGCGGACTGAAGGGTTCTGGGTTCTATCCCCAATCAGGGCACATGCCCGGGTTGTGGGCTCGATCCCCAGTGGGGGCAGCCAATCAATGATTCTCTCTCATCATTGATGCTTTTTTTTTAAAATTAAATCTTTATTATTCAGATTATTACATTTGTTTCTATTTTTCCCCCTCCATAGCTCCCCTCTACCCGGCTCCCACCCCTCCCTCTAGTGGTGTATGATTTTTGTCCAGTCTCTCCCTGTACACCCCTCCTCCCTTTCCCCCTGAGAATTATCAGTCCATTCCCTTTCTGTGCTCCCGATTCTATTATATTCACCAGTTTATTCTGTTGATCAAATCTTCAATTCCCTTAATTTTCAGATTCACTTGTTGATAGATATGTATTTGTTGTTCATAATTTTTT
>JAAGEH010000431.1:198955-255794 GCA_011751065.1 Lasiurus cinereus
CTCTCTCTCTCTCTCTCTCTCTCTCTCTCTCTCTCTCTCTTAAAGTGATTTCAGAGAGGAAGGGAGAGGGAGAGAGAGATAGAAACATAAGTGATGAGAGAATCATTGATAGGCTGCCTCCTGCACACCCCCTGCCCCCGCCCCAACTGGGGATCAAACCTACAACCCAGACATGTGCCCTTGACTGGAATCGAACCTGGGACTAGCTAGGGTTCCCTCCTTCTTTTAGGTCTATTTTTACCTTTTTTTCTAAACTCGAAGAAAGGAGATTAGTGGTATCAGGGGCTGGGGGGTGGTGCGGGGGAGGAATGAGGGAGTTTGGGGAAAGGATTGGAGGTAAGGGTAGTGCGTAACTTCTTGGTCTGATGAAAACATTCTGTAGCTGAAACTGGTTTGGCTCTGTCAATAGAGCATCAGCCTGCGGACTGAAGGGTCCCAGGTTCGATTCCGGTCAAGGGCATGTACCTTGGTTGCGGGCACATCCCCAGTGGGGAGCATGCAGGAGGCAGCTGATCAATGTCTCTCTCTCATTGATGTTTCTAACTCTCTATCCTTCTCTCTTCCTCTCTGTAAAAAATCAATAAAATATTTTAAAAAAATTTAAAAAAGCGCTTTGCAATTAGATCTTGGTGATGTTTTGCACAATTTTGTGCAATGTCCTCAAAAAAAAAAAAATTGTGCCAGAGTGGTCCGGTATGTGAATTATACCTCAAAAAAAAAATAAAAATAAAATAAAGCATCCCTGGTTGGCCTGGCTCAGTTTGTTAAGCATCATCCCATGTACCCAGAAGTCACCAGTTCCATTCAATGCAGGGCACATGCTCCAATAGGGGGCGGGGGGCGGGCGGGGAGGCAGCCAGTCGATGTTTCTCTCTCTCTCTCTCTCAAATAAATAAAAACATATTAAATAAGTAAATAGAAGCAGCAAGACTAGCACAGAACCCTTTTGATGCTTTACAGTCACAACAATGCTTTCCATGAGGTTGCCATTAAGAGAGGAATCCAAGCAGGTTGGCAGGGCCACCCTGCCTTAAAAGCATAACACAGCCCTAGCCGGTGTGACTCCATGGATGGAGCATTAGCCTGCGGTCGGAAGGGTCCCAGGTTCAATTCTGGCCAAGGGCACATGCCTGGGTTACAGGTTCCATCCCCAGTAGGAGGCATGGAAGAGGCAGCCAATCCATAATTCTTTTTCATCATGAATGTTTCTATCTTTCTCTCCCTCTCCCTCTCTCTCTGAAATCAATAAAAAAGAAAAGAAAAAAGAAATATATATTTTAAAACTATAACATAAAATGTACCATGGTTAAGTGTACAGGGCAACCCTAGTCAGTTTGGCTTGGTGGATAGAGCGTCGGCCTGTGAACTCAAAGGTCCCAGGTTCAATTCCAGTCAAGGGCATGTACCTTGGTTGCAGGTACCTCCCCAGTAGGGAGCGTGCAGGAGGCAGCTGATTGATGTTTCTCTCTCATCCATGTTTCTAACTTTCCCTCCCTCTCTCTTCCTCTCTGTACAAAATCAATAATATATGTATATTTTAAAAAAGTGTACAGTGCAGGGGCATGAAGTACGCCCAGTGTTGTGCAACTGTCCCACTTCCATCCCCAGAACTTTTCCGTCATCCCCAACAGAAACTCTGTAATTCGTCCACCACTCCGCAGGCCTCAGTCCTCCCATCCTGACAGTCATTATTCTGCTTTCTATCCTGTGCATTTGCCTCTTCTAAGACATGTCCATCGTGTGTTCCGGGCAAACCTCTCTCCTCCCCTTTTTTAAGAGTGCCCATTGCAGTTGATATTTATTTACTTGAGAAAGAAAGAGAGTGAAAGAGAGAGACTGACTTGTTGTTATACTTACTTATGCATTTACTAGAGGCCCAGTGCACAGATTTGTCCAGGACGTGTCTGGCCTGTCTTGTCCAGTCCTGATAGGCTGGACCCCAACAGCAAGCTAACCTCCTGATGTGAGCGTCTGCCCCCTAGTGGTCAGTGTGTGTCATAGCGACCGGTCGAATGGTCCCACGGATGGTCGGGCACATAGAAAGAACATTAGGCTTTTATTATATAGGATTGGTTGTGCGTGTTTGTTCCTTGACCTGGGATGGAACCTGAAACCTTGGCGGATGGGGATGAGGCTGGAACCAACGGAGCTAGGTGGCCAGGGCAGGTTCAGTGAAAATGAAGTCATTAGAATGAGCCCTGGTCCAATCGGACTGGTGTCCTCATAAGAAGAGACTAGGAGGCAGACACACACAAAGAGGGAAGACCCTCTACAAGCCGAGGCAGGAGGCCTCAGGAGGAACCAACCCTGCCAACACCTGGATCTTGGATTTCCAGCCTCCAGACTTGTGAGAGATGCATTTCTGTGGTTTAAGTCACCAGATGTTGGCCCTTTGTATTGGCAGCTGGAACAAAGTCACACACCCTCCTGCGTTTTCTTTTTCCTTCCTTCCTTCTTTCTTTCTTTTTTTAAATATGTATTTCTTTATTGATTTCAGAGAGGAAGGGAGAAGGAGAGATAGAAACATCAATGGTGACAAGGAATCATTGATCGGCTGCCTCCTCCACGCCCCCCACTGGGGATCGAGCCTGCAACCTGGGCATGTGCCCTTGGCCGGAATCGAACCTGGGACCCTTCAGTCCACAGGCCGACGCTCTATCCACTGAGCCAAGCCGGCTAGGGCATCTTTCTTTTTTAAAAATATATTTTATTGATTTTTTAAAATATGTTTTATTGATTTTCTACAGAGAGGAAGGGAGAGGGATAGAGAGTTAGAAACATCGATGAGAGAGACATCTATCAGCTGCCTCCTGGGGATGTGCCCGCAACCAAGGCACATGCCCTTGACCGGAATCGAACCTGGGACCCTTCAGTCCGCAGGCTGACGCTCTATCCACTGAGCCACACAGGTTTCTGCTCTTTCTTTAAAAAAAAAAAATTTTTTTTTTTTTATTGATTTCAGAGAGGAAGGGAGAGGGACAGAGAGTGAGACACATCGATGAGAGAGAAACATTGATCAACTGCCTCCTAAACACCCCCAACTGGGGATAGCGCCTGCAACCCAGGAATGTGCCCTTGACCAGAATCGAACCTGGGACCCTTCCGTCCGCAGGCCGGCACTCTCTCTACTGAGCCACACCAGCGAGGGCCTGAGTTCTTTTCCTTCAGAGCCCCACTCGAGGGCGTGGTGGGACCCCTGGAAGCTCCCACAACCAGCTAGACTCACCTCAGATTCTGAAGTTTGCAGTTGGGGTGTCTGAGCCCCTGGCACAGCAGCTTCACCCCCTGGCTCCCCAGGGCATTGTGGTAGAAGGCCAGCTCGACCAGATTCGGGTTGGTGCTCAGAGCTGTGGCCAGGTGCTCGCTGTAGGCGTCTGGCAGAGCGTTTCTCCCTGGGCTGCGTGAGGGGACTCCTCCCTCCTCCTGCTGCTGCTCCTGCTCCTCCTGCTGCTCCTCCTCCTCCTGGTCCGCCCGGTAGGCGGCGCCGTGCAGGTGCAGCACCTGGGCGTCGGTGCAGTGCCTCAGGCAGAAGGCGCAGACCGCGTGCTCCATCTTGGTGGCCAGGTTGCCCACCACCACCACCTGGAAGGGGCTCAGGGCCCGCCGGATGAACGCCTCCTCCTGGATCTCGTAGAGGCAGCTGAGCAGCTCCAGGGCGCCCTGCTGCAGCGTGCAGCCCTCGCTCCGCGCCTTGCCCCGGATCCACTCCAGCAGCTCCGCCTGCACGCCGCGGGACACCGTCCAGCCCAGCGTCTGCTCCAGGTAGCTCCGGGCCTCGGCGTTCAGCAGCCCGAACAGGAAGCGGACGGTGAGGGCCAGGGCGCTCCTCTCCGAGAGCCCGTACTCGGCCAGCAGCCTGGCCAGGCTCTGCTCCGGCCTGGCCCCCCGGCCCGCCCCGTCCAGGACGTAGTACATGGCGGCGAAGAACTCCTGGAAGCTCAGGTGGATGAAGCTGTAGAACTTCTCACAGTTGATGTCCTTCTGGAAGATGTTCATGTTGAGGAAGGAGGAGACGTCCGCCCCGTCCAGGCCGTGCCTCCGCAGGTCCTGCTCCTCGAAGAGGATCTTGCGGCTCCAGAGGCCGTCGGCCGCCAAGGAGCACAGGCCCGTCTGGTTGGGGGGCCGCTGGAGCGTGGGGGACCCCGGCTGGGGCTGCATGAGGCTCAGCAGGTAGAGCAGGTAGACGGCCGTGGTGGTCCGGGTGGCCTGCCGGCGGAGCCCCCCGCCCTCCAGCTGCTGCTTGAGGCAGGTGCACACCACCCAGCACACCAGCGGCACGAAGCACAGCGCGAACAGGGGCTCGTTGTCCCGCACGAAGTTGAAGACGTGGCGGGCCTGCTCGGCGTCCCGGAAGTACTTGTAGACGTACTCCTTCCGCTCGGCCTCCGAGAACCCCAGGATCTCCACGTGCCGGGGGTGCTCGAGCAGCCGCTGCAGCTTCTCCAGCGCCGTGGGCCGCGTGGTGATGAGCAGCGACGCTTCCGGCAGCAGCTGCTTGTGGATCAGGCTGCTGAGCAGCAGCTCCGGCGGCCGCCGCTCCTCCCAGCCCCGGCACCAGGGCCCGCGGGGGGCGTGGAGGGAGGGCTGGAGCTCGTCGAAGCCGTCGATGACGAACAGGAGGCGCTCGGGGAACCGGAGCAGCTCCCCGAGGGGCGCGCCGGGCTCCGGCCAGCAGCCTGAGAGCAGGTCCCGCGCGCTCCGCTCGGGGGCGCCGCGGTTCATCTCGCGGCAGTTGATGTAGAAGACGTAGTCGAAGCGGCCCTGGAAGAGCCGGCCGTCCGCCCAGTCCAGCATCGCCTTGTGCGCCAGCATGGACTTGCCCATGCCCGCCGCGCCCTGCAGGACCACGGTGCGCGGGGGCTCCGGCCGCTCGGCGTCCGGCTCGAACAGGGTGTCCATCTGGATGAGGCTGGCCTGGGGCCCCCCCGCCCTCGCGTGGGCCCGGCCCGTGCCCAGCAGCTTGTGCTGGGCCCACAGCGGGGTGGGGTGCTCCTTCACCAGCAGCAGCCGCGTGTACCGGTGGCTGAAGTTGACGCACTCGCCCAGGCGCGCGTTGCGGTCCTCCATCAGCCGGAATTTCCTGCGGATGTGGTCCCGGTAGGTTTCCCGGGGATCTAAGGGAGAGGAACGGAGGGTTGGGGGGAGGTGGGGAGTGGGGGCACTCAGCAGCAAGCTCCCGTGAATTCGTGAGCTAAAGCACAGCAGGGCGATGGCGGATCTATGATTCCTGGTCTGGGCACATGCCACGGGCTCCTCCATACCCACTAGGGGGCGCGCAGGAGGCAGCCTATGGATGATTCTCATGATTGATGTTTCTCTCTCTCCCTCTCCCTAATCAATAAACATATATGTACCCTCACCGGTGTGGCTCAGTGGATAGAGTGCCCCCTGCGAACTGAAGGGTCCCAGGTTCCATTCCGGCCAAGGGCATGTACCTTGGTTGCTGGCACATCCCCAGTAGAAGGTGTGCAGGAGGCAGGCAGCTGATTGATGTCTCTCTCTCATGGATGTTTCTAACTCTCCCTCCTCCCTTCCTCTCTGTAAAACAAGAAATCAATAAAATATATATTCAAAAAATAAAATAAATATATTTTTAAAAAAACAAAAATAAGGGACTCCTTCCCCCTCCCCACGTATTATTCTTCAATCAATTTCCACCTTTACTATACAAATAAAGAAATAGCAATAAAGCACAGCAGGATCCAGCGCCTACTTGCTCTGCAATCTTTGTAGATAGAGCCTGAGAACCTTTGCCCTTCCTTCCCTACAAAGATTCTACCCCCTCTCCCTCCCCGCCTCCAGGGGGATGCAGAGGCATTAACCTGGGAAGTGGGGTTTTGTTTGTTTGATTTTTATATAGAGAGACAGAGCACCTGACCGGTTTGGATCAGTGGATAGAGCATCGGCCTGCGGACTGAAGGGTCCTGGGTTTGATTCTGGTCAAGGGCATGTACCTTGGTTGCGGGCACGGGACGCAGCAGATTGATGTTTCTCTCCCATTGATGTTTCTAACTCTCTCTCTCTCTCCCTTCCTCTGTGTAAAAAGTCAATAAAATATATTTCTTAAAAGAAGAGAGAGAGAAACGTCAATTTATTGTTCCTCTTATTGCTGCATTCGTTGATTTATTCTCTTAAAATAAATGTTTATTGCCGAAACCGGTTTGGCTCAGTGGATAAGAACATCGGCCTGAGGACTGAAAGGTCCCAGGTTGTTCGATTCTGGTCAAGGGCATGTATCCTGGTTGAGGCACATCCCCAGTAGGGGGCGTGCAGGAGGCGGCTGATCGATGTCTCTCATAAATGTTTCTAACTCTCTATCCCTCTCCCTTCCTCTCTGTAAAAAATCAATAAAATAAAAAAAAATTATATATATATATATAATTTGATTTGTTGACATGATCGGCCCCAGGACAAAAGGCCCACAGAGCATCACCACACTGGAAGAAGCTGGGGCTCTGGGTGGTGCTCTGAACCCATCGCCTGCATCCTGCAGCCGCCAACCGCCCACCCTAAGACTCCCGGTTCGAAGGAGGAAGTAAGGCCTGTTTTGTTCGACCTCTTCCCCATTGGATGGTGTGGCACGTAATGCTCTCTGCCTGCGAGCAGGTACCAGGCTCGGGGCTCACCTTTTCTCTGCGTTCCAGCCAAGACTTCCAACGAGCGTGCGGGCTGGCTCCCCAGCGGGCACGGGCCACCGGGCGGGGCATCTGAAAGGGACATTTGGGGAGGTTGGTTGGCACACCTCTAGCCGACAGGCAGGAACATTGATTGGCTACCGTGACCCTGAAGTAGGGTAGTGATCATCTCGGGCAGAAAGTGCAGTTTTGACTTTAATGTGAACCCTGCTGTTTTGGCTTTGGTACTTACTTGCTTGCCAAAACAATAGAAAAGTTACCCGTATTTTCTGGCATATAAGATGGCTTTTTAACCCAGGAAAACGTTCTCAAAAATTGGGGGTGGTCTTATACGCGGTGGGGGGGGGGGAGGGCGTCTTATAGGACGAGTATATCCCAAACTATATATTTTAAAAAATATTTTATTAATTTTTTACAGAGAGGAAGGGAGAGAGATAGAGAGTCAGAAACATTGATGAAAGAGAAACATCGATCAGCTGCCTCCTGCACACCCCACTACTGGGGATGTGCTTGCAACCAAGGTACATGCCCTTGACCAGAATCGAACCCGGGACCTTTCAGTCCGCAGGCTAACGCTCTATCCACTGAGCCAAACCGGTCTCAGCCCAAACTCTCTCTATATGTATTTTTAAATATATTTTATTGATTTGTTACAGAGAGGAAGGGAGAGGGATAGAGAGTTAGAAACATCGATGAGACACATCGATCAGCCACCTCCTGCACACCCCCCACTGGGGATGCGCCCGCAACCAAGGTACATGCCCTTGACTGGAATCGAACCTGGGACCTTTCAGTCCGCAGGCTGCTGCTCTAAAACTGGTTTTGGCCCAAATTCTATATTTTAACTGGAAAAGATGGGGGTCGTCTTATACGCCCAGTCATCTTATACACCGGAAAATACGGTACTTTGATTTTCTGAACTTGTACCTGCTATCCCAATCGATTGAACACTCATGGATGGTGGTTTGAATATCCCATTGTCCTGGGAACCAGGAAAGCACAGTTACCCTAAATTGCTTCAGTGGCTCCATATAATGCGTTCCTGTTGATTCAGCGATCGATCTGTCGACCCACAATGATACTTAATCTTTATCGAAAACTAACTTGTTCAGTTTCGCTTCTGTAACTGCTTTGTGCAAACCCGGTTCCTCCTCATTCCAAACCCAAAGATGTAATCAATGCCTTTGTGATACTCTTCTGCCAATACCAGCTGGATGAGGTGAGCTTTTCGGGGCTGCGAGATCTGGAGCGCTGTTGACCCTCGTAGCTGCCGGCCTTTGAATGAATGACTCCATAATTTGACTTTTTGAGACGTCCCTGATGAGATTCGGGGTACCCTACAAGCCCAGATGGTCTACATGATAATTCCCTGCCCACCACCCCCCAGAATGCTCAGCTGTCACCTCATATTCACTATTGTGGAGAACACTTGTTCTTCTTAACCTCCATCCCTCCTATGAAAGTCCTCAAGCAGGAAGTTCTGAGTCAGTTTGAGTTCTTCCCTCCCCTTCAGCTCTGGGTCATGTCTCATCCATCCTTCCACCTTTCCATTCATCCATTCATCAATCCATTAATCCATTCATCCATCCTTCCACCTTTCCATCCATCATCCATCCATCCATCCATCCATTCATCCATCCATCCATCATTCATCCATTCATTCATCCACCTTTCCATTCATCCATTCATCAATCCATTAATCCATCCATCCATCCTTTCACCTTTCCATCCAACCATCCATCCATCCTTCCATTCATCCATCCATCCATCATTCATGCATCCATCCTCCCATCTTTCCATCCATCCTTCCTTCCACCTTTCCATCCATCATCCATCCATCATTCATCCATCCATCCATTCATCATTCATCCATTCATCCATCCATCCATCCTTCATCCATCCATCCATTCATCCATCCTTCCATCTTTCCATACATCATTCATTCATCCATTCATCCTTCCACCTTTCTATCCATCATTCATCCATCTTTCCACCTTTTCATCCATGCACTTATCCATCCATCATCCATTGTATATATATGGCACCAGGCATTTTTTTAAGGCATTGGATGCATAGCAAGAAACAAGATCTCTGATCCGTGGACCTTATATTCTCATGGCATGGAGAATTCAGAGCTTAGAAAATAAACACCACTTGTATACATATATGCATAACCCGTGGACACAGACAATGGGGTGGTGATGGGGGGGGGAGGGGAATGGGAGTGGGCTGGAGGAGGTTAATTGGGATAAAAGGAGGACCTATGTCATACTTTCAACAATAAAGATTTTTTTGGTTTGGTTCAGTGGATAGAGCCTAGCCTGTGGACTGAAGCACTGAGCCAAACCCGGTTAGGGCTCATCATGGATGTTTCTATCTCTCTCCTTCTCCCTCCTCTGAAATTAATAAAAATATGTTTCTTTTTTTAAAAATATATATTTCTTTATTGATTTTAGAGAGGAATGGAGAAGGAGAGAAAGATAGGAACATCAGTAATGAGAGAGAACCACCAATCGACTGCCTCTTGCACGCCCCCTCCCCCAAATCCCCCTGGAGATGGAGCCTCCAGCCTTGGCATGTGCCCTTGGCTAGAATCGAACCTGGGACCCTTCAGTCTGGAAGCTGACGCTCTATCCACTGAGCTAAGCTGGCTAGGGGGCAATAAAAATATATTTCAGTCCTAACTGGTTTGGCTCAGTGGATAGAGCTTCGGCTGGCAGACTGAAAGGTCCCATGTTCGATTCCGGTCAAGGGCATGTACCTTGGTGGCAGGCACATCCCCAGCAGGGGGCGTGCAGGAGGCAGCTGATTAATGTTTCTCTCATCCATGTTTCTAACTCTATCCCTCTTCCTTCCTCTTTGTAAAAAATCAATAAAATATATATAAAAAATAAAATAAATATATTTACATAAATATTTTTATGTAAATGTAAATATAAATATATTTCTATAGATATAAATATAAATGTAAATTTAAATATATTTACATAAATATAAATAAAATAAATATAAATATATTTATGTAAATATAAATGTATTTATATAGGTATAAAAATAAATGTAAATATATTTACATAAATGTTAATATTAATATCTCAACAAACAGGGGCCAGGGTGCTGGTTCCCGCCCAGGTCCGGTGCGCTCCGCGGTGTCCGCCCAGAGGAGGGAAGGGTGGGTTGCAGCCTGCCTTACCCCTCACCAGGTCCTCCCTGCGTGCTCTCTCCCACAGGTCCCTCCTGTGGATCCGCTGGAAGATGCTCAGCGCCAGCAGCCAGGCCTCCCGCACCCCGCAGTACGCCACCAGCAGCCGGGCCATCTCCACGGGACCCGCGGACTCCATGCGCCCCTGTGGGATCCTGTCCTCCCGCGTCTCTGTCGCCACCCCCAGGTACAGCTTGAACTTCTTCAGCTCCGCGGCCTCCAGCTCTTCCAAGTAGGCGGACAGGCGGCAGAGGCCATCGCTGGCCGCGGTCCCCGGCATGGGGGCGCCGTGACCCCTGACGCGCCCCTGGCAGGGCGGGCACAAGCTGGAGTCCAGGAGGCGCCTACCCGCAGGGCCCGCGGCTCCAACGTGCCCACCTTCTCCTGGCCCTCGAGGGGCGGGAGAGAAACAGGAAAGCTGTTGAAATAATGCTTCCTCCCGCTGGGGTTCCCTCCTGCCCTGCTGCTGACCCAGTGGGGTTTGCTGAGAAGAGGAAGTGGGGGCGGTTAGGAAATCAAAAAATCGCAGGAGTCATCCCACGCATGAGAACACCCCTCCTCCCCCCCGCCACACACACTTCTGCACCTCACCAGTGCCTGTGGCTGACCCGTGGGCTCTGTGTGTGGGCTGGAGACTCCGTGGTTGCTTTGGGGGGGCGGGGGGGAGTTCAGGACACACACCCAGGTTTGGGGTTTCACACATCGGTGTTTCTCCCTCTCCCTTCCTCTCTCTGAAGTCAATAGAAATAGCTCTGGCTTGTTCACCTTAGTGGGCTCAGGGTTGGCCTAAAGCAGGTTGAGGGATCCCGCCTTCCCTCCAAGATTCCTCACCCTGTTCCCTGCTCCCATGTCTCTAGGCCCACTCCGTTCATCAGCTCCTTTTTTAAAAAAATTTTTATTGATTTTTAAAAAATATATATATTTTATTGATTTTTCACAGAGAGGAAGGGAAAGGGATAGAAAGCCAGAAACATCCATGAGAGAGAGATATTGATCAGCCGCCTCCTGCACGCCTCCCACTGGGGATGTGCTCGCAACCAGGATACATGCTCTTGACCGGAATCGAACCCGGGACCCCCAGTCCGAAGGCTGATGCTCTATCCACTGAGCCAAACCGGTTTCGGCTCATCAGCACCTTTTGTTCATTAGAGCCACATAGGAGTGAGTACGTCTGAATTTTCAAAACTCTCTGTGGCCCTAACTGGTGTGGCTCAGTGGATAGAGCATCGGCCTGCGGACTCCAGGGTCCCAGGTTCAATTCCGGTCAAGGGCATGTACCTGGGTTTTGGGCACATCCCCAGTGGGGGGTGTGCAGGAGGCGGCTGATGGATGTTTCTCACTCACTGATGTTTCTGGCACTCTATCCCTCTCCCTTGCTCTCTGTAAAAAAACAATAAAATAGATTAACAACAACAAACTGTGAACAAGGAAAAGTCGAGGGTGGGTCTGGCTGCAACCTCCGTCTTCGGGAAACCCGTAGCTCCGCCTTCTTTGCCGTTTGTTGGTTTGTGTGTGTGACCTCACAGCTGGAAAGCAGTGATGATTTCCAAACTCAGGCCGGGGTGGCCCCAAGTTCAGGCCACTCCTCCACTTGGAAAGAGGCCCTAGCAGGTGTGGCTCAGCAGATAGAGCATTGGCCTGGGGACTGAAGAATCCCGGGGGTTCGATTCCGGTCAGGGGCACACGCCTGGGGTTGCGGGCTCGATCCCTAGTAGGCGGCGTGCAGCAGGCATCTGATCCATGATTCTCATCATTGATGTTTCTATCTCTCCCCCCGCTCCTTTCCTCTCTCTAAAAATCAATAAAAATATATTAAAAACAAAAAAGAGGCTCAAAGAAATAAAGTCATAGAGCACCCCCAAGGCTGTGACTACCACTGGTAGCCCCTCCCACAGCCCAGGTCCCCCACCCCCACCCCCCACCACCCCCTGTTTGCTGGGGCCTGCGCACACAGGGGTTGGGAAACTTCCCACATAGCAATGTCCTCACTGTCTCTGACCTCAGACCCCGGCAGGAAGTCCCCAGCCTGGCTGGCCCCTCCCCTGTGGGGGTGCAAGGCCGGTCAGAAGGATTCTAGTCCTCCAGGCTCCCACCACCTCTGCCCTGACCCATCGGGAAGACTAGGCTACTTGCTGGTGATATTAACACTTCACAGAGCAGCTCTAGCCAATGTGGCTCAACGGATAGAGCGTCGGCCTGTGGGCTGAAGGGTCCCAGGTTCGATTCCGGTCAAGGGCATGTACTTTGGCTGGAAGCATATTCCCAGTAGGGGGCGTGCAGGAGGCAGCTGATGGATGTTTCTCTCTCATCCGTGTTTCTCTCTATCCCTCTCCCTTCCTTTCTGTAAAAAATCTATTAAAACAAAACAAAACAAAACAAACAAAACAAAAAACCCCTCAAGGGGCCAAAGAGCTGCCTGTGGCTCGAAAGCTGTTTGCAGGCTCGATCCCCAGTGTTGGGGTGTGCAGGAGGCAGCCGGTCAATGCTTCTCTCTCAGCATGGGTGTTCCCATCTCCCTCTGGCTCTCCCTCCCTCTCCACAGCTGGTTTTAGGAACCATTTCACTGGCTGAGGTTCGTGTTTGGCCGCGGGGAACAGTGCTGGCTGAACTGAGGGCCCCTCAGGCCGCCAGGTGAAGGCCCTCAAGGAAGCGAATGAGCACCTGGGCAGGCAGGCAGGGGTCCTGTGTCAGCTCAGGAGCAAACTGTGGCTTCACTTGCACGGCTGGTGGTAACTGGAAAACGAACGCCTTTATCTTTTTTTAAAATATATTTTTTAAAATATATTTCTTTATTGATAAATTTTTTATTGATTTTTTTACAGAGAGGAAGAGAGAGGGATAGACAGTTAGAAACATCGATAAGAGAGAGACATCGATCAGCTGCCTCCTGCACACCCCCTACTGGGGATGTGCCTGCAACCAAGGTACATGCCCTTGACTGGAATCGAACCCAGGACCCTTCAGTTCACAGGTCAATGCTCTATCCACTGAGCCAAACCGGTTAGGGCTTAAAATATATCTTTATTGATTTCAAAGAGAGAGGGAGAGGGAGAAGTGATCGAACATCAATGATATATGAGACAATAATTGATTGGCTGCCTCCTTCATGCCCCCTCCCAGGGATAGAACAATAGATCAGAACTGAACCTTGACCTCCTAAATCATAGGTTGGCTGGGCCCTGCTTGATTTATATATATTTGTATTTGTATTTATGTTTATGTTTATATTTTTTATATTATTTCAGAGAGGAAGGAAGAGGGAAAGAAAGATAGAAACAGCCTGCACCCCCGGCATGTGCCCTTGACCGGAATCGAACCCTGGACCGTTCAGCCTGCAGCCCCACGCTCTCTCCAAGGAGCCAAAACAAGCCTTGAGCTGCTAAGGCTGACCTCTGACCTCGGTCTCGGCGCGTAGGCCGGGCCTGTGCCTGCAGAAGGCCCCCACCGCCCGTAGAGGGCGCTCCGACCCAGCAGGAGTAAGCCAGCCAGCAGCCCTGCAGGGGAAGGGAAAGCGACGGCGGTGACTCACCGCGTTCAAAGCGCGCCCCGCCCGTCAATAAAGCGGGGAAGTGAGAGCGAATAATACAACTCGTCTCCTGCAGGCGGGCGTGTGGCCAGCGAGAGAGCAGCCAAGTTCAGACTCCCGCGGGCAACTCAGAGCATGCCATTGTTCTCTTAGGAAAACAACTCGCTTAATGATTTCCACCAGCGGCAGCGGGTCAGGCCAGGCCGGAGGGCAGGCCGTGGGCATGAATAGGGTCACACACACACTAGGCGCTCCAGCGGCCTTCCTTCCCCAGGTGCGCACCCTGAGAAGGCGAGTTGGAATCTTTCCCCTGGGGAGGGTCTTGCCTTCAAGTTCATAAAAAAAAAGCATATCTTACCGAAACTGGTGTGGCTCAGTGGATAGAGCATCGGTCTGTGGACCGGAAGGTCCCAGCTTCGATTCTGGTCAAGGGCATGTACGTTGGTTGCCGGCACATCCCCAGTGGGGGGCGTGCAAGAAGCAGCTGATCGATGTCTCTCTCATCGATGTTTCTAACTCTCTATTCCTCTCCCTTCATCTCTGTAAAAAATCAATAAAATATATTAAAAGAAAACCCACATTTTGAAAAAAAGCATATCTGGGCCCCGCTGGCATGGCTCAGTGGTTGAGTGTCAACCTATGAACCAGGAGGTCAGGGTTCAATTCCCTTGGTCAGCTGGCACACCTGCCTGGGTGGGCACTCACACCCTGGTGTGGGGCGTGCAGGAGGCCGCTGATCAATGATTCTCCTCATCACTGATGTTTCTCTCTCCTCTCCCTTCCTCTCTGAAATCAATTAATAAAGACATCTATCATAATAAAAGCCTAAGCAACCATCACAACCAAACAGATGACCGAACCAGCTGTGTGGGGTGACCAGGCCGGCAGGGGGCGTTAGTGAAGGATGACCAAACGACTGAGCAGCAGACTGCGTGGGGCGACCAGGCCCACAGAGGGGACAGTTGGGGGCAACCAGGCCTGCGGGGTGGAGGGCAGTGAGGAGCAACCTGGCTGGTGGGGAGTGGGGCAGTTGGGGATGACCAGGCCAGCAGGGCAGGCAGTAAGGGGTGACCAGGCCGGCAGGTGAAGGGGTAAGGGGCAACCAGGCCGACAGGGGTTGGGGGGGCAGTTGGGGGCGATTAGGCAGGCAGGCAGGTGAGATGTTAGAAGCCAGTGGCCCCGCATTATGAGAGGGATGTCTGATTGCCAGTTTAGGCCCCATCCCCAGGATCGGGCCTAAACCAGCAGTCAGACATCCCCTGAGGACTCCTGGATTGGAGAGGGTGCAGGCTGGTCTGAGGGCACCCTTTCCCCCTCCCCTCTACGCACGAGTTTCCTGCACCGGGCCTCTAGTTTTTTATTAAAAGCATACCCTCTGTGTAGTGCCATAAAGCAAAGCACAATAAAACGAGATACACCAGTGCACCGAGCCATTTCATTTAATTTAAAAGGAAGGACAGGCGGGCAGGAGAGGAGGGAGAAGAAGCGGGGAGGAAGAGAGGGGAGAGGGAGAAAAGGCCAGCTGGCCAGTGTCCCTGCTGTCTACTAGTGAGTGTCGGGATCGAATCGCGGGTAACGCTGCTGAGGAGCCTTGTCTCCCGGGAGTCAGTAGGGGCAGAGAGAGGAGCGGTGTAGTCCCCTTGTGTAGTTTTCCTCCAGCAGAGCCGACCCCCCAGGAACCAGGACAGAGGAAGTGGCTGGCTGTCTGTCCTGGTAATCCCTTTACGGAAGCCAAAGGGAGTGAGTGCATGCCCTGGCTGGTTAGCCCAGTGGTTAGAGTGCTGGCCTGTGGACCATAGAGTCACAGGTTCAATTCCCGGTCAAGGGCACATACCCTATCTAAAGATCGATGGAGCCAAAACCGGTTTGGCTCAGTGGATAAAGCATCGGCCTGTGGACTGAAGGGTTCCAGGTTCGAGTCTGGTCAAGGGCACGTGCCTTGCTTGTGGGCACATCTCCAGTGGGGGGCATGCAGGAGGTAGCTGATTGATGTTTCTCTCTCACTGGTGTGGCTCAGTGGATAGAGCGTTGGCCTGTGGGCTGAAGGGTTCCAGGTGCAATTCTGGTTAAGGGCACCTGCCTGGGTTGTGGGCTCAATCCACTGAGTGGGGCATGTGGGAAGCAGCCAGTCAGTGATTCTCTCTCACCATCAATGTTTCTCTCTCTCTCTCCCTCTCCCTCTGAAATCAATAAAAATATATTTAAAAAGATAAAATAGCTGTAACCAGTGTGGCTCCGTGGTTCGATTCCGGTCAAGGGCATGTACCTTGGTTGTAGGCACATCCCCAGTAGGAGGTGTGTAGGAAGCAGCTGATTGATGTTTCTCTCTATCTCCTTTCCTCTCTGTAAAAAAAATCAATAAAACATATATTTTTTAAAAAATAAAATATAGATTGGAATCCAAGATGGCGCCATAGGTAAACACCTATACTGCTGCCTCGCACAACAATTTCAAAACTACAACTAAAAGACAGAACGGACATCATCCAGAACCACAGGAAAGCTGGCTGAGTGGAAATTCTACAACTAGAAGGAAAGAGAGGGGCTCACAGAGACCCAGAGGAGCTGCAAAAAGCTGAGGTACAGAGACGCGCGCGCTGAGAGAGCGGGTGCCGGAGTACCTGGCTGGCTTTCTCTGGCGGGAGGGAGACGGAGACTCCCAACGGCATTGAACCCCTTATCTTACGACACTAAACCCCAGATCCAGCCAAAACTCATACGGGGGGAGTTTGGACTGTGAAAAGGGAGAAGTGCACGGAAATTTAGGGGAGTTGCAAAGGATCGGAGGTCTGGTCGCGCACGCGGAGGACGGATTGCTGATTGTGCCGCTGGCTTTCGCAAGTGGGCGGGAGACAGACCCTCCCAACTGCGCCACTTCTGAGTCCACTGAGCCCCTGTTTTGGGCGAAAACCCTGGAGACCTAGACTCGTGTGGTCCTGGTTCAGGGGAGCTGCAAAGGCAGCGGTCAGAGGCGCTGCGGGTGCGCGCGCACAGGGACCGCTCCAGCCATTACCCAGTCACGTGAGACTCAGGGGCCGTGGAGGGCGGGGCCGACTGGAAGGCAAGGCGGTCCCTTAAGCCCTGAGACTCCACCCCTCCCAAGCTCAGCAGAGGCTTCTTCGGCTGAATCCAGCACAGAAGTTTCCCCGGCACAGTGAAAATGCCGAGACAAGGGAAGGGATTACAAGCAAAAGAAATGGAGGGAAAAAAACGACTGGATATAGAGTTCAAAACCACGCTTATAAGGTTTTGCAAGAATATGCTAGAAAAGATGGATAAATTTAGTGAGACCCAAGAGAAGATAATAAATACACTGACTGAAATGAAAACTATTATGCAGAGTACTAACAGTAGACTAGAGAAAGGCAAGGATCAAGTCAAAAATTTGAAATATAAAGAAGCAGAAAACATTCAACTGGAAAAGCAAGAAGAGAAAAGAATCCAAAAATGTGAAGATAATGTAAGGAGCCTCTGGGACAGCTTCAAGCGTACCAACATCAGAATTGTGGGGGTGCCAGAAGAAGAGAGAGAGCAAGATACTGAAAACCTGTTTAAAGAAATAATGACTGAAAACTTCCCACATCTGGTAAAAGAAATAGACTTACAAGTCGAGGAAGCACACAGAACCCCAAAGAAAAGGAACCCAAAGAGGACTACACCAAGACACATCATCATTAAAATGCCAAGAGCAAAAGAGAAAGAGAGAATATTAAAAGCAGCAAGAGAAAAACAGTTTATTACCTACAAGGGAGCACCCATACGACTGTCAGCTGATTTCTCAACAGAAACGATGCAGGCCAGACGGGAGTGGCAAGAAATATTCAACGTGATGAACAACAAGAACCTACAACCAAGAATAATCTATCCGGCAAAGCTATCATTCAGAATTGAAGGGCAGATAAAGACCTTCACAGAAAAGAAAAAGCTAAAGGCGTTCATCAACTCCAAACCAGTATTATATGAAATGCTGAAAGGTACCCTTTTAGAAGAGGAAGAAGAAAAAGGTAAAAGACAAAAAATTATGAACAACAAATACACATCTGTCAACAAGTGAATCTAAAAATTAAGTGAATTAAAAATCTGATCAACAGAATAAACTGGTGAATATAATAGAATCAGGAGCACAGAAAGGGAGTAGACTGATAATTCTCAGGAGGACAAAAATCATAAAGCATCAAACAGACTGTGAAATTATAGCAGAAAGATTAAAGTTAGGTGAGGTAAATAAGTGATCAATCAAAGGACTTGTATGCATGCTTATAAACATAACCAATGATCACAGACACTGGGGGGTCGGGGTACGCCTGGGAGGGAGGGGGGGCAATGGGGAGATATGTATAAAAATTAATAAAAATTAATAAAAAAAATAAAATAATAATAAAAAAATAAAATATATAAAAGCCCTAGCCTGTTTGGCTCAGTGGATAAAGCATCAGCCTGCAGACTGGAGAGTCCTGGGTTTGATTCCAGCCAAGGGCACATGCCTGGGTTGTGGGCCGGATCCCCACTGGGGTGGGCAGGAGGGAGCCGATCCATGATTCTCTCTCCTCATTGATGTTTCTCTCTCTCTTCCTCTCCTTCTTCTCTGAAATCAATAAAAATAGTGTTGTGTTTTTTTAAAAAAGATAAAAGAAAATCACTAAAAAGCATATTTAAAAGCAAAGTGGGCAGCATTGGCCCACAGTCTCTGCATTGGCTCACTGGTGTTCTGTGGCATTGGGAACCTAGAGAGCCGAGGGGTCAGACACCCTAGGGTCCTGGCCTCCATCAAGCACCCCTGATGTTCCCCGGGGGTCAGACATCCAGTGTCTTTTTAAAAAAATACTGTATATCTTCTTGAATTTTACAGAGAGGAAAGGAAGAGTCAGAAACATCAGTGAGAGAGAAACATCGATCAGCCGCTTCCTGCACACCTCCTACTGGGGACGTGTCCGCAACCAAGGTCCATGCCCTTGACTGGAATTGAACCTGGGACCCTTCAGTCCACAGGCTGACACTCTATCCACTGACTAAACCAGTCAGCGTAGACATCCAGTGTCTTATAGGAAAGACTGTACTCATAGCCAGAGTGTTTTTGATATGACAATCTTTCTCTCTCTCTCTTTCTCTCTCTCCCTCTTTCTTTCCCACCCTCTCACTTCCTCTCTCTCTCTAAAAATCAAGAAAAAAGAAACATATCCTTGGGTGAGGAGGATAAAAAAAAAGAAAGAATGTCTAACAACCATAGATGCGCCATCTTGAGGAACCACTCCCTTCACCTGCTGTCTGAGGGAAGCAGGGGGAACCCCAGGCGGTTCAGGGGGTCTCAGCAGGTCTCCCCAGTGAGGACCGCCCAGCACGCATGGGGAAACCAGTGCTCCCAGTTGGAGGCATTCTGGGCTTGCTCCTGATGTAAATGTAGCTCCTGGGTTGTTTTGTTCTTTTTCTGACACTCCCTACTGCCTCTCGTATTTACTCAGTTGGGATCCTGAATTTCAGGCTAAGGTCTCGGCCATCTACCTGTGTCTGCCTGTCTAGTTAGCATCTCTCTCTCTCTCTCTCTCTCTCTCTCTCTCTCTCTCTCTCCCCCCCCCCTATGATCTCTATGTATCTACCTAGCACGGTTTGATTGTCAGCTGGGTCCCTAGCATGGGGCGTGCAGGAGGCATCAGACCCATGATGCTCTCTCATCCTTGATGTTTCTCTCCCTCTCCTTTCCTCTCTGAAATCAATATTTAAAAGAGTAAAGAGGGACCCTCTCCCTCCCATGACCCCCATCGATCCATACATGTATTGCATCTTTTATATTTGGAAGTATCTTATCTAGGTCTCTGTCTATGTATTATCTGTCTCTCTCCCCAGAAGGTGCCCTCGAGGGACCATGTCTGTATTTTTTTAAAATATGTTTTTTTTTTTTTTTAAAAAAAATATATATATATATATTTGTTTTTTTTTTCAGAGAGGAAGGGAGAGGGATAGAGAGTTAGAAGCATCGATGAGAGAGAGACATCAATCAGCCGCCTCCTGCACGCCCCCCACTGGGGATGTGTCCGCAACCAAGGCACATGCCTTGGACCGGAATTGAACCCGGGACCTTTCAGTCCGCAGGCCAACGCTCTACCCACAGAGCCACACCGGTTTCGGCTAAATATGTTTTTATTGATTTCAGAGAGAGGGAGAGAGGGAGACAGAAACATCCATGATGAGAGAGAATTGTGGGTCGTTGCCTCCTGCACTCCCCATGCTGGGAGTGGAGCCCGCCACCTGGGCCTGTGTCCTGACTGGGAATCAAACCCGTCACGTGTACAGGGTGACACTCCAACCACGGAGCCACCAGCCGGCCGGCAGACATGTCCGTTTTACCCATTGCCGCCCGGGGCTGGGGCCATTGTGCAGGCCACACGGCCGAGGAAGGAAGGGATGCGTCACTGTCCCTTTATCAGGATCTCAACTAAATGCCTTTCTCTGCACGGCCTCCCCGAGGGACGTGTCCCTGCAAAGGGATCCTCCCGGCCCCTGAGGCACAGGGAAGGGGCCGTTTCCTTTCAGGCACAACCTGCCCGGACTCTGTGTGAGGAGAGAGAGACAGACAGACAGACAGAGAGACAGAGAGGGACAGAGACACACACACAGAGAGAGAGAGACAGAGACAGTGGGACAGAGACACAGAGAGACAGACAGATATAGACAGACAGACAGAGACCCACAAAGAGACAGAGACACAGAGAGACAGAGAGAGGGACAGAGACAGATAGATGGATAGATAGATGGAGACAGAGACACAGAGAGAGAGAGACAGAGAGAGGGACAGAGACAGATAGATAGATTGAGACAGACACACAGAGAGACATAGAGAGGGATAGAGACAAACACACACACACACACACAGAGAGAGAGAGAGAGAGAGAGAGAGAGAGAGAGAGAGAGAGAGAGAGAGAGAGAAGAGAGAGAGAGAGAGCTGGCCTATCACATGAGTGAGCATGCCCAGGCCAGCGCCCTCTTCTTTTCCCTCTCGGCCTGGGTTTATCTGGAAAAGGGGTGAGGGTTCTGGAAACCATCTGGGTCCCTCGTTCCGGAGAGAGGCTGGACGGGGCTCGGCCTGGGCCTGCCCCGGGACTGCCCCGGGCTTGCGTGGGGGGCTGGGGGCCGGGCTGGCGGCCAGGCCCTGGTCAGGCTCCAGGCCGCCTCCTCCCGTCAGCTGCTCCTTGTTCATCGCCGCCTTTACCCCGGCCGCCTCTGCCGGGACTGCCCCAGGTCGCCTCCCATCCAGACTCGCTGAGGGACGCGTGCCTGCATGGGAGAGCACAAGGCACCCTGCCAGCGGCTCAGTGGTGAGCTTGATCAGATTCAAGGCCCAGGCCAGGGTTGCAGGCTCCCTCCCTAGCAGGGGCATGCAGGAGGCAGCCAATCCAGGGTTCTCTGTCATCATGGATTTTTTTTTTTAAATATATATTTTATTGATTTTCTACAGAGATGAAGGGAGAGGGATAGAAAGTCAGAAACATCGATGAGAGAGAGACATCAATCAGCCGCCTCCTGCACGCCCCACACTGGAGATGTGCCCGCAAGCAAGGTACATGACCCCACCGGAATCGAACCTGGGATCTTTCAGTCCGAAGGTCAATGCTCTATCCACTGAGCCACACCGGTCTCAGCTCATCATGGATGTTTTTCTCTCCCTCCCGCTCACCTTCCTCAGTGAAGTCATCCTATCTAATGAGGAGGGAATATGCTAATGGACCATCACTCTGTCACAAAGAGGTGGTGCCCTCAGCCAATAAGAAGGGAATATGCTAATTGTTGCCACACCCCCAAAGATGGCTGCACCCACAGCTGAGACCAAGTTCCCATAAGGAGCTTTAATGAGCAACCAGCAGGGACCTGAGGCTACGCCCTCCCCCACCCCCATGGGGCTTAACGGCAGAGGACCTCAAGGTGCGCTTCCTGTCCTGGTGCTGGGCTAGGGGACCTCAGGCTGCTCCCCCTGCCCCAGCACCAGGCCAGGGAACCTCAGGCTGTACCCCCAACCTGGCAGGGCTTGATGGGGGACCTCAAGGTGCACCCCCAGTGCTGGGTTGGGGGAACTCAGGCTGCACCCCCACCCAGCAGGGCTTGATGAGGGACCTGAGGCTGAGTACCCCCTGCCTGGAGGGGCTTGATGGGGGACCTCAGGCCATGCCCCCAACCCAGGTCTGAGGTGGGGGACCTCAGACCATACCCCCATCCTGGCACTGGGCCAGGGGACCTGAGGCTACACCCCCTGCCTGGCAGGGCTTGACAAGGGTGGGTCTGATGGGTCTGGATAGAGCCCAATGCGGGGGGGCCGGCCAGGTCTGGGTCTCAGGCAATTTTGAGGTGCATGTGGGTGGGCAGGGACTTGACTCTGGGTTCTGTGGTGAGTCCCAGACTCTGACAGGAGGAAGGTTTTCATATACATTTTACTAATTTTCTTTCATTTCTGACACTTCTATTACAGAGAAAAGGCAAATAGCAATACTGAATTATTTTCTCTAGTTGATTCCCTTTTAATGTGCATGAATTTCATGCACCAGGTCACTAGTAAAAAAATACATACATATATATATATATATACATATATATATATATATACACACACACACACATATATATATATTAGTAAAAAATATTTTTAAAAAATCATAAAGCTATTTGCCAGCCCAATGAAATTGTGTACCCAGCTTTGACTCAGTAATGATTTACGGGGCAGGTTGCAAAATATAAAGTACTTTTGTACAAAAGATACAATGGTGGGCGTGTAAGAAAAAATATGACAAACAGGGTTCAATTGGCGTGGCTCAGTGGTTGAGCACTGACCTGTGAACCAGGAGGTCACAGTTCGATTCCCACCCAATCAAGGGCACATGCCTGGGTTGCAGGCTCAATCCCCAGGAGGGGTTGCAGGAGGCAGCCAATCCATGATTCTCTCTCATTGATGTTTCTCTCTCTCCCTCTCCTTTCCTCTCTGAAATCAACAAAAATATTAAAAAAAAAATAAAATTAGTAAGCCCTAGCCGGTTTGGCTCAGTGGATAAGAGTGTCGACTCGTGGACTGAAGGGTCCCAGGTTCGATTCTGGTCAAGGCCATGTACCTCTATCCCTGGGTGCATTCGGGAAGCAACCAATTGATGTTTCTCTCTCAGTCTCTCCCTCTCCCTTCCACTCTCTCTGAGAAAATCAATGGAAAAATATTCTGGGGTGAGGATGAGCAAAAGCAAACAAACAAATAAAATCAGTAGAGAGAGAGGAGAAATGATTGCCAATCCCCATTCCGTGAAGCTGATTTCCAATGCTTTGTTCCTGATTGTAACTGTGTTATTTCTCACCACTAGGCCTAGGAACCACTGGGAAATTTATTGGGGGCTTGGTGTGAGGTGTGTGTGTGTGTGGTGGGGGGTGTCACTGATTCAACATAACCTTTTTTAAAAAATATATATTTTATTGATTTTTTTACAGAGAGAGAGGGAGAAGGATAGAGAGTCAGAAATATCGATGACAGAGAAACATCAGTCAGCTGCCTCCTGCAAGCCCCCCACTGGGGATGTGCCCGAAACCAAGGTACATGCCCCTGACTGGAATCGAACCTGGAACCTTTCAGTCCAAAGGCCGATGCTCTATCCACTGAGCCAAACCAGTTTCGGCTCAACATAACTTTTTAAAAAAGTTTATTCTGCCCTGGCTGGTGTGCCTCAGCTGGTAGGCACTGATAGGTTGAGGGTTTAAATCCCGGTCAGGGCACATGCCTGGGTTGCAGGCTCCATCCCTTGTAGGAAGTATGCAGGCGACACCCGGTGGATATTTCTCTCTCCCCCTAAAAAAATCAATAAAAACATATTTTAAAGTAAAATAAAATAAATATAAGCCCTAGCTGGTGTGGCTCAGTGGGATAGTACGTTGGCTTGCAGACCCAAGGGTCCCGGGTTCAATTCTGGTCAAGGGTACATGCCCTGGTTTGTGAGCTTGATCCCCAATGGGTGGCATGCAAGAGACAGCCGATCCATGATTCCCTCTCATCATGGATGTTTCTCTCTCTCTCTCCCTCTCCCTTCCTCTCTGAAATCCATAAAAATATATTTAAAAAAAAATAAAGTAAATACAAAAAGTCCATCTTTCTCCGCGGCAGTGTGGCCGCCCCGCCCCCGGCCTCAGGCTACCACGGACCTGGACAGCCTCCACACCCTCTGCTTTCCTCACCGTGTGTGTGTGTGTGTGTGTGTGTGTGTGTGTGTGTGTGTGTGCGCGTGTGCGCATGCGCGTATGTTTGTCCATCCTTTCTCTCCCTTGAATGCAATGATTGTTTAAACATTTTTAAGTTGATTTTTAGAGGGAAAGAGGAAAAAAAAAAACACCCACACACATCCATTTGTTGTCCCACTTAAAAAAAATTAAGGCTAGCCAAAACCGGTGTGGCTCAGTGAACAGAGCTGCCTGTGGACTGAAAGTTCCCAGATTCGATTCTGTCAAGGGCATGTATCTTGGTTGTGGGCACATCCCCTGTGGGAGGTGTGCAGGAGGCAACTGATGAATGTTTCTAACTGTCTATCTCTCTCCCTTCCTCTCTGTAAAAAACCAATAAAATATATATTTTTAAAAATTAAAGCCCTAGTGGGTTTGGCTCAATGGATGGAGTATCAGCCTGCGGACTGAAAGGTTCTAGGTTCAATTCTGATCAAGGGCATGTACCTTGGTTTCGGGCTTGATCACTGGTAGGGGGCGTGCAGCCAATCAATGATTCTTACCCATCACTGATGTTTCTATCTCTCCCCCTCTCCCTTCCTCTTTCTGAAATTAATAAAAATATACTTTAACACATGTAAGGTCTTGCCAAAACCGGTTGGGCCTGTGGACTGAAGGGACCCAGGTTCGATTCTGGTCAAGGGCATGTACCTTGGTTGCAGGCACATCCCCAGGAGGCAGTGTGCAGGAGGAAGCTGGTCAATGTTTCTCTCTCATTGATGTTTCTAACTTTCTTTCTTTCTTTCTTTTTAAAATATATTTTATTGATTTGTTACAGAGAGGAAGGAAGAGGGATAGAGAGTTAGAAACATCAATGAGAGAAACATCAGCTGCCTCCTGCACACCTCTTACTGGGGATGTGCCCGCTACCAAGGTACATGACCTTGACACGAATTGAACCTGGGACCCTTCCGTCCACAGGCCGACACACAATCCACTGAGCCAAACCGGTTTTGGTGCTTCTTAATATTTTAAAAATGTATTTCAGAGAGGAAGGGAGAGGGAGAGAAAGAGAGAGAGAAACATTCATGATGAGAGAGAATCACTGATCGGCTGTCTCCTGCACGCCCCCATACTGGGAATCCAGCTCGAAACCCCAGCAGGTGCCCTGACCCCTGACCGGACATCAAACTGAACTCTGACTTCCTGGTTCATAGGTCAATACTCAACCACTGAGCCATCTCAGCCAGGCCAGAATTTCCCATTGCATACTTTATTTTATTTTTTAAAATAAAAAAAAATTTATTAATGTGCCAAAACCGGTTTGGCTCAGTGGATAGAGCGTCAGCCTGAGGACTGAAAGGTCCCGGGTTCGATTCTGGTTAGGGCATGTACCTTGGTTGTGGGCACATCCCCAGTGTGGGGTGTGCAGGAGGCAGCTGATTGATGTTTCTGACTCTCTATCCCTTTCCTTTCTTCTCTGTAAAAAAAAAATCAATAAAATATATTAAAAATTATTTTTATTAATGTATTACATGTATACATATCTTCCCATTGCCTCCTCACTCCCATGCATACCCTCACCCCCCCAGTGTATTACGACCATTGGTGGTGCTTACATGCATGCATACAAGTCCTTCGGTTGATATCTTATCTACCTCACCTCTCCCTAACCTTCCCACTGTAGTGTGACAGTCTGTTTGATGCTTTTCTGCCTCTGTATCTCTCTTTTTGTTCGTCAGCTTATGATGTTCTTTATTATCCATAAATGAGTGAGATCATGTGGTGTTTCCCCTTCATTGACTGGCTTATTTCACTTAGCATAATGCTCTCCAGTTCCATGCAGGTTGCTACAAATGGTAAGAATTCCTTCTTTTTTATGGCAGCACAGAATTCCACTGTGTAGATGGACCATAGTTTTCTGACACAGTCATCTGCTGACGGGCACCTAGACTGTTTCCAAATCTTAGCTATTGTAAATTGTGCTGCTATGAACATAGGGGTGCATAAGTCCTTTTTTTTTCTTTTTTTAAAAATATATTTTATTGATTTTTTTACAGAGAGGAAGGGAGAGGGATAGAGAGTTAGAAACATCGATGAGAGAGAGACATCGATCAGCTGCTTCCTGCACACCCCCTAGTGGGGATGTGCCCGCAACCAAGGTACATGCTCTTGACTGGAATCGAACCCGGGACCTTTCAGTCTGCAGGCCAATGCTCTATCCACTGAGCCAAACCGGTTTTAGGCATAAATCCTTTCTGATTGGTATTTCTATTTATTTAATTTTTTAAAATATATTTTTATTGATTTCAGAGAGAAAGGAAGAGGGAGAGAGAGAAATATCCTTGATGAAAGAGAATCATTGATCGGCTGCCTCCTGCAAGCCCCCCACTGGGGACCAAGCCCACAACGCCGGGCTGGAATAGAACCTAGGACCCTTTATTCCACAGGTTGACACTCTATCCACTGAGCCACACTGGCCAGGGCTGCATACTTTATAAAATATTAGTGCAGATGGTACGTTGTGTAATACTCAGCATGGATTGACTTGGAGCCATTGTTCTGAGCATCTCAGATGCACTGAGTCATATAATCTATAGATAGGTATACTTTTAAGCAAGGGTGTTTAACATTTAAAAATAATACGTACACATGAAGCAGATCATTTCTACTAGCGGTGCCCTCATTTTTTGCCCTCTCGGCTCCACTCTTTTATGAGTGTCTCCTGTACCCTTGCAATGTTTATGCAAATAATCTCAGTAAAAGAGGCATATAGCTCTGGCCGGTGTGGCTCCGCTGGTTCAGCGTCGTCCCATGCACCGAGAGGTCACAGGTTCGATTCTCAGTCAAGGCACAAGCTCAGGTTGTGGGTTCCATCCCCAGGAGGGGGCATGCAGGAGGCAGCTAATGGATGTTCCACTCTCTCACGGATGTTTCTCTCTCTCTCTCTCTCTCTCTCTCTCTCTCTCAAAGCAATACAAATGTGTTTTTAAGAAATTGGCATGCATTTCCTTTTAAATTTTCTCACACAAAAGGTTATATTCTCGCCGAAACCGGTGTGGTTCAGTGGATAGACCATCGGCCTGTGGACTGAAAGGTTCCAGGTTTGATTCCGGTCAAGGTCATGCACCTTGGTTGGGGGCATATCCCCAGTGGGGGGTATACAGGAGGCAGCTGATTGATGTCTCTCTCTCATCGATGTTTCTAGCTCTCTATTCCTCTCCCTTTCTCTCTGTGGAAAATCAATAAAATATATATTTTTTAAAAAGGTTATATTCTCATACACTGTTCTGCATTGGGCCTTTTTTCACTTATGAGTGTATCCAGCAGAATATTCCATTATATTATATACTAGAGGCCCATTGCAAGAATAGGGCTTCCTTAGACCATCTCTGCCACCCCACCTGCTTCTCTCCTATGTCCACAGCCCCGCTTGCTTCCCTCTCCACTGCTTCTCTCCCTTCTGCAGTGCTTGGCTTCCTTCTGTGCTGTCTTCAGTCTTTGCTCTGCATCGAGACACACAAATTAACCACCATCTTGGTTAGGTTAATTTGCATACCCACTCTTGATTGGCCAGTGGGCATGGCTGGTGGGTGTAGCGGAGGTATAGCCAATTTGCACATTTCTCTTTTATTATGTAGGATATACTAGAGGCCGGGTGCATGAATTGGTGCATGGGTGGGGTCTGGAAGGCCCACCACAAGGAGGGCTGAACAGTCTGGATCTGCGGCAGGGAGGGGATGGGGAGGTTGGCTGGCTGGCCCCGCCCCCATCAGGCCAGTGGGCCAGCCCCAGTGAGCGTCACAGTGAGCAGTCATTCCAGGGTTCCAGTCACTGGCTTTTTATATACACACACAGAGTGGCCGGATCATTACGACCACCTGATGTTTGTCAGCAAATTAGCCGTACACTGCATCGTGTGGGATATGGAAGTTGAAGGCCTGTCCGAACGCCTTTGCTGTCTGCAGTTACCCAGATAAAACGTCTCCCATTTGCACAGGAACACAAGGATTGGACAGTCGAGCATTGGAAAAAAGTCATGTGGTCCAATGAACCACGTTTCCAGTTGCCTCATGCATATGGCAGGGTGAGAATTTTGCGGAAACAGCATGAAAGCATGCATCCCACATGCATGATTACAACCCTTCAAGCCGGTGGGGGCCATGTTATGGTTTGGGGCATGATTTCCTGGCATGATTTGGGCCCTTGAATTTGTGTGGAACAACGTCTGAAGAGCACAACATACCTAAGTATCGTGGCTGATCGAGTTCATCCTATCACGTTGATGGCGTATCCCATGGAGATGGCTTCTTCCAACCAGACAGTGTGCCAGGCCACGGTGCTCGTCCTGTGCAGGAGTGGCTTCCAGACTACGAGGGAGACTTTCCCTTGCTTAGGTGGCCCCCACCATCACCAGATCTCCATCCCATGGAGCATGTGTGGACGAAGTTAAAAGAGCCATCCGGCAGCTGGTTCCACAGCCATCCAATCTCACAGACTGGACAGTGCTATTCATTAGGCCTGGCGTCCGATTCCTCACATCCCCTTTCAGCATCTCGTGGAGTCAACGCCAAGAAGAATCGCCACAGGATTGAAGGCAAAGGGAGGCCCAACGAAGAACTGATGGGGTGGTCATAATCATCTGGCCACTCTGTGTGTGTGTGTGTGTGTGTATTTCTTTTTTAAAATTGATTTCAGAGAGGAAGGGAGAGAGGGAGAGATAGAAACATCCATGATGAGAGAGAATCACTGATTGGCTGCCTCCTGCACGCCCGCAACTGGGGATCGAGCCTGCAACCCAGGCATGTGCCCTTGATCAGAATCGAACCCGGGGGCCAC
Organism: Lasiurus cinereus; assembly: GCA_011751065.1. NCBI lineage: Eukaryota > Metazoa > Chordata > Mammalia > Chiroptera > Vespertilionidae > Lasiurus > Lasiurus cinereus. The sequence continues at coordinate 227,331 of JAAGEH010000431.1, forward strand.
ATATATATATATACATATACAGTGGTACCTTGAGATACGAGTGCCCTGAGATACGAGATTTTTGAGATACGAGCCATCGAGTGAGCGATTTTTGCTTTGAAATACGAGCAACATTTGAGATAGGAGTCATCGCGCCAATCGGCCGGCTGCACACACCCACCAGTTTACCTCGACTTGAGCTTCTCATAGTTTCCCACGCCTCAAGGTCACGGAACGAATTAAACTCGTATCTCGAGGTACCACTGTATATATATATATATTTTTTGTTATTATTATTATTTTTTTTGTTAATCCTCGCCTGAGGATATTTCTTCCCATTGCTTTTTTTTAGAGAGTGGAAGGGAAGGGAGGAGAGAGAGAAACATGGATGTGAGAGAGACACATTGATTGGTTGCCTCCTGCAGGTGCCCCTACCGGACCTGGGGCAGAGAGCAAACCCGAAACTCCTGGGGAATCAAACCCGTGACCCTTGGGTGTGTGGGCCGCTGCTCTCACCACTTACCACACCGCCAGGACCTTCGTTTGGGAGTTTTTGGTGTTTTTGGATGCACACATTGTTGCCTGGTCTGCAGGCATCCTCACTCACTTCTCTGCAGGTGGAGACTTGGTTTCTCTCCAATCTGATCAGCACCTGAGCAAAAGAGGAGCTTTACCAATCCCAGATTTCCTTCCTCACCACCACCTCCTCCCTTGCGCCCCGCTGCGGACCTCCCCTGGCTGCGCAGCCTCCTCAGGCCTGAACTGAGCCCTCCTGGGGCGGCGAGAGGGCGAGCTCCGAGGCTCCCCGCCGGCGGTGGTGGTGGGGGGGAGGTAAGATCTCCTACCAGCGAGGTCCTGGCTGCACATCGAAGGCTTTGCTTCGGGCCTCATCAGCAGAGCGGGAGGGAGGGAAAGGAGGTGAGCACATCCAGGAGGGTTGGGGAGGGGGGGGGAGGAACCCGGCAGACTCTGGGCTCTGGCAGGGAGCCAGGGGGAGGGAGGGAGGGAGAGAGAGGGAGAGAGGATGTTCCTGGAGTCACATGCAACTGCAGCTCCACGGGACACGCCCTCCACCCCACACTCCACCAAGGACACCTTCACTTTTGCTGATAATTTTTTTTCTTTTCCTTTTCTTTTTGTTTTTTTTTTTTCATTTCTTTCTTTTTAAATATATTTTATTGACTTTTTAACAGAGAGGAAGGGAGAGATAGTTAGAAACATCGATCAGCTGCCTCCTGCACTCCCCCTATGGGGATGTGCCTGCAACCAAGGTACATGCCCTTGCCAGAATCAAACCTGGGACCCTTCAGTCCGCAGGCCAAGGCTCTAGCCACTGAGCCACACCGATTTCTTTCTTTCTTTCTTTCTCTTTCTTTCTTTCTTTCTTTCTTTCTTTCTTTCTTTCTTTCTTTCTTTCTTTTCCTTCCTTCCTTCTTTCCTTCTTTCCAAAATATATTTTTATTGATTTCAGAGAGGAAGGGAGAGGGAGGGAGAGAGAGAAACATCCATGATGAGAGAGAATCATGGATTGGCGGCCTCCTGCATGCCCTCCACTGGGGATGGAGCCTGCAACTCGGGCCTGTGCCCTTAACTGAAATCGAACCCTGGACCTTTTGGTCTGCAAGCCAACACTCTCCCCACTGAGCCAAACCGGCTAGGGCAGTGGTCGGCAAACTGTGGCTCTTGAGCCACAGACGTCTCTTGGGCCTCTTGCGTGTTATAACGTCAGTTCTTAAAATAGACCCGCCCAGGCCGAACACCGACTTCTGCCCGTGGGCCACGAAGCTTCAGTCGCACTGTACGTGTGCGCCCGCATGTGGTATCTTGTGGAAGAGCCGCACTCCAGGGGCCAAAGAGCCGCCTGTGGCTCTCGAGCCACGGTCTGCCGAACCACTGGGCTAGGACCACTCAATTTAAAACTTTAAGTTGTATTGAATTGTTTTTCTTTCTTTAATAAACATTGTTTTACTGCTGACATGCCACGTTTTTCCGTGTATAAGACACTGGTTTTGTTGTTGTTTTTCTAAAATCATTCCACTGAATATCCAGGGGCATCTTGTACACGGAAGTCAGCCGAGGGAGCCACGGGGCGAGTCCGTAGCTGCCCAGACCTTGCCAAACAGGCTTCCTCCAGTCACAGCCCTATGGTCTCTGACATCAGCCGATACCCTAAGGCAGGGGCCGGCAAACTCATCCGTCCAACCAGCCAAATATCAACAGGACAGCGACGGACATTTCTGTGGAGAGCCACATTTTATTTGTTTATTTATTTGTTTGTTTGTTTTTAAATATATATTTTCATTGTTTAAAGTATTACAAATAGCAGTACATATGTCTCCTTTTCTTTTCCCTATTGCCCTCCCCCCCGGCCTTCCCCACCCCCCAGTACGTGCCCTCACCTGGTCCCCCCCTACTCTCCCCGCCAATGCCCTGTATCCGCTGGCTGTGCTTACACTCATGCATACAAGTCCTTCGGTGGATCTCTTACATCCCTTCCCCAACCTCCCCTGCCTTCCCGCTGTAGCATGACAGTCTGTTCAGTGCTTCTTTGCCTCTGTGTCTGTCCCCCTCACCCCCCGATTCTTGTCTTTAAGAACATCTTGCCTCTGCAGGCTAGAAATAAACTTATAAGAGCAAAAATAAGTTTGAGCCCCAATTTCAATGTCCAACAGTTCTGAGTCCCAGTTCCAATATCCGGATGGAGGACACATGGTGGCCATGCAGGTCTGACCCTCTCTGCTTTGGTCCTGGGCTTCCTGCAGTGACCACAGCTGCTGACTGCTCACATGGCCAGGCGTCGTCAGCATCTTCCATCTCTGGACCGTGTCTCCTCTTGTCTTCGTGGTGGGAGCAGACCTGTCAGTTCCACTCTGTGGCAGGCGTCCACTTGGTGAGAGCCAAATTTTTTAAACTTAAACTTCTAATGCTAATTCTTCAAAATAGACTCGCCTGGGCCGTGTTATCTTGTGGAAGAGTCACACTCCAGAAGCCAAAGAGCCGCCTGTGGCTCGAGAGCCACCGTTTGCCGACCGTGGCCCTAAGTGGAGGTGGAGGTGGAGAGTGTGCAGAAGCAACAGGGACCGGAGCGTTTTGAACTCATATCCAGATGCCCCAAAACAAAAAGACAAATACTGGTACGCAACTGTCTTCCTCTGCAAAAATTCAAACCGAATGTCATCAGCTCTGCAAGATAGCATGGACCTAGAGCGGCAGGGAGACGATTTGGACCTCCCACTGAGTGTAGGAGCAGACAGTGCAGAAGACAGGAAGAACCATCCTTAAAATGCCAAAAAAAATAAAAATAGAAAAAGAGAAGGACTTGAGAGGAAAACTAGCAAAATGTTTAAAATGTGGAATTTTTTCATTTTGGGTTGGAAAAGTGGGTGGCATCTTATACATGGGATGTCTTATACACGAAAAATACATGCCCTGACTGGTGTGGCTCAGTGGATAGAGCATCGGCCTGTGGACTGAAAGGTCCCAGGTCCGATTCCGGTCAAGGGCATGTAACTTGGTTGCGGGTACATCCCCCGTGGGGCGTGCAGGAGGCAGCTGATCGATGGCTCTCTCTCATTGATGTTTCTGACTCTCTGTCCCTCTCCCTTCCTCTCTGTAAAAAATCAATAAGACAGATTTTTAAAAATACGGTAACTGCAGGTGTCCCTCCCCCTCCCCTGCCTCGCCCTCCCTTGGCCTTTACCAAACGATTGTCCATGCCCACGGGGTATGCATACATGTTCTTTTAAAAATATATCTATTTTATTGATTTTAGGGAGGAAGGAAGAAGGAGAGAGAGATAGAAACATGAATGATGAGAGAGAATTACCGACTGCATGCCTCCTGCATGTCCCCACTGGGGATCGGGCCTACAACCCAGGCATGTGCCCTTGGCTGGAATCGAACCTGGGACCCCTCAGTCCGCAGGCCAATGCCCCATCCACTGAGCCAAACCAGCCAGGCCTGCATATATGTTCTTTTTTTAAATTTTTTATTTATTGATTTTTTTACAGAGAGGAAGGGAGAGAGAGAGAGAATTAGAAACATCGATGAGAGAGAAACATCGATCAGCTCCCACTGGGGATGTGCCCACAACCAAGGTACATGCCCTTGACCGGAATCGAACCTGGGACCCTTCAGTCCGCAGGCCAATGCTCTATCCACTGAGCCAAACCAGTTTTGGCTGCATATATGTTCTTTAGCTAATCCCTTCACCTCCACCACTCTCCCTTCCTAACTAATTAATATTTAATATTTTATTACTGATTGATTTGAGAGAAAGAGGAAGGGAGGGAGAGGAACATCAATCTGTTGTTCCACTTATTTATGCATGCATTGAAAGTTCTCTACTAGCCTTGACTGGTTTGGCTCAGTGGATAGAGTGTCGGCCTGTGGACTGAAGGGTCCCAGGTTCCATTCCAGTCAAGGGCAGGTACCTTGGTTGGGGGCACATCCCCAGTAGGCAGTGTGCAGGAAGCAGCTGGTCAACGTTTCTCTCTCATTGATGTTTCTGATTCTCTCTCCCTTTCCCTTCCTCTCTGTAAAAAATTAATAAAATATATATATTTTTAAAAAAAGAAAGTTCTCTACTAAATGAACAAGTACCGTCTTTTAGCTTTATATTAAACATAAAGAGCTCAGTTGGTTAGAGCATTGTCCTGTTACTCCAAGGTTGCAGGTTCAATCCCTGGAATCTTGAAAGCATAAATAAGTGGAACAACAAATCTCTCTCTTTCTCTCTCTCTCTCTCTCTCTCTCTCTCTGTCTCTCTCTCTCCCTCCCTTCCTCCCTCCCTCCCCTTTCTCTAAAACCAATAAATAAATGTAAAGAATTAAAAAAATTTATCTGGGTATATATTCCCCCTACTGAAGACTCTAGGTCCCAGTCTCCCTTATATTTACACGGAGTGGCCAGATGATGATGATCTCTGAACATATAATCATCTGGCCACTCAGTTTATATCCTATATAACAAAAGGCTAATATGCAAATTGTCCCCTCGACCAGGAGTTCAACCAGCAGGCAGGCCAGCCAAGTGCCCATGTCCCCTCCCCCTGGCCAGGCTGGCTGAACACCACCCATGCACGAATTCATGCACCGGGCCTCTAATACACAGAAACACACACACACACACACACACACACACACATATATGTGTGTGGTGCGTTCAGAGATCATAATAATCTGGCCACTTAGTGTATGTGGCCATGAAACTAAGTTCTGGACAACAGGCTATGCCTGGAATGTGTACATTTTCAGGATCTCACCAGAGAAAGGAAGGGAGCATGCCATCCCTCCCCCACCTCTCTCTGCGGCTGCCATGCCTACTTGGGAACCCTGTGGAAGCTGACAGAGCCAGCCAGGTGAGTGACTGGTGGAGGCTGGGGACGGCCAACACGTGGCCTTCTGCAAGAGAGAGCCGGAGCTGTTATCTCCGCGCATGGGTATGCCTTGTGCAATGCCATCCGCTGAAGTCGGAAGAGGCCCAGCAAGCTGCTCTCCACTAGAGCTGGGCAAGGGAGCGTGTCCCTGCTGACACTTGGTGATTTTTTTGGTGCGTGGTTTGTTTAAATATCCACACCAATACATATCTACGTGAATAAAAGAGAAAGATGCAAATTAGCCACCCAGCAGCCAATCAGGAGAGCATGCAAATTAGCCCAACAAAATGGCGGGTTGATTTGCATACACAGGCACGAAGGGAAGATGGAAATCGGAAGATTGCACTGCAGCCCAGGTCCTGGGTGCGGGAGGAAAACCGGTGCCGGCAGCTAGGGGAAGGAAGGGCTATTGCATGAATCTTCATGCAACAGGGCCTCTGGTACATATAATATTTGTATTCACTTCAGAGAAAGGAAGGTGCTGAAACCGGTGTAGCTCAGTGGATAGAGCGTCACCTGCAGACTGGAGGGTCCCAGGTTCGATTCTGGTCAAGAGTATGTACCTTGGTTGTGGGCACATCCCCAGTGAGGGGCGTGCAGGAGGCGACTGATGGATGTTTCTCTCTCATCGATATTTCTAACTCTTTATTCCTCTTCCTTCCTCTCTGAAAATATTCAATAAAATATATTTAAAAAAAAAAAAGGAAGGAAGGGGGAGGAAGAGAGAGAATCATGGATTGGATACCTCCTGCACATCCCACACTGGGGATGGAGCCCACAACCTAGGCATGTGCCCTGCCTGGGAATTGAACCGTGATCTCCTGGTGTATAGGTTTGACTGGCATCGAACCTGGGACCCCTCCATCCACAGGCTGATGCTCTATCCATTGAGCCAAACTGGTTTTGGCTGTTTGTCTTATTAACTACACACACACATGCCAGTCCTGGCCGGGTTACTCAGTTGGTTGGAGCATCTTCCTGTGTACCAAAAGGTTGCATGTTTGATTCCCTGCCAGGTCACATACCCAGATATTGTGGGTTGAACCCCCCACCCCCGCCCTGTCTCATGGGGGCATACGGGAGGCAAGCAGAGGAAGTTACTGCATCTTGAACCCTTTGCCACTAACAAGCCAGATAAAATCTTCATTTCTCAGCCTGCTTTGTTCTCACTTAGGAGGCCTCAGGTCCCTGCTGGTTGCTCATTAAGGCTCCTTATGGGAACTTGGCCTCAGCTGTGGGTGCAGCCATCTTTATGAGGGAGTGACGGTCCATTAGCATATTCCGTTTCTTGGATAGGATCATAGTTTTGTTCTCCATACAATCAAGTGGACACCTGTATTAGCTGTTGTTGGTGATCCTCACCTGAGGATACTTTTAGAGAGAGTGGGACTGGTAAATATGGGGGTCAGCAGGAGCAGAGGGGGGAGCGGGGCAAAAGTAGGTTTGCAGCCCTGGCTGGTGTGGCTTAATGGGTTGAGCGTCCTCCTATGCACCAAGAGGTTGTTGGTTCCATTCCTGGGTTGTGGGCTCAATCCCCAGTAGGGGCATGCAGGAAGCATTCCATCAATACCACTCTCCCTCTGCCTTCTTTCCTCTCTAAAATCAATTTAAAAAAAACATTAAAAAAATTGTAATGTAGGTTTACAGGCATGCACAAGAGTTTATTCTTGTATTCTTATTAAGTAGTAGCCCAGTGCACAAAATTAGTGTACATTAAAAGGGGATTAATTTGCCCTGACTGCTTTGTCTCTGTGGATAGAGCATTGGCCTGTGGACTGAAGGGTCCCAGGTTTGATTCCGGTCAGGGGCATGTACCTTGGTTGCACGCACATCCCCAGTAGGGAGTGTGAACGAGGCAGCTGATGGATGTTTCTCTCTCATCAATGTTTCTCTTTATCCCTCTCCCTTCCTCTCTAAAAAATCAATAAAATATATTGAATAAAAATAAAAATAAAAGGGGATTAATTAGAGAAAATAATTCAGTATTGCTATTTGCCCTTTCTCTGTAATATAAGTGTCAGAAATGAAAGAAAATTAGTAAAATGTATTTGAAAACTTTCCTCTTGTCAGAGTCTGGGCTCACCACGGAACCCAGAGTCAAGTCCCTGCCCACCCACATTTGCCTCAAAATCATGTGAGAGACGCCTCCCGCCGCCCCCCCTCCCCGCCCCATTGGGCTAGATCCAGACCCCGGCCAGTCCCACTCTCATCAAACCCCACCAGGCAGAGAATGTAGCCTCAGGTCCCCTGACCTGGTGCCAGGATGAGGGATGTGGCCTGAGGTCCCCCAGTCCAGACCATGGCGGGGTGTGTGTCTTGAGGTCCCCCGTCAAGCCCTTCCAGTTGTGGGACATGGCCTGAGGTCCCCTGCCAAGCCCCGAGGGGTGGGGGGTGCGGCCTGAGGTCTCCTAGCCCAGCACCAGAACAGGAAGCGCACCCTGAGGTCCCCTGTCAAGCCCCATGGGGGCGGGGGAGGGGGCGTAGCCTCAGGTCCCTGCTGGTTGCTCATTAAGGCTCCTTATGGGAACTTGGCCTCAGCTGTGGGTGCAGCCATCTTTATGAGGGAGTGACGGTCCATTAGCATATTCCGTTTCTTGGATAGGATCATAGTTTTGTTCTCCATACAATCAAGTGGACACCTGCATTAGCTGTTGTTGGTGATCCTCACCTGAGGATACTTTTAGAGAGAGTGGGAGGCAGGGCGGAGGAAAGAGAGAGAGAAACCGCTACATGAGAAAGCCACATGGATTGGTGGCCTCCCGCACACACCTGCCCCAACTGGGGGCCGAGGAACCTGCAGCCCCAGTAATGTGCCCTTGACCAGGAATCGAACCTGCCACCCTTTGGGTGTGTGAATCGACGCTCTAACCACTGAGCAACCAGGCCAGGACTCTCCACCCACTTCCACCCCACCCTGTGTTTGCTGACAAATGACTGGAACTTCCCCCCAGAGGCCAGTCTCCGTCCGGAGAGATCTGTGTGACCAGGTGCCTTCCAGGGTTCGGGGACCCATCATTCGAGCAAATGGCGAAACCTGGGAGGGGTCCCAGGAACCCCCAATCAGAAGCAGGGGAGGCCTGGGACTTGTGATTGGCGACTGAAGTCGGGAGGGAGGTGGGGGCACCAAGCCCGCACTTCACCTGCCAGGCCAGATGTTAGCTCTGACTCCAGGTCCTTAGCTAAAACCTGGATTGAGAACGGAACGGAGTCCCTGGGCACTGGGTTGGCATCCCGAGGTGGAGAATTGGGTGTTGGTGTGAAACAGACGCAAACCCACACACGTGTGGTGTCAGGATCGAGAAGCAGCTCATCTGTATGGGGGAGGGGGTTGGGGGGGATTCTCCCCCCAAAACCTCTATGACAGAGAGTGCTGAGCCATCGGATAGCTCAGGTGACCGCTCTGTGGCTCAGGGTCAGCATCTTCCCCAGTGCTTGCTGAACGGGCATATGAACAGTTATTTTATTATTGTTGTTATTATTTGTTAATCCTCACCGGAGGATATTTTTCCATTGTTAACGTAAAAAAGCAAAACAAAAACAAAAACAAAAACAAGAAAACATTGAAACCTGTAAATAATTTCTGAGTTTATTTGAGCCAAACTGTGGACACATGCCAGGAAGCAGAACCTCAAGGAACTGAGATAATGCTGTGGAGATTGGCGGGTGACATGTGTATTCATCCATGGCCATCAAAGGAAAGGGACGCAGCTGGGTTACCTGAAATCCACTGGTGACAGACTGGAGAGGCAGGAGAAAGCAAAAGGGTGGGAGCAGGAAACCCCGGGGATTGGATAAAAAGTCAAATGATTGCCAAAACCGGTGTGGCTCAGTGGATAGAGCATCGGCCGGCGGACTGAAGGGTCCCAGGTTCGATTCCGGTCAAGGGCATGTACCTTGGTTACGGACACATCCCCAGTGGAGGATGTGCAGGAAGCAGTTGATCAATATTTCTCTCTCATTGATGTTTCTGGTTCTCTATCTCTCCCTTCCTCTCTGTAAAAAAATCAATAAAATATATATATTTTTAAAAAGTAAAATGATAGACAACTACTTAGGTGGGTGCAGGAATGATTCCATGATAATGAAGGAATTTGTGGTATCTGTCCTGTTGCCCAGCACATTAGGAGGTGCCCCAGGGGGTCCAGGAAGAGGGAAGTACACGTTACCCAGACATTTCAAGGGCTGTGTTATCAGAGAGGCAAAAAGAGAGACCTGCTCTGTTAAAGTAAAGATTGACCTTGTCAGGGAAGATGCCGGCCTAGGATGTAACTGCCCACCCTCGCTGCGTCTAGTTAGTTTCACGTCAGACCGTCCTCTGTTGGTGACTTCAGTCTCTGAGTCTGCAAGACCGCCATGCAGCCTCCCCGAGCCTGTCAGGTCCGCCTGTGGCCCCTTTCCTCCCCACCGCTGTTTTTAGGGAGAGATGGTTAAAGGGAGGCAAAGACAAAGAGAAACAGGACGTGGGAGACACTCATGCCTGGCTGCCTCCTGCACGAGCCGGGACCAGGGCCTGGGCAGGGGAGAAGCCACACCGGGGGTATGTGTCCTTGGCTGGGATCGACCCAGGACCCTTTGGTCCACAGGCCCACGCTCTATCCCCTGAGCCGAACCGGCCAGGGCATGAACAGTTATGGACCCAAACTTAGGTCACTGATGAAGGCCGGCCCACCTCCGCCGCAAGCAGTGCTGAGTTCCCCCCCTCCCCAGGGAAAGCTGCGAAATACCGGGTCACGGGCCCCTCCATCTTGGGGAGGCGGGGTAGCAGTGAGCTTTTTCTCCCTGGGGTAAGTGGGCCTCTTCTGCTTCTTTCCCAGCCTGGCACTCTCCTGCCAACAGCAGCACCCAGACTGCCCTCAGAGGCCCCATGCACCTCAGGCTAGTCTGCCGCGTGTGGCTCCAGGTCAGGGAGCTCCGCTTATAAGGAAGGAAGTCCGTGGGAGGGTCCTGTACATACACGTCACCCCAAGCAGCCAGCCTCAGGGAACAGAGGCTGGGCCTGTGTGAGGCTGGGGTACCATGCCAGGCTGCAGACCACAGCGCTGGCGCTGGGTGTCGTCCCTCGGGGACAGACAGACAGACACACTGGGGGCCAGGGCCCAGCCACGCTGCTGCCACATTACGGGGCCTGGCGGCACCCTGAGGTTTCACTTCTCTCAAGGGCACACCCCATGACTCACTCTGTCAATGTTTGCTTCCCTTTGGCTGTGGGTTCATGCCTAACGGTGAACACACAGGATAGGGAGGTGTGTGGGTGGTGATGGCCCCTGGCCTTTTTGGGGGGTATCTCAGGAGTGCCACCATGGGGTGAGGCAAAGAGGGGCGGGAAGGAGGAGGGGGGGGGGGGGGGGCGGCCATCCAGGGGTGTGACTAGGACTTGGGGGTGTGCCTGGAGAACCTCTGACTGACCCCACGCCCTGACTCCTGTATGTCCTGATTGATGCTAGGCAGGACGCGGGATGACAGAGAGGGTCTGTGCCTACCCCCTCTCTTTAAAAAAAAAAAAACATTTTATTGATTTTTTACAGAGAGGAAGGGAGATAGAGAATCAGAAACATCCATGAGAGAGACATCGATCAGCCGCCTCCTGCACACCCCCCACTGGGGATGTGCCCACAACCAAGGTACATGCCCTTGACCGGAATCTAACCAGGGACCTTTCGGTCCGCAGGCTGATTCTCTATCCACTGAGCCACACCGGCTAGAGCTGTGCCTACCCCTTTGCAGGGGCACCAAACTAGGCATAGAGCCCGGCCGGTGTGATTCAGTGGTTGAGCATCGACCTGTGAACCAGGAGGTCACGGTTCAATTCCTGGCCAGGGCACATGCCCGGGTTGCGGGATCCATCCCCAGTGTGGGGCGTGCGGGAGGCAGCCGATCTATGATTCTCTCTCATCATGGATGTTTCTCTCTCTCTCAAACCAATAAAAATATATTTATAAATAAACTGGGCATACAGGCTCCAATCCCGCTCCCCCTTCTCCTACCCTCCCCCCCCCCCTTTCTGCAGAGCTTGCAGCGTCTGGCGCCCCGCAGGCCTCCCATCTCCGTTAGGGCACGCAGCTGGGTGGACAGAGCTCCCCACCGACCCCTCCCTCCGCCACTGCCGCCGCCCCCTCTGCGGGGCTCGGCCTCCCGTCCTCCGCCGCAGCCGGGCCAGCGTCTGTCAGCCCCGCGCCGCGGAGCCTCCGCAGCCGCCACGAGGCCCCGCCCCGCGGCCGCCGGGAGCCAGGCCAGCGGGGGACTGCAGAGCGCGGTGAGTGCACGGCCCGCGGGGAGGGACCCCGGCGGCCCGGTCCCCGCCCCGCCCCGCGCCGCCCCGCCCGACCCCGGGCCCGGCCGCCAGGCCTGCAGCTCCCTGGGCTTCTCGGCTCGGTCAGCCGGTCAGAGCCGCAGAGCTGCCGCCCTCCGTCCTCCTCCTGGAGAAGGACCCGAGCTCCGCCCGCCCCGGACCCGCGGCGCGTCCCTGGGCCCGCCCCTCCCGCAGGGACCTGGCATCCGGCGCCCCCAGCCCCGGAGCTCCGTCCGCACGCGCCCCCGCCCGCCCCTCCCTCTCCCGGAGGCTGGAATGCGAGCCCAAAATAGCTCTGCCTTCCCGACCCGGGAGCACCGGGAGCCGCATCGGCCCGGGGAAGCCAGGCGTCTGAGCTCCGGCTGCTCCTCCGAGCCGCGAAGCTGGGTCCCCAGCCTGCGCGTCTCGTGGAGCCCGGGAGGCGGGCGAGGTGGTGCCCCCACTTCCCACCGCCCTAGGTCGGGGATGGGCTGCCGCGACCCCTCCCCCTCCCCCGACGGTGCCACCTGGGACCCCAGGGGTCCAGCCCCCCCTCCGGTCCTGGCACCGCGAGCCCCAGCAGTACATCACTCGGGGACCCTCGGACCCTTAAAGAAACCCCACCCCTGTTCTTTTGGGGACCTCAGCCCCGAAACTTCCTGAGGCTTAAAGGGATCGGCACCCGCTTTCCTGCTTCGAGGCCCCAGGAGACACAGGGTCCCCAACCCGCAGATCCCAGGACACGGAGGCCCGGTGGCCATCCCCGCGGCGTGCAACCCAGATGCCCCAAGATTTTCCTCCATCCCGGGAGGCTGGGCTGGCGCGGGCGGGGCGGCCGAGAGAGCAGGGGGCGAGGTGAGACCCGGGTGGGGACCTGGGCTGAGGGTCTCGGCGCTAAACAAATCCCAAACACGCGGGTTGCCGTGGTAACGGCCTTCCCGGCCGGCCCCTGGAGACTGCGCGGAGGCTGGATCCGGGAGGGCGGCCCCCAGGAGCCCCCGCTCGGCCAGCTGTGTGTCTTCCTGTTTTGTCACCATGGCGACAGTGACCTTAGCCTCCATCCTCTCCCCCCCTCCTCCCCCTCCTCCTCTGGCGGCGAGGGTGGGCGGAGGCTCGACGCTCCCCCGGGGCTGGGTCTTGCGTTGGCCCCGCCCCGGCCGGGGCTGGGGTAGCCCTGGCTTAAGGGAGTCCCGCTCCGCGCCCGGGCCCCGCGCGCCGCCCCCGCCTCCCCCGGCTCCGCCCCCGCGCTGGCTCCCCACCCACCCGCCCTCCCCCCCGGTCCGCAGCCCCTTCTAGGCTGCAGCTGTCGCCCGGCTTCCAGTCCGCGCCGCCGCCGCCGCCGCCCACCGGTGAGTGAGGCTGCGGTGCAGATTCTTGGGGGGGAAGGAAACAGGGGCTGGCACTGTGGGTGTCTGCGTCCCTAGAAAGACTGGGGCAGAGCCAGACTCGGGTTCTGGAGAGGAGATGGCTGGGCAGGGAGGAAGGGCTGGGGACCTGGACTCCTACAGGTCGCACGTCTGATAGGAAGAGGGGGGACGGGGGCCTGGGCTCTGGGTCTGAGGGAGGAGGTTGGGGGCTGGGGGCCTGGGCTCTGGGTCTGACAGGGGGCTGGGACTCGTGGGATGCGGTTTGACGAGGCTGGAACCCGGCGCCGGGAGGTCCTCGGGAGGCAGGAGCTCGGAGCGCGAGTCCTGAGTTTGGGAAAGCGAGTGGCTGCGCGGAGATGTTTGACCTCCCCGTCCTGGGCACAGCGTCGGAACCGGGGACTGGAGCGGCCGGGCTGGGGTCCAGCACGGTGCTCTCGGCCGGCGCCGGCGCCGGGGCCGGGGGGGAGCCAGGCGTGGCCAGCGCCCTGGGCGTGGAGAGCACATGCTGGGGCTCGGGCGCCACGCTCCGTGTGCAGAGTGCGGGGTGTGGCGCTCGGCCTGGCGGCGGGAGGGGCGGGGTGGAGCCGGGGAGGCCGAAGGGGGATGCCTGTCCCTCCCGGGTCCGTCCACGCCTTCCCGAGCTCCGTCTCGGCCACCCTGGCGGTGGCCGCTCTCCACGCGACCTCTGGGGCGCGGAGGCCCGTCCCCTTCCTCCGGGGCGGCCCCGACTTCCTCCTAACGGGCCCTGGAGGGGGCTGGGGCGGCACCTCCCCGGTGGCCGGGACGCCTTCTTTGCGGCGGAGGTTGGAGGTGTGACCGCTTGTCTCGGCTCTCGTGCGCCGCGGGGCGCGCAGCTCCGGGCCCGGAGGCGGGGGTCTCCGCCGGCGAACCCCGGGGCCCGGGTTCCTCCTGGGGAGGACAGGGTGCCCCGCCCATCCTCAGCGGGACCCAGAACTCCCGTGGTGAACGTCCCAGCCCTGTGGGTCCCAGGCCCCCCCACGGGGACCCGGAGCCCGGGTTCCCCGCCCTTCACCCCCCTTCCTGCTCTTCCCCTCTCCCCGCAAACCGATGAGCGGGGCAGGTCACCCCGAGGCCGGCGCGGGGCGGGGGTCCCAGCCGCATTCCTGGCGGCTTTGCGTCCTTATAAGGCCGGCGACGCGGCTCGGACCGGCGGGCTGCCCGCAGCCTCCGCCCAGGGCCCGCCCCCGACGGGGCGGGGCGGCGGGCACCCACGCCCACGCCCCGCGGAGCGCGCACTTTCGCCCAGTGGCTTGGTTCCGCCCCCGCGGCGGGGGATGGGAGTGGGGTGGGGGAGAGGAGGTGGGGCTGCGTCGGCTGGGAGGTGGGGCCCGAGCTGCTGCTGAGTTTCCTAGGGGCGGGGGGAGCCTTCTCGCCCCAGCCGGGCTGTCGCCTGGGTCTCCGAGGGCGGAGCTGGGCTGAGCCGCCGGCTGACGTCCTCTCCCTCCCTCTCCTGCTCTGACTAACCTTTTCCAGGTGTCTGACTTCAGCGCCTGGGCAGCCAGGTCTTTCTCCGTGAGGATCCTCAGCTAAGACCGCGGGTAAGGGCGCTGGGCCTGGGCTCTGGGTCTGAGGGAGGAGGTGGGGGCTGGGGGCCTGGGTCTGAGGGAGGAGGTTGGGGGCTGGGCTCTGGGTCTGAGAAGCCTGGAGATTTCAGTGCAAGGGCTGGGCCACTGGACAGCTTAGAATCTGGGAGATGAATTTCTTTAAATAAAACAAAACAAAAAACAGTTTTATTAGAGAGAGGAAGGGAGAGGGATAGCTAGAAACGCCTAGCACCTGCCTCCTGTGCGCCCCCTACTGGGGAATCAAGTCCGAAATACGGCTATGTGTCCGTACTGGGAATCGAACTGTTGACCTCTTGGTTCAGGGGCCACCCTTAACCACTGAGCCACACGGGCTGGCTAGGCTGGGAGCTGGATTTCCATGAAGGAGGGGAACTAGCTGGCTGGGGTTCTGAGGGAGTTGGGTTCCATGGGGGAAGGGGTGCAGGCAAGAGGAAGCTCCACTTCCTTTGGGTTGAAGCTCTCCTGAGACTCCTGGTCTCTGAGGTAGGGGTGGGAAGGAGTTGGGGGGGGGGCGATACCCAGGGGCGAGATGTGGTGGGTCCCTGAGCCCCCAGAACTGAGGCGGGGGGGTGGGGGTGGGGGTCGGACTCCTGAATTTCTCCAGGCCAGAAATATCTAGGTCCCCTTAGGTGAAGAGGAAGTTGGGCCCAGAGGCTGGGGTGCAGAACCCTGGGCACCCCAAAGAGGGGAAGTGGAGAGAGAGATGGACTGTTAAGAGGTCATAAGGACACAGCTTCTTGTTTTGACTGAGGTGGTAGGGAGGTACCAGAGGGGTTGCTTTAGAGCCCAGTCTTTCTTTAAAAAACAAAACAAAAAACATATTTTTATTGATTTCAGAGAGGAAGGGAGAAAGAGAACTAGAAACATCCATGATGAGAGAGAAGCATGGATGGGCTGCCTCCTGCACGCCCCCCACTGGGGATGGAGCCACAACCTGAGCAGGTGCCCTGGGCCAGAATCCAATTCAGGCCCCTTCATCCACAGGCTGACGTTCTATCCACTGAGCCACACCAGCTGGGGTTTCTTCTTTTCTCATATGGAGAGCACAATACTCCACAGAGAGAAAGAGCATACTTTTAAAATCTCTCTCTAGCTATATCTATATCTTTCTATGTATATATTTATATCTATAATTTTAAAAATTGACTTCAGAGAGAAGAAGAGAGAGGGAGAGATAGAAACATCAATAATGAGAGAAAAATGTATCCATCCCTGCCTCCTCCATGCCCCCTACTGGGGATCCAGCCTGCCATCCATTCATGTGTCCTGACCAGAAACCAAACTATGACCTCTTAGATCATGGGTCAATGCCTAACCACTGAGCCACACAGACAGCTCTGTGGGTGGTAACTAGGAAGAATGCTCTGTGGGTGGTTGACCGCCCCTGATACACCAAGGTTGCTGGTTTGATCCCTAGTCAAGGCACATACAAGACTGAACCAGTGAATGCATAAGTAAGTGGAACAACAAATTGGTTTCTCTCGCCCTTCTTTTCTTGCTCTAAAATAAGTCAATTAGAAAAAAAAAAAGCTTTAAAAAAGAAAAGAAAAAAGCCAAAACCGGTGTCAGTCTGTAGACTGAAGGTCCCAGGTTCGATTCTGGTCAAGGGCATGTATCTTGGTTGTGGGCACATCCCTAGTAGGGGGTGTGGAGGAGGCAGATGATTGATGTTTCTATCTCTCTCCCTTCCTCTCTGTAAAAAATCAATAAAATATATTTTGAAAAAAGAAAAAAAGAAAGCTCTGTGGATTTTTAAATTAAATTTATTTATTGAATTTATTGGGTGACAATGGTCCATAAAATTATTACAGGAGTACAATAGTACATTATCTGTACACTAGAGGCCCGATGCCAGATTCATGCACAGGTGGGGTCCCTTGGCCTGGCCATCGATCGGGGCGATCCAGGTGGGGGCGATTCGGACCGGGCTATGGTCCTGATAGGGGCTGATCCAGGCCTGTTGGCCCAGGAGGAGGGGGAGAAGGACCACAGGAAGTTGGCTGTGGGAGCGCACTGACCACCAGGGGACAGCTCCTGAGTTGAACACCTGCCCCATGATGGTCATTGTGTATCATAGCAACTGATTGACTGGTCTTTGGTCGACTGGTAAGAGTGATCACTTAGGGTTTTATATATATATTAGTGGCCTGGTGTACAAAATCCGTGCATATTAAAATGCGATTAATTAGAGGAAATAATGTAACATTGCTATTTGCCCTTTCTCCATAATAGAAGTGTCAGAGATAAACTGTATATGGAAACCTTCCTCCTGTCAGAGTCTGGGGCACACCATGGGACCCAGAGTCAAGTCCCCGCCTACCCACATTCACCTCAAAATCACATGAGACCCAGACCTGGCCAACCCCCCCACTCCCCGAATTGGGCTAGATCCAGACTGGGCTAGTCCCACCCTTGTCAAGCCCCGCTGGACAGGGGACATAGCCTCAGGTCCCCTGGCCCGGTGCCAGGACGGGTGTGGGGGAGGGGCATGGCCTGAGGTTCCCCAGCCCAGACCAGGGCAGGGGGTGTGCCTTGAGGTCCCCCGTGAAGCCCTTCCAGTTGTGGGACACGGCCTGAGGTCCCCCGTCAAGCTCCACCAGGTGTGGGGGTGCAGCCTCAGGCCCCTGGCCCAGTATCGGGAGAGGGGTGCAGCCTCAGGTCCCCCGTCAAACCCTGCTGGGTGGGGGTGCGGTGTGAGGTTCCCTAACCCAGCACCAGGACGGGAAGCACACCTTGAGGACCCCCGTGAAGCCCCGCCAGGCGGGAGGCATGGCCTCAGGTCCCCCAGACTGGTGTGACGGTGGGAGGCACAGCCTGAGGCCCTCTGTCAAGCCCTGCCAGGCAGTGGGTGCAGTCTGAGTCCCCTAGCCTGGCACTGGGGTGGGGGAAGCAGCTTGAGGTCCCCCAGGCCAGCACCAGAGCGGGAAGTGCACCTGGAGGTCCCCTGTCAAGCCTCACAGGGGCAGGGGTGGGAGGGTGTAGCCCCAGGTCCCTGCTGGTTGCTCGTTAAGGCTCCTTCTGGGAACGTGGTCTCAGCTGTGGGTGTAGCCATCTTGTGATGGAGTGATGGTCCATTAGCATATTTCCTTGTCATGAGACAGGATAGTGGTGTGTGTGTGTGTTCATCCCCCCACGTCCTTTCTATCACCATTTACCCACCCTTCACCTTCTCTCACCTTCCCTCCACCCCCCAGAGCTCTGCTTTCACAGGAGGTGGACTGCAGAGAGAGGAAAGGTGTGACTTGACAAGGAGAGAAATCAGGGCCTAGACTCCTGGGGCTCTGCCGGGAGAGGTGGGACCCCTGAGGCCAAGGGACAGGAGGAGGCCGCCACAAGGTTGACCAGCATATCCTCGTGTGTCCTGGGACTGTCCCAGGTTGAAAACTGAAAGGCCTGCCTTGGGGATACCCATTCCAGCTACTGGGGTAAACCCCCCAGTCTGGGTTGCTTTGTCCTCGTGGCTGGCACCTTCTTTTTTTTTTTAATATATATTTTATTGGTTATTTACAGAGAGGAAGGAAGAGGGATAGAGAGTTAGAAACATGGATGAGAGAGAAACATCAATCAGCTGCCTCCTGCACACCTCCTTCTGGGGATGTGCCTGCCACCAAGGTCCATGCCCCTGACCGGAACTGAACCTGGGACCTTTCAGTCCGCAGGCCGACGCTCTGTCCACTGAGCCACACCGATCAGGGCTGGCACCTTCTTAGAACACCTCCGTTCTTCTTGCAGCCATGCCGGTAACGGTGACCCGCACGACCATCACGACCACGTCCTCCGTGGGCTCCCCGACTGTGGTCGGGTCCCCTCGGGCGCTGACCCAGCCACTGGGCCTGCTCCGCCTGCTCCAGCTGCTGTCCACCTGCGTGGCCTTCTCGCTGGTGGCCAGCGTGGACGCCTGGGTCGGGTTCTCGGGCAACTGGTGCATGTTCGCCTGGTGCTTCTGCTTCGCCGTGACCTTCGTCATCATCGTGGTGGAGCTGGCCGGGCTCCAGGCCCGCTTCCCGCTGTCCTGGCGCAACTTCCCCATCACCTACGCCTGCTACGCCGCCCTCTTCTGCCTCTCGGCCTCCATCATCTACCCCACCACCTACGTGCAGTTCATGGGTCAGGGCCGCTCGCGGGACCACGCCATTGCCGCCACCGCCTTCTCCTGCATCGCCTGCGTGGCTTATGCCACCGAGGTGGCCTGGACCCGGGCCCGGCCCGGCGAGATCACCGGCTACATGGCCACCGTGCCGGGCCTGCTCAAGGTGGTGGAGACCTTCGTGGCCTGCATCATCTTCGCCTTCATCAGCGACCCCTACCTGTACAAGAACAAGCCGGCGCTGGAGTGGTGCGTGGCCGTCTACGCCATCTGCTTCATCCTGGCCGCCGTGGCCATCCTCCTGAA
This sequence comes from Lasiurus cinereus, assembly GCA_011751065.1. Classification (NCBI taxonomy): domain Eukaryota; kingdom Metazoa; phylum Chordata; class Mammalia; order Chiroptera; family Vespertilionidae; genus Lasiurus; species Lasiurus cinereus. The sequence goes on from JAAGEH010000431.1 coordinate 246,301, forward strand.
CCTATTCGACTGCACCAACGCGCTGCCCCTGCCCTTCCCCACCTTCCTGTCCGGCCTGGCGCTGCTCTCCGTCCTCTGCTACGCCTCCGCCATGGTCCTCTGGCCCCTCTACCAGTTCGATGAGAAGCACGGCGGCGTCGCCGAGCGCCGGAGGGACCCCAGCTGCAGGAACAGCCACGTCCACTACGTGTGCCCCTGGGACCGCCGTCTGGCCGTGGCCATCCTGACCGCCATCAACCTGCTGGCCTACGTGGCTGACCTGGTGCACTCCGCCCGCCTGGTCTTTGTCCGGGTCTGAGGTGGCGCTGTCCGGGAGCCCCCCCCCACACACACACACACTCCCTCTTCTCTCCCAGGGTGTCTCTACGGGGTCCTGAGCTCCTCCGATGTCCTCCCCCTGGGTCTCCTCTCCCATTCCTGTTACCTGCTCTCCCCCCTCCCCCGTCTCGTGCTCTCTGCCCCCTTCCCTTCCACACCCTGTGTTGCCTTTCTCTCCTCCCTCCCTCCCTCCTCTCCTCCCTGGTCTGTTCTTCCCTGGCAATCTGCCCTATTTGCTTCCTTGCCCACCTTGTTTTCTGTACCACTTCTTCCTGCTTCCCATCTTCCACTTTCCTGGGGAGCCCCTGGGACTTCTTGGTCACCCCCCTTCTCCCCTCACTGCCACCCCCAACTCCAAAGGTGCTGAGCTCCACACCCCACACCCCACATAGCAGCTGGTCAGACCCCAGGCCCCCTGAGGGGCCTCATTGCCAAAGCATGTGCCCAGGCTGGCTGTGCCTTAGAAGGTGTGTATGTGTGTGTGTGTATGTGTGTGTGTTTGGGGGTGGGAGAGTAGCTAGGGATGAGAGGACCCTTTTCTCACAGTGGAAGGGGGTGTATCGTAAAGCCTCCCCTTTAAGTAAAAAATAAAAAATCCCTGGAGGTCAGTTATTTCCAACTAGAGGCCCGATGCATGAAATGTGTGTAAGGGGCTCGGGTCATTGCAGGCCCGGCTGCCTCGTGGGCCCCAGGGCCCTGCCCACTGGTCGTTCCGGAAGGTGGTCCAGAAGGTCATCCTGCCGTCCAGTCTAATTAGCATATTAGCTCTTGATTGGATAGGATGGGCAGGAGGCTTATATCACAGAGCCCAGGTCTGTAGGCCCAACCTGGCACCCAGTCTCACCGGAATTTTTGCCAGGCTTACCAAAACCCCGTGCCCAAGGGCTGTCTTTGAGGGACCCAAGGACGGTGGTTGCCTTCCATCCTAACCACCCTCTGGGTGCCGAGCTGTCTGCAATATTTACGAGGGGCAGGAACGGGGGCTCCAGTCTCAGTATTAAAAAGACGATGTGCTGCCTTTGCTGGGAGGAGAACATGGCCACGTGAGCCTGCGTTTTTTTTCTTCTATCACCAGGGCAAAATGACTGGGTGGTCCTCTTCTTAAAGGGGAAGAGCTCCTTTTTTTTTTTTTTTTTTAATCTTTGGATAGGTGTGGATTGCTGCCGCCATAGTCAGAGGAATCGTACCGCTTGAGTGTGTGAGACACACGCATGCTTCTGTGTGCTTAGTTGCTTCCTGCCGCTGCTTCCTGCTTCTCTGGGACTCACACGCCTAACACGATATATGTAAATGTATAAATATTTTATTATTTTTTAAAATTCCCTGGAGCTTCTGGTTCCCATCAGCCCCTGCTGCCCATTAGAGAGGGAAGCCTTGTCCCTCCCCTACCCCCTGGCCCCCATATCCATAATGTTCTTTATTTTATTTTAACTCAATATAAAGGTAAAAGGAAGACTTGTGCTCGCTTTATTATTTGGGAAGACTCTGGGGGGCAGTGGGAGGAGGACAGAGCCAGGTCCGGGTCCCTGAGTCTGATGAGAAAAACGGGGTGGGGCCAGCCAAGACAACATTGGCCTCCTTGGAAAAAATACTAGTGGGAATCTGAGTCTTTCAAATTACTCTCAAGCCAAGGAGAGCTAGTTTAGGCTAGAAATGAACAAGATTTGCCGGGCCCGGGTGGCTCAGTGGGTGAGCATCCACCTATGAACTAGGAGGTCACGGTTCTATTCCCGGTCAGGATCCCCAATTGGGGTGTGCAGGAGGCAGATGATCATTGCTTCTTTCTTATCATTGATGTTTCTCTGTCCCTTCATCTTTAAAATCAATAATTTTTTTTTTTAATGAACAAGATTCCTCCATCCTTGGAGTCCCACGAGCACCTGAGAAATTCAACATCTTAATCTGCGTGCAACATTGCTCAGGCCTTACTGGTTCCCTCTCTCTGTTGCTAACCAAACTCTGCCTATTCTTCATCCTACATGTCATTATTTAAAAACTATTTTTAATTATTTCTAAATACATTTTTTAGTTGATTTCAGAGATGGAGAGGGAGAGATAGAAACCTCAGTGAGAGAGAATCATTGATGGGCTGCCTCCTGCACACCCCCTCCTGGGGGTGGAGTCTGCAACCTGGGCATGTGCCCTTGGGGATCCAACCTGGGACCCATCGGTCCACAGGCTTGAGCTCCATCCACTGAACCACACCTGCTAGGACCCTCCATGCTCTTTGTATCTGTCCCCTTCTTGGGGTTCCTGACCCAGCCCTTGGCTTCACTTGGTTGCACCCAGCTATTGACCCAGCCCCTTCCTGGACCCTCCTACCTCCGACCCACCTTGGCCTTGAAGGTGCTCTCAACATCCGGGTTGAATCCTGCCCTCCCCTGCACATATCCTTCCATATCCCATCCCGCCTCACCTCTGGGTCATACCAAAGCCGCTCAGCCCGGCATGCAAGGCCTTCCAGATGACCCTGCCTACATTCCCATGCTCAGTTCCTGGTGGAATGGCGACCTTGATAAAATCAAAGGACTCTGCCCCACAGCGGGCCATCCTGCCAGTTTCTCTAGCCGGAGGAGAATTGTAAGCACCGTAGAAATCCCGGGAAATTCCAGGATTGTGCCACCCATGTTCTGCACCTACACCTGCAAAGCAGTTGGGCAGAGAAGTTGCAAAGGAGGTGAAGGTCTCGCTGGAAGAGGGGGAAGGGCTGACTGGAACAGAGGCACCCCTTTATGTGAGGGATAGCCTTTTAAATATATATATACACACACACACACTTCTATTGATTTCAGAGAGGAAGGGAGAGGAAGATAGAGATAGAAATGTCAATGATGAGCTCTAACCGGTTTGGCTCAGTGGATAGAGCCTGGGCCTGCAGGTTCGATTCCGGTCAAGGGCATGTATCTTGGTTGCAGGCATGCACCAGTGGGGGGGGGGGGAGCGTGCAGGAGGCGGCTAATCGATATTTCTCTCTCATCGATGTTTCTAACTCTCTAGTCCTCTCCCTTCTTCTCTGTAAAAAAAAAAAATCAGTAAAGTATTTAAAAAAAGAAAAAAATTGTCGATGATGAAAAATCATTGGTCCGCTGACTCCTGCACGCCCCCTACTGGGAGGTGAGTCCACAACCAGAGCATGTGCCCTTGACCGGGAATGGAACCTGGGAGCCTTTAGTCCTCAGCCCAACGCTCTATCCACTGCGCCAAACCAGCTAGGGCGAGGGATAGGCTCTTTTGATCTCTGCAGTGTCCACCCCGGAACTGACCTGTACCAACCCCCACCTTCCCAAAGGGCGTCTCCTCCCCACCCGCATTCCATGCTCGAACCCCTTTTGGAAGGCGCCGGAGAGACCCGCTCTACAACTCCGGGATAAGACGTAGATGACCAGGAAGGACCCCGGGAGCGCTGGGACCGAGCGCTGTGGGATTCCGAGGACAGTTTTCAGGACCACCCCCACCCCCACCCCCATCTACTCTGGGGCACGGCGGACCTGGGATGACTGGAAGGCCAGAGGATCCCATGTTGGGGGGTTGGGAGCGGACTCGGATTGTCTCCCCTCCCCTTCGGCTTCGGGAAGGCGGACTCCGACCCCCAAAAAAGTCCCAAACCAAGTGCGGTGGGAGCCCCAAGTCCCCAGGCGCCGCCTAAGCGCTTCGCTCCGCCTCGCGGAGCATGCCGGGAGAGAAAGTTCTCAGCCGTATCATGCAAACAGGCGGTCCGCAGGCTTGGACTATAATTCCCAGGATGCATTGCGCCTCGCAACCGAGGGCGGGCCATGGCTGCCCTTGGCAACAGCAGGGCTCCCAGCGCGAGCTGGCGGGAGGCAAGGAGCAAGACCCGCGAGGGACGCAAGTGGTGGAGACGCGGCGGGCGGGGTGGCGGCGGCAGGGGGAGACCCGCAGGGCCGACGTTCACGTTCGGAGAGACCCCCCGCCCCCGCCCCCAACCCTTGAACAGCTGCGCGGAGAACTCCAGCGCCAGAGAGCGACAGGGACCGAATCACAGCAAGACCTGGAGGGAGGGGGAGACCCCACCCCAAGGGGTAAAGAGAGATTCACAGAGTCAGAGACACAAGTAGAAGTGGGCGAGAAAGGGACAAAGATGGGGGTGGGGGAGAGGGAGAGAGACCCCCGCTCCCCGCCGCCCCAGGAACAGAAGGAGGGATTGGGTTAGGAGAGGCAATGCGCCCAGAGAGGAAGAGGCAAGCACACGAACGGAGGGACAGAGACCAAATGCACTGACCAAGACGGGGACGCGGCCGTCGTCCCAGGGACCACGAGGCCCCGGGTTCGATTCCCAGTCAGGGCGCGTGCCCAGATGGCGATCCCCAGTGTAGGGTGTGCAGGAGGCGGCCAGTCAACGAGTCTCTCATCATTGATGTTTCTCTCTCTCTTTCCTTTCTTTGAAATGTCTTTCAAAAGAGAGAGAAAAATAAAGACGGCCCGGGTTGAGAGAGAAACCAACTCTCATAGAGAAAGACACAGCGGGAGTGATTGACAAGACACACCCAGGCACTGAGAGACAGGGAGATACTCAGAGACAGAGACCAAGGCGTTTGCAAAGACAGGGTTTGGGGAGTGACCCCCACCCAAGGCCAGATGGCAGAAAACAGAGAAAGAGAAACGCTCAGAGACCCAGAACGAAAAGCCAAAAAGCCAGCCCCCGAGACAACTACAGAGAGAGCGGGCGGCGCCAGGAACCCCCGGGGAGGAGCCGCCGCCGAGACGGCACCCCCAGGGGGAGACAGAGACTGAGAGAACTAAGAGGCCCCGAGACACGAGTCGAGACTCTTCGGGGTGGCGTCGGAGACACCCAGCTTCCCTGTGCGCTGCTGGCTGGGTGCCCGCCCCGAGAGCGCGAAGTTTGGGCACGGAACCCGGGTGCCACAGTCAGAGAGACACCGCGATCCGAGGGGTGCCGGGGTGCCGGGAGCCAGGAGGCGCTTGAGTGGGGCCGGGCGACAGATTGGGGTGGGGGCGGGAAGGCACCGCTCCGAGGACGCCCCTCCCTCCAGCCAGCCCCCGGCGGGGGGGGCGGGGGGCGCGCACGTGTGTTCGTGGGGGAGCCGGGGGAGGGTGTTGGGACGTGGGTCCGACGTGGAGGGAGGGGGACGCCTTTAAGCCGAAACCCCGCCCCTCGGTCGTCATGGCAACGCCTCCCCCAACCCGGGGCTCCCACATTTCTGCAGGTGCCAGAGCCCAAGCTCCCACCGCCGCCGCCGTGCCGCCGGCTGCGCGCGCCCCTGCCCCGGGCTCCGCGCCCCGCTCGCCCGCTCCCCGCAGGCGCCCCGCACGCCCGCTCCCCGAGGCGCCTCGCCCCTCTCCTGCCTTCCTCGGGATCTCCCCGCGGCTCCTCGGCTTTCCCGAGGCGTCGGCTCCCGGCCCTTCCACCTGTTCCCCCAGCGAGGCAGGCACCTGGTCCCCGCGGCGTTCCTGGGGCCATGGCAGGCCTGGGCCCCGGCGGAGGCGATTCCGAGGGGGGCCCCCGGCCCCTGTTTTGCAGAAAGGGGGCTTTGAGGCAGAAGGTGGTGCACGAAGTCAAGAGCCACAAGTTCACCGCCCGCTTCTTCAAGCAGCCAACCTTCTGCAGCCACTGCACTGACTTCATCTGGTGAGGACGGGGCGGGGGCGAGGGGGGAGCGGCAGGCCAGGGCCCGGGGCGGAGACCCCGCCACACGGGGTCCCTGAGGAGCGAGGAAAGGGGGCTGTCATCCTGGCTCCGGGTCCTAGGCTGGAGGAAGGAGGGGGGTGCAGAAGGAGGAGGGGCTGAGGGTCCTGGGCTCCTGAGGGGGGAGGGGCTGGGGGCCTGGCCGCCTCGGTCTGAGGGAGGAGGAGCTGGGGGTGGAGGGGGGAGAGGCTGGGGGTGGGGGGCGCCAGAAGGCCTGGGTTCTAGAAAGAGGAGGGGGCTGGGGCTTAGACTCCTGCCTCCCGCGGGAGGAGGGTCAGAGGCCGCCTGTGGCTCGCAGATGTGGGGGGACCCAGGTTCCCCTTGTCTGCACTGACCTCAGGTCCTTGCCCCTTGCAGGGGGATTGGAAAGCAGGGCCTGCAATGCCAAGGTAAGCGCTGGGACCTGGACTCCCGGGACCCTCGCGGGGCGGGGGGCGGGGGGGGCGGCCAGGCTGGGGCCGCGCAGCCCAGGCTGCTTGACACACGTGTTCTCGGGTCCCCAGAGAGGCGCGGGGGAGCCCGGGGCGGGGGGTGTGGCAGAGACACAGCCTGTGGCGGGGAGGCAGCCCTGACGGTGGGGCCCCCCACCCCCCCGCGGAGGTGGTGCTGGGGGCCCCTCCCTTGGCCGGCTCCAGGTGGGGACAGATATTTGGAGAATCTGTTGCCATGGGAACAGGGAGATTTGGAAGGGGAGGGGGGCTGAAGAGGCAAAGTCAGAGCCCTCCCCCCCTCCCCAGGCTGCCGTCACCATGACAACATCCATCGGTCCCAGGCAGGGGCAGGCCGGGTGGGGTCAGCCATGGGCGGGTGGGGGCCGGGTGGGGCCCGCAGTTAGAGGGGGGCGGAGAGTGGGGGGGCGAGTCCTAAAGCACCAGCTGCCAGGCTGGGAACAGAGTGAGTCAGGGAGGGGGCGGCCCCAGCAGCGCCCCCAGACTCACTTCTGCCCAAGTTGCTGCTCTCCCTTCCGTCCAGGACACGTCTCTGGGTTTCCTCTCCCTGCCTGCGCCCTTCTGGATGTCTCTTCTCCCCCTGCGGCCTGTGTCTATCGGCGGGATCCTGACCTCTCTGTGTGTCTCTGTCTCTCCCTGTCTCTGTCTCTCTCTGTCTCTGTCTCTCCCTGTCTCCTCTCCCCCACCCCCTCTCTCTGTATCTGCCAGCCCCTGTGCTCTGCATTTCTCTCCGTGATGCTCCGATTCTTCGATTCTGTCTTGAACTTCCATCTCCCAGTTTCTGGGTCTCCTCTCTGCCTGGGCAGCCGCTCCTTTGATTTACTCTCCATGGAACTCTCTCGTTGGGCAGGGTTTGTGCCTTGCTGGCGCCTGCGGGTCCCTCTCTCTGATTCCCCGTCCCCCCGGGGGTCTCTCCCCATCTCCCTGTCTCTGATTCTCGCCTGCAGTCTGCAGCTTTGTGGTGCATCGCCGATGCCACGAATTTGTGACCTTCGAGTGTCCAGGCGCTGGGAAGGGCCCCCAGACGGACGTGAGTGCCCACACACCTGGTTACCCCTTCTTGGGCCACGCCCCGCCCTCACCCCCTAGGCGTCCGTCCCAATTTCTCCTGCTATTTTTAAGGCTGGGAGAGGAGGGGGGGTGCTGGAGAGATAAGGGGAGCCAGTCTGGCCCAGATTCCCTGCCCTTGGCCTGGAAAGGGGGAATCAGAGGGGACCGAGCCAGGCTGGGGACACAGGTGGGGGACAGAGGAAGGCTGGGGTGAGGGGACCAAGGACTGGCACTGGAGGGGGAGGGTGTGAGCCAGTGCTCAAGAGATTTGACAACAGAGCTGAGGGGCAGAGGGCGAGAAATGTGATGCAGGCCCAGGGATGCTGAGATAAGAAGAGAGAATCTCAGAGATTTAGGAAAAGATAGAGACTCGGATTGAGAAAGACAGAGAGAGAGAGAGCGCAAAACACACAGGAAGGAGGCAGACAAGGACGGAGACCCTCAGGGAGACAGGGGTGCAGGTACGCAGAGAATAGAAAATGGTGGGGATGGAAAACAGTGGAGGTTCTGGGAGAGGGAGGCCCAGAGAGATCCTGCCATACACACGCGCACGCACACGTACATACACAGATCCCCAGTGTGCACATACACATATACACCCCCCTGTGCACACACACCTACATATACAATTCTTCACGTGCACAGACACCTGCGTATACAGTTCCCCCATACACACACACGTATCCACACAGGTCTTCATGTGCACACATTTAGACATACATATCCCTCATGTGCACACACGCTTATACACACAGACCCCCATGCGTGTACACATTTATACATGCAGGTCCCCAGGTACACACACACTTATACACACATGTCCCCATGTGCATGCACCTGCATGTGCAGGTCCCCAGGTTGAGATACATAGATACCCGCGTGCGTACACGTGCACATAGTTTTTTATGTATGCACACACAGGTAACCTACCATTCTCTCTCCCTCCCCAGCCCCACACCTCAGGGGCTCACAAGAACAGCCCATCCCTGATCCTCTCTTCAGTTTCTGTCTGGCTTTGGGGCTCTTTTCTCTGAGCCCCGTCGCTTCCCCTACTTGCCCCGCTAGTGTGGAGCAGTGGAATCCTCTGTGGTGATGGCCATTCCTGTCTGTGTGCCCACGCCACAGTCTCCCTGAGGGAGGAACCCTACCCCCCTGTCCTTTGAGTGGAATGGAACTTAAATGGCCCCACGGGGGTAGTCTCTACCTCCCGGGTCAGCAGGAAGCTAGACACCCCAGGCTCGTTCTGACAATTCAGTGAAATCAGGCGGGTGGACGGCCTAGCCCAGGGTCTGCCTCAAGGTTAGAGATGGTTTGATGGAGCAGTGAATGGAGAAAGGCAGAGAGAGACACAGCCACACACACAGACATCGAAGAGTGATGTTGTCAGCTTGTCAAGTGAGAAAATGGAAGTTCCCATAGAAGATGTGATTCATAGGGAGCACCACTGTCTACCAGCTCCTATAAATGTTATCAATCAGCCACCCTCACCCCCACCCCTGCCCACCTCCTCTGCCAACGCCACCGATTTATCCTGTGCTCATGGCGCACACTCAGTAGGGATGGTGAATAGTGTAGGATTGAATCTGCAGAACAGCTTGTCGGATTCGGTACTGGTCCTGTCCTTGTCTGAGCAGAGACCCACATATACAATTCTCCGTGTGCACAGACACCTGCATATACAGATCCCCATGTGCACACACACTTATACGTACAGATCCCCATGTGCACAGACACTTATACATACATACCTCCTCATGTACACAGACACCTACATATACAGTTCCCCAGGTGCACACACACTTATACATACAGATCTCCATGTGTACATGCACCTGCATATACAATTCCCCATGTGCACACATACTTATACATGCAGATCCCCATGTGCACAGACACCTACATATACAGTTCCCCATATGCACAGACACTTATACATACAGACCTCCTCATGTGCACAGACACCTGCATATACAGTTCCCCATGTGCACACACACTTATACATACAGATCCCC